>OW679203.1:66763933-66965592 GCA_940337035.1 Agriotes lineatus
CAGCTTTCTGAAGCGTATATTAGTGTAGGCACATAGACACTCTTAGCTTAGTTACGTTGCTTATTTTTTTAAATTTATAATTATGTTGTTTAAAGTATAATAAACCCTACGTGCCTTATTTGTTCTATTTAATATTTCTTGAGTTTAGCTTCCAAGGATGCAACATATTTTCTGTGAATTCTTTATGGGAAGCTCTCCATCCTTTCTTCAATTTGTATAAAGTACCTACTCTTTGCAAGTTTTAATGCTTATGAAGCGTTTTCAATTGTTCGATGATGATTACCTTTCTGATTTTGGAAGTATTTTATGATATTTAAAATAAGTGTTTTCGATTCATCCGAAATTCTTTTCATTTTGAAATGAAAACGGAAATGCTAACAGTGTCAAACTGACAATTGCCGTTAATTATTTTAAGTTACGACGATCAGTTGTTCTGGTGATTTTTTATTTCACTCAGTTCGGGTAAGATGAAAAGAGATAACATTTTCTACTGGGGTAAAAAATTCACTATGTTACTCCTTCTATGCATCTGAGCTTCAGCAAGCACTAGTAAACATAAACAATGACTTAATTAATATTTCAAACATTTCCACAGAGCATTGCCTCAAAATTAATCCGTCAAAATCCGCTGTTTTACTATTTGGAAATAAAAAATGATATAGCTCAAATTGACAACAATATCAACTTAACCTTAAATGGTGCGGTTTTGCCAGTGATTGAGGAAGCCCGAAATCTTGATCTTATGTTGGACAGGAGCTTGAGATTTAACTCGCACGTGACTAACTGTACCAAAAAAGCATACATGAATTTGAAACTTATATATCCTCACAGAACCTTTCTAGCTAAAAATATCAAGTCAAAGTTGTGTGAGGCTTTGGTTCTCTCCCAATTTGTTTTCTGTTCTCCAATTTACAGCTCTTGTTTAACATTCAACACTTGTCAAAAAATTCAACGAGTTCAAAATTCTAGTCTGAGATTAATCTTTAGTATTAGGAAATTTGAACACATTTCACATAAATTATCTGAACTTAACTGGTTATCCATGGTTAATAAACGAAAACTTTCTACTGCTTTCTTTTTTTATCAAATCATTATAAGAAAGAAACCTTATTTATATCGTAAGATAACATTTAGAGAAGACGTCCATAATATAAATATCAGGTTCAAAGGCACAATTACACCACCTATACACAAAACGGCTCTCTTCAAACGTAGTCTTAGTTACCAAATTTCTATAGTTTACAACTCATTGCCAACTGAATTAAAATATTTATCAATGTATTTCTTTAAAAAACGTTTTAAGTAAATCTTACTGAGCCAGCAGTTTTCTCGGTGATGCTAAGTGTCAATTAATATCAAAAATGTCTTGTGTGCAGCACTGCATTCAATGAAACCCTAACGCAAAATTCATTAATGTTTGCATTATCCTTTTTTATTTAGTCTTGTTTTTTTTATATCGTGCATCGTTTCAAAATGTATTTTCCCCGCTGCTGATCATGTAAGTCAGTGATACAGCCTTAGTAACAAAACGTGTAAGTCGGTGATTATATTTGTTTGCTGCTTTCTCTTGACAACGGAATTAAGTTCCTAGGATAATAAAATTAGCAACGCAAGATGCAGACTTAGACGTTTTGTTTATAATTGCAAGTAATTATGTAACATGTGACACTCACAGGTAACACGACTCACGAAAATTAATATTAGTGACAGATGACAGACCAAACGATTTTTTCAAAAATCTAGGAAAATTTGGATAAGCAGCGGAAAAAATATAATAAGGTAACTCGGAATGTATCGCCTATTAACATTTTCGGCAGTAAACAAGCCGCGGCTACGCCTTGGCTTGTACTTACCAACCTCAAATGTTAATAGGCTCTTACATTCCTTGTTACTTAAATAGCTATTACGTAGTACCTACTACCTACCTTTCAAGATTCAGTAGAGGAGCAAGCTTTAGCTTGAACTGCGCCTTGGGATTTCTACTGGTAGCTGCTATTGATTTTGATTTCTCAATTATTCAATAAATAAAATTGTATTTTTTATTTTTTGTTTTTGGATGTAACCGAAATGTACATCCAGTATGAAATAAAGGCAATTACTATTATTATTAAATTCTGCAGAAAGCGTACAAAATAGAACGTTAGTTGCAGAGACAAATTTTCTCTAAAATTTTAAGCTGAATTCAAAGGGGCTTCATTCCACTGGTAGAAATATGAATTGAGACAAGACGAGTCAGGGTTGCCGAAATATCTCTTTTCGAAACCTAGTCAATCTGTGGTTAGCATCATACCTTCGACGGCTGCCTTACTTTCCCTACTTTTACAACTGTGGTTTCGGTACCCAATTTTTTAAAGCAACTAGGTGGGCCGCCCGCCAATTGCAGATGTGTAAAGTAAACCCCCAGAATACCATAATAGCTATTTAAGTAACAAGGAATGTAAAGACCTATTACCATTTGAGGTAGGCAAGTACGAGCCAAGGCGAAGCCGCGACTTGTTGCCTGCCGAAAATGTTAATAGGCGATACATTCCGAGTTATCTTATTATATTTTTCCCGCTGCTTATCGAATTTTTTCTAGTTCTTTTAAAAAATTGTTTGGTTTGTCACCTGTCACCAGGATTAATTTCCGTGAGTCCTGTTACCTGTGAGTGTCACATGTCACATAACACTTGCAATTATAAACAAAACGTTTAACGTTGCATCTTGCGTTGTTAATTTTATTATCCTAGGAACTTAATAATAATATTAAGTTTCGTTGTCAAGGGAAAGCAGCAAACAAATATAATCACCGACTTACACGTTTTGTTACTAAGGCTGTATCACTGACTTACATGATCGACAGCAGGAAAACCATAACACGCCTCGTTCTTTGCTCAGTCGGTAGGTTCTACAATGGTGTCAGCTGAAGGAGGGGTGTAGGCGTTACCCTTATTGAGGCTGCTAAATAATTGGTGTAAATTTTAATACTTTTATTGCTATGGGTTTGGATGCTACATACAAAAAACTTATGACTATATATATACAAGAAGGAAACAAAGAAAAACAAGAAAAGAAATATGTACAAAGCAGACGCCTAGTCTCTGGCGCCGGTGGCGCGGGAGGTGATGGAACGGCCTTTCCCGGTTGTCGGAGGCGGGGAACGCGTCCTGGACGCGGTCCGATCCGCCCGGGGAACGGTGCGGGGCACGGCTCGTCGGGGGTGCTGGTGGCGCGTCGAGCGGGCGGCGAGGTTCTCTTGGGGCGTCGGCGGCGCGAGTAGCCCTCTCGGGGACGGCGGCTGAGTGGTTGCTCCTGGCGCTCGAAGTCCCTAAAGCGGAGCGAACGGCGGCTAGTTGGACTCGGGGCTGAGTAACGGACCCTTGGTGGCTTCCTTCGGGCTGGAGTCCTGGAACTCCTGGAAGGCTGGAGACGGCTGGGTGGTCCTGATGAGGCTGATCCTTGGAAGGCTGGATGGTCCTGAAGAGGCTGATCCTTGGGAGGCTGGATGGCCCTGAAGAGGCTAATCCTTGGAAGGCTGAATGGTTCCTGGTGGACTCTCCTGGGTTGAGTGTGGTAGGCTGAAGGCTGCTGGGTGCTGAGTGTTGTCCTGGAAGGCTGGTTGGCTCCTGGTGGACTCTCCGGGGTTGAGTGTTTTCTTGTGGCCTGGGCTTGTCTATTTAAAGGAGCCCCGTCCTTTGTGTTGAGCTTCTTGGCCGCTCATTGGTCCGAGGAGAAGGGAGGACTGCTTATTTTCCTCGCATTTAATAATTCCGAGGTTTTTTTCGCGGCGCGACATATTAGCGTGTTGAGGGGTGTCTCAATGGATGGCCGTCGAAATGCCGATTCTAATGATAAGTACCCCATTTGCTATGTTTTGTTAGCTTTAATCAAAATAAGGTTTTGTTTCCCTCGAGCTCTGCGTATAAAATTGCTTACTCATTATTGTTACTGAGTGTGTTAAAACGTTCTCCTTGTTTTTATTATTTGCGCGCTGATTTTATCTGCTTTTTGATACCCAATACCCCTGTTCTGCTGCATCTTATAAACTGGCAGGCTGTTTGCAATTTATTGTTTTATTTTCTTGCAGAGTTTTATTTGTGTACTTTTGGAAACTGGCATGCCGTAATTTATTGTTTTATTTTCGGCAGAGGTTTTTATTTGGAAATTTGTGTAGTATCGTGGCGTATTGTTAAATAGATGCGTTTTGTTCTTTGTTTGTTGCCGCCTGCTTGGCGACTCAAACTTCCTTTGTTGATTGCTCTGTTTAACCGATTCATATTAACCATTTATGGTATACATTTAATTAAAAAAGCGAACAGAACTTACCGTGCAAATAATATATTTTATATTGTAGATTTTGTTAAAATACCCAGCATTTCCAATTAATTTAACGTGGATTTTTAAATTTTTTATCGAGCATTTAGTATTTTTTAACGTGCAAAATGCATTAAAATACCGAATTTTATTACCACCATTTAGTTTATCCTGTAGTGAAAAATGGTCTAACTACATTGTTAGCTTTTCTCTTACCTTTAGATCAACCTTCTATATTTTACTTCAAAAATCATACGCTATAAAAGTCTGCTTGGGGGCCCGTCACTAACTTCAGTGGAGAGCGTGTATTCTTTAGTGATGGAAATGTTCTAATTATCTGGGAGCCAACAAGTTTTATCACTCCCAAGTACACTTATATAGGTGAAAGAAAACTTATAAACTTCGAAATATATATATAGCACATCATAATCTTTGAAACTTTAAAGATAAAATAAAAGAAGCAATTCTTTACATAGTTTTATTAATTACTATATTGTTTTGGTTGTTGTTGTATAAAAGGAACAAATAACTTCAATTACCTATACAGGGTGGTCCACTTTTTTGTAGCAGGACTTTAATAGTAGCATAAAAACTGATTTCAAGGCGAAAATTTCATATGAACATAGGCCCTGAAACTCTTCGTTTCAAATTTTCAAAAAATATATTTTTTTGTACAGTATCCCAACCAGCTGAGACAATTAAACTAAATTTGGTGTGCAACTCTATCCTAAATGCTACCATATTCCGTGACAATATCAAGGCCCTCAATCGACCATTGGCGGAGATGTGGGGTTTCGCGACCAATACATTTGAAATTTCACTAGTACGACCCTGTTAAAAATCGAAATTTTCTTTTTTCAAAAAAAAAATCGTTTAATTCTCTACAAAAAATGTCTCTTCACATTTTCCCATATCTCCCACGGTTACGTTGCAATTTTCAATAGTTTGGTCAAATTCATGTTTTTTATTCAAAATAAACTCGAACTAGTTTTGGGGTAGAATATTCTAATTAAATAAGTTACATTCCTTGTTACTTATTACTGGACATTTAAAATAAGGTTTTTTAATTTCTTCTTCCATTATTAGCATAAGTATGAAAAACGGCTACCATTTCCTTATCTAGTAAAGAAAGGTGTGTCATGAAAAACAAAATCACCCTGTATCTTTAAAACGAAGAGTTGCAGGGCCTATGTTCATATGAACTTTTCGCCTTGAAATAAGTTTTTCTGTCTACTATAGTCCTGCTTCAAAAAAGTGGACCACCCTGTATAATCCTACTTCAATCATCAAATTGGGCACCTCATTTAAATTTACGTAAATTAATTTTTTGACTACTTTACCTGACCCTAATAACTAACACATAAGTATTTATTAGCTAGTACACAATTATGGGGTTATGTTCTTATTTTTGAGATATGCGAAATATCAAGATTTTACTTCAATTCACTTATCTGAAATCGTTACGCTTGCGGAATTGAAGACTAGCCTCTCAGAAGCTTAACCAGCATGCATCACTAACCAAGAGGATAATCTGCTCTCCTAACAGTTTACACTGACAGCTAACGTCACCTGTCAGCCGTCCGCATTCAACCGCACGACTCTCTTTCCGTAGTGAAGTCCGTTGGAAGATGTTTTCACCAACTTAATACGATTATGTCGCCCCAAACTTATCGCTATAATTTCCAGTAACAAAAATAGAATAAAATCGTTCCAAAACAATTAAACATACCCTGTAACAACAGGCAAAAACTATGCAACGATTCCGTGGTTCCTTAATCAGTCATTATGACTTGGAACTAATTCCTTTGGAAAATGGTACCCTCTCTAAATCTGCCTCAAGCAATCTCCCTTAGTATCAACATACCATTTATGAAGAACGAGAAATCGCAGGTTCACCACATTTTTTACCACGAAACTATTAATAAGCAGTTATGTTTTTTCTCATGTCACTGATTTGATAACCAAAACCTCTTATTATTTTCTTTTCCACTTTTATTTTTTTTAATCCATGCAACTCTGATATTATTTTTACACACTTCGACTGCGTTTACCCAATTGATCGTCTGTTAATGGCATATATAGAGTAAACTAATAACGCTAATACAATAGGCTTTTGACACATAACACCATGACAGGTTTTTAGTACTGCTGCCCTTTGCAGGTGGAATGTAAGTAGTTCTAGTATACCTGCTCTTTTCACACATGAAGATAGGTATATGAGTCCAAGTAACTCCTTCCACTGACACGACGCGACGATAGCTACAATTGCTCATTCTGTCTAATCGCCATATTCTTTGCATTTCAATTGCCAGATTTTCATACTTTGATATTTTTTGCCATTCAGTTTTATTATATTGCTAAGGATTACATAACAGCTTAAGTAATTTCATTAAATATATTAAGCAATTATAGCAATAATACTGCACCAAGGTATGGGTACGATAAAACTAAAGGTCACACTTTAATAACAAGCGTATAATAGTAATTTATGTATTAAGGGCATACTCAATAGATTAATGCACGAGAGCTATAACCGTGATTAGGCACGTGGTACATGTTTTATTTCATTTTGGTTCTCAAAATGGACAAAAATCAAAGATTCCGTATTTTGGCTACAGACTACTGCCTCATTGTGCTGGCGCTGTGAATTTTTGGTGTGCTATGGATTCTATGCAGATTGTTGGTGTTGCTATAGGTACTACATTGTTGGTACGTGTTATACTACTTAGCAACTTTTTAGGCTCTAGGGCTATAATAGTATATTATGATAGTAGTGCATAAGTACGCCTTTAAAGCACGTGCGACGAGTTTAAGAGCACAACGCGAAACAGACTGCTTATACACATGTATCATACGCCACTTTTTCTACGATCGTATGTTACCGGCCAAAATCGACTTTAACGACACCGCGATAGAGGATAATCTGCTCTCCTAACAGTTTACACTGACAGCTAACGTCACCTGTCAGCCGTCCGCATTCAACCGCACGATTCTCTTTCCGTAGTAAAGTCCGTTGGAAGATGTTTTCACCAACTTAATACGATTATGTCGCCCCAAACTTATCGCTATAATTTCCAGTAACAAAAATAGAATAAAATCGTTCCAAAACAATTAAACATACCCTGTAACAACAGGCAAAAACTATGCAACGATTCCGTGGTTCCTTAATCAGTCATCAGTTTAAGAGCACAACGCGAAACAGAGTGCTTATACACATGTATCATACGCCACTTTTTCTACGATCGTATGTTACCGGCCAAAATCGACTTTAACGACACCGCGCCAGCTCATACAAAAAGTCACGAAAGAGCTAGACGACCGGCGCGTACGGTATCTTTTAGATTCGGGAGAGTAACTCACATAGGACCGCGGCCCTGCCCGTAACCAGAAATACCAACTAGACTCAGTGAAGCAAGGGGTGGTTCAACACAAGAACACACACGGGCAACGGCCTAATGGACGGTAAACAGGTCTAAAATAGATTAAGCGCCACCCAGTTCCATCAATATCAACGAAAATTCAAAGGTAAGCCCACAGAGAAACCGGGAAGCAAATACCCTACCTTTCAACTTTTCACCTTGGCAAAATCAGCTAAACAGGATGTAGTAGAATTTGTGTGCGGTCTTGCGATTCCCCGGCACTGCGACGACGGAGCGCCCTAACCTACCTTTGACGCTTACAACTTCATCCAGGCTCCACCTCACATCGATATTACACTGCGAACAACTCAGCCTGAATATACGCATGCAACCGGCACAAGGAAAACAAAAGGCAACATATAACAAACCGTACATATATGGTCCAAAAGTACACCCACACATATAATTATTGACTTTCGTTAGCGTACACAATACAAGGAATGAGTATTACTATTACATCTGGCCCAGAATGGGATTAGTTAGCGCACAAAATGCGAGGGATGAGTATTGCATGCACGCGGTCCAAAGCCGCGGGGCGGCTAAAATGCAAGCTCTAAGGACCCGCTCGCAGTAACAGCCAGCAACCAACTCCCAAAACTGCCTGACTAAACTCAACTCAATCACGTCACCCCGCCAACAGGGAAGGACGGCCACAACGCAGACAGACGGAGACCAAGCGAAAAACATTCAAAAACCTCTTTTGCTCTCACAGGCTCGCGTTTTAAATTCAACCAAGAAGCGCTGAAACCTAAGCTCGCAACAACTGCCGAGCGATAACAAACACAGGTGTACAGCCAGACGGCCCAAGGCCAGAGCGCAACTGTGCGACGCGATAATGCCAAAACTGCACAAAATTCGAAACGCACTTAAATTCAACGGAAAATTATTAAAGAAAGCTATATACAAGCGGGGTCGTAATCTTGAAAAATCGATAAATAACTCATACATTCGTAAATTTTGAAAATGTCCTGACATGTATTAGAAATATAAAAACTTTTTCCGTCGCATTGTGTTAGATATCCTAGGTTATGTTGACATTCAAACCTACGAAAAAGCGTGTTTTAATAAATTATTAAAACACACCTCCAATGGCAACGTGTGAAAAAGACGTAATTCGGGCGCTAATATTAAGAGTGCTACAAACGTCACTTTTGACACTAGAAACTGTGCAAAAAGTTATCATTTTGACACGATCGTAGAAAAAAGCCATTTTACGCCCGCTATTGAGAGCCAATAAACGAGATTGTGATTCCAAAATGAAATCAATATTATTTATTTATTAACGCTACATATAATTATTTACATTCATATATTGTTTGAAATTAGGTCTTTAGTAAAATAAGGTAAAAACTTCTATTATAGGATTTTTTTTAAATAATTTATTTAGGTAACTAAATGTCAATAGATCTATTATATTCGAACATATCACATTCTATTTTTATCATCATAATTTATTTTTAAAGTACTATTTACTATTTTTAAAACTAAAATTAAATGTAATAAGCTTAAATAAAATATGATCGAAAATTATTTTCGTCTAGTACGGCTATGGGATAGTTCCTAATTTATGAATGCAACTACGTTTATACTTAAAAATCAAACTGACACCTGATTTTTAAGTGACTTATAGTTGCATTCATAAATGAGGAACTATTCCATAGCGCCGTATTGATTAAAATAATTTCTGATCATACTATATATGCCAACACTGAGCATAAGCTACTTAGAAATTTACATATTTTCATAAACGATGAGATAGAAGTGCTACAATGACTGTTATTAAACAAGTATAATATCCTATTTTATCTACTTTGAGTTACTGAGTTTATAGAAATTCAAAGTTTGCAATACTAAAAATGGTGCATTGTAGTCTAGGGATTGCGCGTATAACGATGGCTACATTGTCAAGTGACATTTGACAGTCGCCATATAATATTCTAATGAACAAAGTATCAATTTCGATGCTCTGACATTTGCATTATATAGTTCAATTTTGTTGCAAGCTTTTTGGTTTGTCTGTTGTTCAAATAGTGATTTACCAAGAACAATAATTGTGTTTAATTAATTCGTTAAAAGTACCTGAAGTTTAAGTTATATTTGATATTAATAAATTTAATAAGTACAGTTCAGACATTATGGTTATGTATTCGACATTTGACGTTCGCTGTGTTATGAGCAGGTGAAAGCAAATGTCACCAAACACAAAATAAATAGTTACCAAAAACACTTAATAATAGTCTCTATTATTAAACTGTTTCCAACAATTTTCAGTATCATAATGGACCTATTGTCAGCTCAAAGTAGATAAAATAAAATCCTTTGCTATTTCATTGTAATTGTTTTAGTAGGTACCTACCTACTATACAGGGTAGTGACTTGCGCGATGCAGCATAAGGATTTCAATGGTAAATTTTTAATGTTTGAAGATTGGCTCCCCTATTTTTTTTTTAAATTAAAGTGTAAACAAGTTTTTTGTAAAGAAAAAATACTGCATCTGTAGATACTATTGTTTATAATTTTCCAATTTCCGGAACCCTATAAATTAAAGAAATAAAAAATGCTATTTTTGAAAAAATCAGTGCCTTCGAAATATGATACGTAAATTTGAAACTACAGGCACAGTATTAAATAATTGTAAATGTAAGCATTACGCTGAAAACGTGCAGCAACATGAGGAAAATGACAACACCTTGAATGTTTTGGCAGCAGTAGCTGCAAATCCCAGTGTAAGTTTAAGGCTAATAGAGCAAGATATTGGCTTGCATCACAGCAGAGTCCTACGAATTTTTAAAAAACACAAGTTTCGCTCTTAAAAATGTCAGTGCAATCAAGAGTTGCTTGAACTTGAATAACGTTTTACAAACCAGGACTCAATATCCCCAAAAAGTTAATGTTTGTGTGGGAATACTACGTAATCACATTATAAGACCATTTTTCTTAAGTGAAAACCTAACAGGTGAGCGCTTTTTGCAATTGTTAGAAGATAGAAGAGGATATAGCTCCGGCGGTGACTGAAGTTGCTAGAGACGATAAAGAGATTTGACTTCAGATGGATGGGTGCCCCACACACCACACTCATGAAGTGCGCGACTTTGTAAACTAGTTTTTCCAATAAGGTGATTGGTCCAAATTATTTAATTAACTGGCCTGCTAGGTCCCCCGATCTTTCGCACAACGATTTTTTTCTTTGGGGACATTTAAAATTGCGAATTTACTCTGGAAGAACCTTTCAAACTAATGAAGAGCTAAAAAATTGTATTCAAGCCCAATGCGATAAAATATCACAATATCAGTTAGCAAATGGTAGATGGCAATTTTACGACAGGTTGGGTCATTGTTTGGTAGTTAATGGTGCTTTGTTTGAACATTTGTTATAATTTATTAATTTTTGTATTTTTGTATTATGATTATACGTACCATCGAAGTTATAGAAAACTGGGACAGAAAAAATACGCAGATACCCTTGTTTTCGAAAAGTGTAGTTTAGATGTAACATTTTGACTGAACTGAACGTTATTAAAGGAAACAGCCCACGTTTAATAATGTTCAGTCAATATGCCACATCTAAATTACACTTTTCGAAAACAAGAGTATCTGCGTATTTTTTCTGTCCCAGTTTTCTATGACTGCGATGGTACATAATTATGTTTTGTTATGGTATTTAATTAAATCCTGCTTCCTATAGAATTTAATAATCAATTATAAACGTCAAAAACAAAAGTAAATGTACATGTTGTTTGTTTATATAATTCCAAGGCATCTATGATTTTTTTTTAAACTGCGGTTTCGAAAAATGGAAAATTGTAAACAATAGTATGTACAGATGCCGTATTTTTTTCTCTACAAAAAACTTATTTACACTTTAATTTTAAAAAAAATAGGGGAGCCCTTAATCAAACTTTAAAAATTTACCATTGAAATCCCTATGCTACATCGCGCAAGTCACCACCCTGTATCAGCTACTTTAGTTATTTTGACATTTCTTTCATGCTATTATTGTTAAATTGCAAGGATATAATTGCTTTCTGTATGATTCACTTTTATAATGCAAAAATATTGACTGGTGATGCAAGCGTGTTATGTAACCTCTCACGCTTATGTGTATATAGAGTGCACACTGCATAGACGTATCATACATACAATAGAGTGACAAAAGCAGAAAGACACACTCTGGACCTGCAATCACTTATAATCACTCCATATATTAAAAATATATTCACATTTATTAATACTAAAATGTATTACACTAGCCTAGAGTTACATTTAAGGTAATTAAACTGTAAACAAATAACAATGAACGTTTGAAAGTACACAAAGCAACTACAGTTATATACAGTTACAAAATAAATAGTAGCCACATAATAGTTAAAGAAAATAACCATGCTTAATAAACCAGCAAAGATTTTTAAATTATTACATTAATACACATTTGTGCCTGTAGAAAATGTTTTAATAAAGATTCAAGTTTTTTGTAGATTGCTGCTAATCCTTCTGTATTTTAGTGCCTGCCAGCTATTTAAGTTATATAATTCTATAGAACTTTTGATCGACACGTTTTAGTCGCATTAGAAATTAATTTTGCTCTTGTACACAGGCAGGCAAATAACGATCAGTTTAAAACTTGTGAAACAACATTACTGAAAAGCTACAGGAGATGCATCATATCGTGAGAAAAACTTGAACCTTTCTGATAGAGATGGGTAACTAGTACACTCCTATTCTTCTTCTTCTTCATTTTATCCTTATACCCGAAAGGGTATCGGATACTTTATATTTTCAATCGTTCCACCAAACACCTGGAAAATCAATGCTATTACAAGAAAATTGTAAGCTAGTGCAACAAAATAATTTGAGAGCAATAAATGAAAATGCGCTTCAAGATGAAGTATTTAAAATAACTGAGGCGTATAAAGTATCTCAAAATAAACTAGCCAAAACTACTGAAGCTTTAAATAAATCCGAAGCAGAAAATGAAAAACTTAGATGCTATGTTCAATTTCTACAGAGCCACGTCCAAGAGCTAGAACAAAAAGTAGATCAAATACAA
Source organism: Agriotes lineatus (assembly GCA_940337035.1). Classification (NCBI taxonomy): domain Eukaryota; kingdom Metazoa; phylum Arthropoda; class Insecta; order Coleoptera; family Elateridae; genus Agriotes; species Agriotes lineatus. Next base: position 66,776,693 of record OW679203.1, read on the forward strand.
AATAAGCCTCAGTCGTCTCCAGCTCATGAGCAGTATGAAACAGATGAGGACGAATTAGCGAAAGAAACATTTGTCGATATATCAAGTGAAACTGAATGGATAGTACAAAGGAATAAGAAAAGGAAGAAGAAAGTTAAAACGGACACGTCAACTGCAACAACATCCTTGCAACAGAAATCAGCACCGAAAATTAACCCTGTTAATGTAGAGAAAAAAACTCCGAAACCTCCACCGATCATGATATACGGCATAGAAAATTATCAAGCATTATATACAAGCCTATGTAAGTTTACTACACAATTTCAGATTACTCGACAGAGAAATGGAAAAACCTTCAAACTATAGAAGCATGTAGGGAAGCCACAACATACCTAGACCAAATGGAGGTAGAATGGTCAACCTATGAAAATAATCAAACGCGGTGTGAGGAAGGATAATTGTTTTGGCTTTACCTGTTGGCGAAAGTTTTACTTGGTATTTTGCCGGCTGGTAACTATCGGCCTAATTGGGCTATCTCGCCGAGAAGGGTCGGGGTTCCAGCTACGCTGAAAGAGAACAACAAAGAAGGGAGAGGGCGCCAGGTCCTCGACGTGGTCTTACTCCTTGTGTCGGACCTCCACAAGGTATAGACAATTCCAGCAAACAAAATCAAAGCAACGACAAATCAAAATATCACAGCTTTATTAACATTTGGTGGGTGGGTACTATAGTGCAAATATAAATACAAATATAGGACAATTCGAACAGGCATCAAAATTTATACATGTATGTAAATATAGTATGCATAAATATAGTAAGTACATGCAGACTAAGTAAAGGTTTCAAACCGAATATAATTGTCGCATCAAATTTAAATATAATATGCATAAATATAGTAAGCACGTGCAGAATAAGAAAATGTTTCGAGCCGAATAAATTTTACCATGCAGAACTATCTGTAAAATTAATTTAGGCCGCGATACGGCGGACAATACAAACACTCTAAAAAGGGGACAAAGTTACGAAGGGCGTCGCGGAGGCAATTAAAAATAAATAGAGGAGGTTGAACCTGTACGGAGCGCGAAGCGGGCTCAAAAGCAAATACGCCGATACAGAGCGATACAAGCCTAACCTGGCTAACGTTTAACCCTGAAGGTTAGCTCTAAATGACGTTAAAACGGTACTCAAAGTAATTTCTAAGTGTCGGAGCAACGTACGTTTGTGTGGCCACAATAAACACGTCGATGTCCTTAATATTAAAAATGCATGAGGGTATCCCCATATAATATTAATTATCGCAAACGCTTGGATCTGCTCTTTATCCGGTTTTTACCGATACAAACTAATTAATCCATTCGAGGCGATTCAAAAGTAAAGCAAACGGCTCCCGTAAGGAGGTCGTGAGCCACCACCAAGGCTACTAACTTCACGTCACACGGCTGACATGCAAATGGCGGAGTCCAGGGACCGCAAAGAAATGTACGTACAGATTTAAATTTGAAATAAATAAGTGAAAGACCTAACATACGGCTTGCAGGGGGTTCCGCGGAGGGCAGCGGCTAGCGGGGCTACTTATAACTTGTAGCTCCCGCGCGAGGAGGATCCCCACCTATGCGGGATCGTCGAAAGCGCCTACAATACAAGCAACGACCCAGTATGGAGCAGACACTCCAAAGCTTGGCTCCGGTAGGTCTATCTGACATTAATTACTAAACTGCACAAAATGGCCGCTTGAAATTTTGCAACAGCCCTATCATAACAATAAACCTAACATAATCAAAAGCATGCACGGGGCAGAACACACAGAGGCACGATTCACCCTAATTTCTAACTATACGAAGCACTGCTGTTCTATCATAAAACTCAACAGGCGCAGTGGGCAATAACTTAAGTTAACGTCTTTCCTGCAGGAAGGTACGTCGAAGGCCAACCTTTCCGTTCGCTCCCAGGCAATCTGGCACAGTTGGAGGCCGCAGGGGTGCAAAGGCCACGACGGCGGCTATCGAAGGCGAGGCAAGCTATGGACGCCGTGGGTGACGTGGAGGTAAGTGGGGCGCTAACGCCTATTCCCAATCGTAGCCCACGGGGGTTGTAGATTGTACAGGCATTACGTCAATTTCAGGGGTGCTTAATCTCCAACAGGAGGTGTCCAATCCGACAGGAAATGGCTATAAACGCACCATGCCCAAATAAATCTACGATTAAGGAGCCGAGGCTAGTGACAGCTTACCTTTAGTGATAACGGGCAGCCATTAGAAGTGAAAGAATAATGCTGACCTCAAACGAATTCGCAATTGCGAACGACGTAAGTACAACCAAATCAAATACGAACGTCTTAAAGGGCACATGTGCTTTGTAGATCCTCCATCGAATCGAAACGGAGCGAAGTTACACTAATTAGCTCATAAATAAAGCACACAGCCGAGGCACCAGCAACTTACACCAAGTTTAAAATGGGAAAGAGCTCAAAAATCCACCAGTTACCAGTTATCAAAACTTTCCAAAATTTTGGGCCAGAAGATACAAAAAAAAACCCTGAAGAAATTTGACTGCAATAAGAGATATCCTTATCTAGCAAACAAAGGAATAGTTTAATAGACGTGCAATAATGGTTGCCTATCCGCCATACTTAAATATCTGTAGAAATGTAACCAGAATAAATTTAATTTGTAAAATATGTGTAATTATTCGGGGAGTTGCTTACGAAACTGCTTGATAATTATAGGAGAGTATTTAAAACTAGGGTACCGCTAACAAAACCTAATTTAAAGCATGCAAAAATTCCCAAAAAAGCCACCTAATAATACTTAAGGATAAAGATTTAACTAGCGAATGTTTACATATACGGGGGTCGCTCCAAAAGTACCGTAACAGCGGCTTGTGAAAGTGATTGTCAAAAACTTGCCTGAAGGCTATGATGTAAACCGAATTAAAGAAGAGTTACAAACACTGGGGCTGCCAACTGAGGAAGTGATTAATATTCTCCAACGAAAAACCAAGAAACCTTTACCTATGTATAGGATTGGCTTTACTAGTGGAACACCAGTAGAAAAGACTTATGAAATCAAGACCATAAATGGAGTTAAGGGTTAAAATCGAGCCCCTAAAAATTCCAAACTGATCCCGCAGTGTAAAAACTGCCAGGCATGGGAACACACTAGAAAATTCTGCTTGAAAGTTCCGAGATGTGTTAAATGTGCAGAAAAGCACCAAACAGTTGACTGCCGAAGACCAAAGGATGAAAAACCAAAGTGTTACAACTGTGGAAAGTCGCACCCTGCAAACTATAGGGGATGTGAAGTAATCAAATTACAAAAAATGCGTAACAAATTAGTTAGCAAGCCAACACACAACTTGAAGGTACAACAGAACCAAGAAGAACCAACGAACAGACAACTACATATTGGCCCGTACTGAACAAACTTATGCAGAACGAGTACAAAACAAACCAGCTGCCAAAAGTGATAACCACAGTAGTATTGGGTCAAAATTCCAGATAATACCGGAAAAAGTAAATCGTCAAGAAAAGGAAAACACAGCCATCAAACAAAGGCTGGAAAACCTCGAGAAACCGATTAGCCAAGGGGCTAGCTCAAAAACTTCAAATGGCTAATCTGCACATAATGACGTGGAACGCTAATGGGCTAAAACCCCACTTGGACGAACTCCATGCAGCACTAATCACACAAAAAATTGACCTATGTCTCATATCAGAGACGCATTGTATGAAAGAAGACTTTCTAAAACTAAGAGGCTTCTCCTGCTATCGTACTACACATCCTCTCAATACAGCGAGGGGCGGAAGTGCTGTTATCATTAAGCAACACATCCAACAGTATGAGGAATTTAAAATCCAAGAAGACGAATATCAAGTAAACTCAGTAAAAATCAATACAAAAAAAAGGATGGATATCTGTGGCAGCAGCCTACATGCCCCCAAGACACAATTTAAAACAGATGAGTATCGAAATCTCCTTCAAAACTTTCATGGAAAGTTTATTCTTGTTGGAGACTTTAATGCAAAGAACACCGAATGGGGTGTTATGAAAAATAAAGGGTTTTCCAATAAAGGCGGGTCGATGTTGAAATGGAATAAAACAAGCTGTGTGTGAGGTATTAACGAAATTATTTTTTTTATTTTAAAGGCCCATGTATGCTATTATGTATGGAATATGACATCGTTCAAATGTCCGCCGAGGTTTCTCACGGTGGCACGGGTCCAAGAGGTCCAATTTTCAATTACTCTGCCGCATAGATCCGGCTGAATTTGAGCGATAGTCTGGGTTATGTTGACGTTGAGGGCATCGGTCGATTGCGGTTTATTGGCATAGACTTGCGACTTCAGAAAACCGCACAAGAAAAAGTCTAGCGGGGTCAAATCGCACAAGCTTGGTGGCCAATTCACGTCACCTCTGCGGGAGATAACCGTACCCTCAAATCGTTCATGCCGAATGTTCATCGTGGCGTTCGCTGTGTGGCACGTAGCGCCCCCCATCTGCAACCACATGTCGTCCACGTCCATATCGTTCAATTCGAGCCACAATAAATTGGTCATCATCGATCTGTAGCGCTCGCCGTTGATGGTGATGGCCTCACCAAAGTCGTTTTTCGAAAAAGTACGGACCAATGACGCCGCCGGCCAAAAATCCGCACCAAACAGTAACTTTTTGTGGATGCACTGCCAGCTGGTAAACCTCGTGTGGGTTGGCGTCGTTCCATATAAGGCAATTTTGCTTGTTAACATAGTCATTCATCAAAAAATGCGCCTCGTCGCTAAAGATGATTTTTCGGCCAATATTGGAGTCCTCTTCCAAACGCTCCGAAGCCCAGTCAGGAACAAACGGCGTTGTCTATGGTCATTAACTTTGACCTCCTGGGTCAGTTGGATCTTGTCCCGACGCAAAATTCGCTAAGTTGAAGTCTGCGACAGGCCGAGTTCTTGTGCACGGCGAAGAATTGATTGGCTCGAGTTCTCCAGCACACTTTCACAGACAGCGGCAATGTTCTCGGCAGATCTGGCGTTCCTTTGACGTACGGGTGTTGGCTGATTGTTTACCGAATCGGTTGTCTCAAATTTGGCTGCCAAACGTTGGAGTCGACTTTGAAGGGCCACCGCGTCCGCCTTAAAATGGGCACAACGCCCACAAAGTTTGCACTAACTAACACTCATTTTGATAATGAAGTTTTATCATTTGGACGTACTGCTCAGTCGTGTAACTTGCCATGGTGATTTGGCATCAGTGACTGAATAATAAACAACAGATTTGACAGACGCCGCCAAAACAACATGGCCGCCACAGCCTGTCAACATCGACCCGTCCCTATTGGAAAACCCTTTACAACTAAAGGTAGAGAACTACGACAAGCAATACATGACTGCGGATATTCAGTGCATACCACAGGATAATCAACATATTGGCCCACTGATACTAACAAGAGGCCAGATTTACTTTACTTCTTCATCAGTAAGAATATATCGTCAAATTACATTGACGTAACTGATGAGATCGGATCACTCCCTTGTAATTCGAACACTAAGTGAATGAGTTATTAGCACAGAAAAAAATTCAACTTTAACTAACAAATACACTGACTGGGAAAAGTTTCAATCACATTTAGAAAGGAATATCCCCTACAGAATTAGATACGGAAATTGAAAACTTCATAGATGAACTACAAGAAGCAGCATAGTTAGCTACACCAAACCTACCAAAGCGATTTAAAGGTAACAACTATCCCAAGGAAATTCGGGAGCTGATAGCAAAGAAAAGAAAAGCCAGGAAAAAATGGCAAAGTACCAGAGATCCTAATGATAAGACCATATTGAATAGACTGTCAGCCACGATCAAGAGGGAAGTCCAAGAGCTAAAACAGGCTACTATACAAAATTTCTTAGAAGAGCTAACTGACGACTCCACAACAGATGACTCCCTTTAGAAAACTATTAAAATAAAAAGGCCGATTACCCAAATGCCACCAATTCGTAAAGGTCGAACCTGGGCAAGAAGCAACCAGGAAAAAGCCAATGTCTTCGCAGAACATTTAGAAAACACTTTCCAACCGTATGAAGATCGACAAGTAGATTGGGAACAACCAACAGTAGAACATGGAGAACCCATACAACTAGTAACACCAAAGGAAGTAATCAAAGAAATTAAGACCAATATTAGCACAAATAAAGCTCCTGGGTTTGACCTAATAAACGGTGAGATGTTAAAAAAACTACCTCGAAAAGTAATAGTGAAAATCACAATACTAATAAATAGTGCTCTTAAATTAAGATACGTTCCACAAGCCTAGAAATGCGCGGAAGTAATTATGTTTCCAAAACCGGGAAAAGTGTATCGTTTCTCTTATGAATTTAAATTCTAAAGATACTTGAAACGTATTTGGAATTTAATTCGTCGCCTTATCAAACGTTTGCATCTCGATGCTGTGCCAAGAAGCGATAGCACGGACCAGTAGCCGCTGCGCGGACGGCCAGGATTATACGTAGGAGTGTTTTTCCCCGCCGCTAGAGTGGGGAGCGCGAGCGCCGACCGGGAGCCGCTGAACATATAAAAAGGAGCATATGGCAGCTCCCAAAACAGATTCCATCCTGGGGTCCTCCCCTAAGCCTTCTCCCAATCCACCTGAAACGATTACTCTCTTGCCCTGTGCAGGTTACTGTCTAAGCAAAGGAGAAATCGGCTAAAAGGTTCTTACGGTGCTGGTATGGTTACTGTCAGTCCGTGAGAACATACCGATAACCTGGAGGTCCTTATCAAACCCGTCCACCGTCATTAATTTTTAGGCCGAGACCGCGGCTCCGTAATTAATGCCTCCCCCGCATCCCGTGTAACCAGACCGCTGTTAGTTAAAGGCCGAAACCGCGGAATTTGTAAACTAACTTTCCTGTAATCCGTTGAACGAAATCACCGCCGTCCGAGACCCAATTGCGTCCGCGAAAGCCGCATTTCGATTGTATTAATTTGCCCGAGTTTTGAAACACCTGGAAGTTGTCAACATCCCGTCGCCGCCAGGCTGGACACATACAGAGATTATGCGATAAGGGACTCACCTGTAAGAGCTACCGCAACATCCTGGGAGCATTCCAAAAACCCCCTGAAGGAGGTTTCCGCACCGCTGCAATCCGCAGTTCGAGGCCGCAAATTCGCTCCAACAACAAAATCTCCGAGAGCCCGGCCGCTGCATATTTTCAAGCGGCGATTGCCCGCGAACAGCATCGCGCACCAGCCAAGTTCCGCGAACTGGCCGCAAGCTCGCACAACAGTCCTAGCTAGCAGGTAAACTTCCGAAATCCATGTATTAACCTGGAGCGTTTGCAGCAGCTACCGTTGTAAACAAATCTCAACTGGTGCATGCGACCGATGACCTTCTCTCCGAAGTCGATGCGCGAAGCAGCTGATGCGCGGGCCAATCCACTCCGGGACGTCGCCTAGGGGCGTAGCGTTCGCTAGGCCGGCGCATTCCACGAGACCGCTGCGCTCCCGTGCTGTAGCCCTACCGGCGACCAGGAGCAACCCCTTGTTGATGCAACGACCCTCTCGTTTGTAATATACATTGCATTTTGTTATTTTCATTTGTAAATGTAATTAGTTAAAGACATGATATTTAATTTTAAATATTCACCAAATGTTATTTTTGATCTATGCCCTATTCGAGCTATTTGAACGTATTCTCCGACTTAGAGCATATCCGAGGTATTAAAGTAAATTAAAGTATTCCCAATAAAGGCGGGATAGTACAAAAGACCCTGAAAAATCCAGGGATATAGGCCCATTTCCTTGTTGACAGTATTATCTAAATTGTTTGAAAAGTTAATACTTAACAGACTTAAACCAATTATGGAGGAGAGAAAGCTTATTCCAGAACACCAATTTGGAATCCGAAATAAACATTCTATAATTGATCAAGTGCACCGAATAACAAACGTAATTGAACAAACGCTTGAAGAAAAAAAACCGTTTGATCACGTATGGCATGATGGTTTATTCTATAAAATGGACAAACTTTTACCGACTGAATACAGTCAGCTACTCAGATCATATCTGTCTGAGACATTCTTTCAAGTGAAGCATGACAATGCCTATTCTGAACTTAAAGCTATCAATGCGGGAGTGCCCCAGGGCAGTGTTCTGGGGCCGTTGCTCTATCTATTATACACTAGCGATTTACCTACATCAAATGAAGTCATAGTAGCGACATTTGCAGATGACACGGCAGTCATGGCGATAGACCCAGATGTGAATAATGCGACCAACAAATTGCAATTAGCCCTAGATAGTGTAAATGTGTGGGCTAAAAAGTGGCAGATTAAACTCAATGAAGCTAAGTCTAAACACGTCAACTTTACAAACAAAAGAAATCACTACGCTCCGGTAACAATTAATAACCCTTTTCTAACACAGCCAAGTATTTAGGGATGACATTGGACACAAAGCTCAGATGGAAAGAGCATGTAAAAAAGAAACGGTTAGAATTACAACTAAAATAACACTGAATTTGCAAATACAGCATTTTGTAAATTACATACGAGAGGGTTCTTCCCCAAGATGTATGGAACAAATAAGCACCGTTACTTTATATTTACGGGAACTACTGGGACTTATATAACAATTAAACCGTATTTACAAAAACACAGCGATTGGTTGTACGTAACACAAATCCACGGGTTGGGACTCACAGGCCCAACATCCCTGCCATTTTTATACAAAAGATGATAAATTAAAAATAATTTAATAAAAACTTGTTCCATCAAACCCCTGAAAGGTACATAGGAGCTTAAGAAAATAAACGTTTGTTTGAAAAAGTTACACCAAATTTTTAATTTCGCCTGGCCCGTGGCCCGTGGAACGGAGGGTTAATGTAATTTAGTTAAGTTAATTTCTGAATAAAGTTATTTTCCTGTGCACCCAACGTTGTTGTTAACAGACGACCGTGGGAATCAAACCCATGACCTCCCAAATGCTAAGTAGGTATGCTAACCACTAACCTTTATTAGTTTTTTTTAACCTCGAAAATTATGGATCGGGTATCTACCGTCTGGTTTTTTAGCTCCTAAATATATAGCAAAGCTAAATCCAAGAAGGACAAGAAGTAGTCCTACAACTAGTTTTATATTGCGCCGTAGTTTTGAACGTTTTTCTCCCTGCAAAAAAGTTTTATTTTACTGAAAAATACTGTTAATAGTAATCTGCTTAATTACACAAAACATCTTTTGAAATATATTATAGCTGTGATTGGAATCAAATTTATTCTGGAATTCCTGCAAAGCTTTTCCAAGTGATTCATTACGGACTATACGTTTCTCACAGAAGCATAAGTGGACCAATGGTCTATACTTACACTCCGCGGACTATGTGGAAAGTTTTCCAGGCTCCCAATCTCAGTCAATCTCAAGCTCTCGTACCATAAGCATCTATCTAGTGAAAACCCAGTTGTTGGCATTTACATATACGTTCAACTATCAACAATCGGGGGCATTTACATCAAGTGGCTTCTTAACTCGACCTCCATGAGGCACATACTCTTAACAGTTTTGAACTTAAAAATAAACAGCATAAATTTTGTATGAATCTCACCGATTAAAAAAAAAGCTTTTGAGCATTATCGATATTTCTAAGTTACTATTCAGAAATTAATGTTTACGGGTAATGTAAGTAAGAATAAAAATTAGCTAAATAAAATAGACTACATAAATTAAAAACAATATACCTTGTCTAATATTAAAGATCAATCATACTTACTGGACGAACATTTGAAGAAGCAGCAGCAGTTGCTGGAGCTGTCGACCCTATTGTTAGAGCATGTGTTTCCTCAGCAGAAAAAAACTGACTAGGCATTGAGGGTGGCCAAGTTGTTTCTGTAGGATATGGTGCTGAAGGGATAAAATGAGCACCATAATTCACATTTTGAGGATAACTTTGAGATTTTACATCGCTGTATGATGGAGGTTTATATGAGTGTGAAAAACCATCAATTCGATTTGCTGGATATGATACTGCCACTGGTGCTACTTCATATACTATTCTCTCCAGAGTTGCATCACCCTCTACAACTAGGTCAGTAATGCGCTTGTACGAAATTCTTTGAGGATATTCACATATATTTCGATCGTTCATGAATATCTGGAATTAGAATAACTAGTAAATAGTAGAATTTATAATGTTCTATAAGTCTTGTGACGGTATGTTAGCCATAAGTATAAATTTAATCTATAAAATGATACAAATTCAGCATGCCACTATTGGAATCTCGGAAAGTAAAAGTAGAGAGTCGGTTAATTGCGACAAAAGTTGCTTAAATAAGGAAGACATTTCATGATGTCCTCGGTTTCAAAAATAAACCATGACACCCTAGATAAATGCAGAAAAATAGTCCATACAAACGTCATAATTTGTCACTGTCAGACATCAAAATCGTTTATTTGCTACAGTTTTTAAAAAGAAGAACAATTTAGTCATGCTTAATGAATCTAAGAAAAAGTAAAGCTCCCCAAGAAGATGTTGATTGCCACCTTGGTACCCAATTTTGAGGTTTCGTGTTGCAAGAAGGAAGTTTTTGTCAGCTGTCATGTCTGTGAGATTTTGCTGTGTTTCAACCATTTCATCAATGAAGACTGTGCTGAACATGGTACGAGGTATCCCGTCGTCATCAAAAAGAAGTCCAAAAAATTATCTTGTGATATTTGTGGAAACCTTTTTATCAATCTCAAAATACACAAGAGCAAGGCTCATAAAGAATCTAAAATTGAACAATTTAAAATATCATCTCCTAGTAATTCTGAATCAAGCCTTCATACACGTCTCGCGTCTTTTAAGAGTTCGTCTACTGTAGTAAAAAGACTTCCGAAAGCTACTAGGCTTCTGGCTGCTTCTACTGTTCCAAAAATGATTGATAATTGTGTTAAAACTACCAATTTAGATTCTTGGGAAAATTTACTAGCTTTTTCGTACAAATATCTTCAAGTTCCACATGAACGTAGAAAAAATACTTCGATTACATCTATTATATTGAAAAATTTCAATAACGCCTTGCCGAAAATAACTTCGTATCCTAGAGAAAAGAGAAGAGAAGTTCTTTCTGGAAATAATGTTAAGAAGATCATTGGCAAGGTTTCAGATGGAGATCTTTCTGGTGCAATCAGAATCCTGGGTTCCAATGCCACTGTCGCCAAATTTTCAGAAGCTACAATGTCTTCGTTGCAAGCCAAACATCCTTCGGGAACTTAAGAAAATCTTCCAGATTTGCCTTCTGATATAGTTCCGTTGACAATCTCAAGACAAGAGGTAATCATGGCAGTCAATTCTTTCAATTCTGGTTCTGCTGGTGGACTGGATTCATTGAGACCTTCTCATATTCAAGATATGTTGAGTTACAGCGCGGGAGCATCCGGTGATATTCTTCTCACCTCTCTTACGTCTCTATGTAATTTCATGCTTTCTGGCCCTGAAGTGTGCCCAACTTTATATGGTGCTTCATTTGCGCTCTGGCAAAGAAAGGTGGGGGAATCAGACCGATCGCCGTAGGTAACTTTTTTAGAAGACTTGTTGCCAAAATTTGTCGTTTTTTATTTAAAAGACCAACTTGGATCAATTTTTTCGACTTTTACAATTTGGTTTCGGAACTAGAGGAGATTGTGAAGCTGTTGTACATTCTGACAGACAATATCTTTGCTTTAATCCCGAAGTTGACAATGAGGTATTTTTAAAGTTGGATTTTCGTAATGCTTTTAATACGATTAACAGAAGTGTCATGTTAACGGAAGTTGTCAAAATTTCACCCGATATTTCTCCTTTTATTTTTCAATGTTATCGTAACCCTTCTTCTTTAATGTTTGGTGATTTTGAAATTTTGTCTCAATCTGGTGTTCAACAAGGTGATCCACTCGGTCCTATGTTATTTTGTCTAACAATTCATATGCTGTGTTCGGAAAGGTACCTCTGACAGCTCTGTTTCCTCGAAATCATTCGCAGAAAGAGATCGATAATAGCCATCGGCGCGGGTGAAAATCAGATAAATGAACAATCTCAAGAAAACAGAGCTGTCAGAGGTACCTTTCCGAACGCAGTAATAATTTAGTTAAATCTCTGTCTAGCCAGTTTAATGCTTGGTACCTAGATGATGGCCCTTTAGGTGATAATCCCGATGTTGTTTCAAACGACCTTGAATCTATTGTCAAACAATCTAAATTTCTTGGGCTTGAGTTAAATTTTGATAAATGCGAATTGTTTTTTGTGAAAGATTTTAGTTCCTTTATTTTTTCAACATTTGTGTCTATTTGTCCTGGAATAAAATTTTTGAAAATATCAGATTTATTTTTATTAGGTACTCCTTTAACAAATACCGCTCTGATTTCTTTTTTTGGAATCATACAACAAAATTTTTTACAAATGTTAGCAAATTGGATGACTTACCTGCACACATTTCTTTTTGTCTTCTTAAACAGTCTTGCAGTACCAAAATTTATTTATTTTTTAAGGAGTCATCCTAGATGGAATTTTTTATCCATCTTGGAAGAAATTGACAATCTCTTTAGACAATCCCTAGAAACCACCAAAACCCTGATGAGACTGAACAGAACTCGAATCAAGCAAGTAGTCAGTCTACTAACAGGTACTGGAGCATTCAGAAAATTTATGCACAGGATCAATATCTATAGAGATGAACCTGTTTGCAGACTATGCCAAGAGGATGATGAAACAGCCTATCATATCCTCTTTGAATGCCCGGCATTAGAGCGTAAAAGGCACCAACTCGATTGGAGCCTTAACTCTATTGACAACCGCAACCTAGTAGGGGACATTGCAAATCTAGTAAAAGATACAAATGTCGGCCTGCTAACTTGAAAACTCCCGACAGTACAAAAAGCCCAAAGGGCTGACGTGCGCATGCCAGCAAAAGGCAGCCGTGGAATCTAAATCTAATCTAATCTAATCTAATCCCTAGAAAGAATCTCCAACAATATTATTGATGAAATTACTTGGAAACAAGCATCTTTGCCTGTTGTCCTTGGTGGTTAGGTATTAGATCTATTTCCTCTTTGGCTATTCCTTGTTTTTTGTCTTCTTTTGTGTGCGCTCAACCTTTAATGAAGCAATTTCTTCCATCTTTTTTTGGAACTTTTAATATAAATTTTAGTGAGGGTTTGGAGATTTGGCAATCTTCTACAGGTTTAACTTTGTTTGAAAGTCAACAGAGAATGCAGAAGGCATGGGATAGACCACTTTTGAATTTAGTTGCAAGTGATTTGCTTGAGTCAGCTTCCAATACTCAAATTAAGGCTCGACTCATGGCAGTATCTTCTGCTGAATCAGGGGCCTGGTTAAATGCTCTACCAATTGCTTCTCTCGGTACTCTTCTGGACAATGAATCTTACAGAATTGCTGTTGGCCTTCGTCTAGGTTCTCCCATATGTGTTAAACATTTTTCTAATGCAATTCTCTTGTAGATGAGTTTGGTTTACATGGTTTGAGTTGTAGATATAGTTTTGGTCGGTTTTCTCGTCACCATGAAGTTAACGACTTAATTAAGAAGGCTCTGATTTCTGCAGAAATTCCTGCCATTCTTGAGCCTCTTGGTACAAGCCGCGATGATGGAATGTCACTCATTCCATGGAAGTTTGGTAGGGAAATAGTGTGGGATTTCACTAGTATAGATACTTTGGAAGCATCCCATGTTCTAAATTCTTCCAAAAACGTTGGTTCAGCAGCACTCCTTGCCGAGAAAAACAAATCAAAAAAATATCTAAATTTACAAAATAATTATCTCTTCTATCCTTTGGCTATTGAAACTTTTGTTGGAGTTTGGGGCACAAATGCATTGAAATTTATTAGAGAAATTGGCAAAAAAATTACAAAAGTCAATAAAGACAAAAGGTCAACTTCATTCCTAATTCAAAGAATTGGCATTGCTATTCAACGTGGCAATGCTGCCAATTAAAATTGATTTAAGATGTTTGTAAAGGTTAAATAGTAAATGTTAGAAATAATATCAATTGAACTTTAAATTTATTCGTAACTTGAAAACGGTTCACTTTAGGATATACCGAGTGTTTCACTGAAGGTGCGAACATAGGGAAATAGCATGGGAAATCGTATATATGCAGATTCTTGCTTGCCGCTTAAATTGATAAGATTGATAGTGGTATCAACTGAAAGAGAAAAAAAATCACTTAATTTGATACTACTTTACTTGGATTTGTTGCTTGTTTAACCTTCAAGTACTAACGTGTCTGTTGTGGTGTATTAGTACTAACATGACATCTCAGAGACGGGCATATAGTTATTTATGAATTTATTACAAATTTTTTTTTTAAAACATCAAGTACTATGCAATGATGTATCAAGCGTATTTTAATCACATAAGAAATATATATTCATCAAAATATTAGCACTTACAGAGTGTTTAAATTTGTAGGTGTTAACTTAATTACAGAAAAAGGCAATTTTCAATATTTTTTTTATTATCAGCAAACATATTTCAACAGACAATGGTATTCTAACACAACTTAAATAAAAAAAGTGTGAAAAAAAATACGTATAAAATTACACACAACCCTCTAAAAGCAAGTTGGTTTTTGATCCATCATGCAAAAATAGTAGCGTGCAAACTAACGTGATGTCTCTGAAACGGAATTTATTTTTAAATACAAATAATACAAAATATTCCACCGCAGCGAAATTTTAAAAACTGAGTTAGTTTTAGGAAGTTTGAAGGTAGATGAAGGATCAACCATAAATCATAACTGGAGGGGAAAATATACCACGCGCTTCAAACATTTCCGTCTCTCAGACATAACGTTAGTACTTAAGGGTTAAGATAGAAACAGCCAGAGGCCTCAGTGAAAAAACATATTCATATCTCCCTTAATGCATAAATATATTATTATGAATGTGGCTATATAAAGCTATACTTTTTATTAAAATCTTGCCCTTTTAAATTCTATAATAATTCTTTAATAATGATAAATCAAATTCTCTTATCTCAGGTGATTCGCCAAATCAAGATCTCTATCTATTAATTGAATGTCAATATTACAGTTAATGACGTTTACCGTCAAACCGACTTCCAAATCTCAACAAACTAGGTAAACTGACAAATGTATCTTACATTGACATTTACTATCATTCAAAATTACCTATGTAAGTACTTATGTAATCCAAAAGTTTGGCCGGGATAGAATGCGTATTTTTCGAAAAAAATATGATAACAATGAAAAACCTATTTTTCAAATTTCTTTAAAAATACCTTATTTTCAAAATATCTAAAAAAAGACTAGAAAAAAACGTAAAAAATTATATAGTACAAAAATGTGGGTTTTTTCTTAACGAACATTTGTTTTTTTTTAATTTTTGTAGGAAAAAAAATAACGAAGATATAAATGTTAGAAGTTTGCATTATAGTGCGCGGACCACCCCTCCCGAGCCCTTCACCCTCTATTTTTTTAATATGCAGCGTTTGAGCATGTCGAAATGTATATGATCTTGTAGCCCATAGAATGACCTGTAAAATGGTGTTTGAATGGACGTTGTAGCTTCAAAATTAAGGGAGTTATGGTAAAAAATCCAATCACATTTTTCGGAGCATAAACATTTTTCCATTCCACATAATTTTGGAGCTTCATAGATGATCATATGTGCGTGTATCGTGTATATACATACATAAATGTATATGTATATATTGCAGTGATAACATTACGTTGTTGAGCTTGCCAATTTAATTTTATGCAATGGGTTCACGTTGGATGCCTATTTTAAATTATGTTGTGGCTCTACTGTTGCAGCACCTTTTTACTATTTAGTAACAGCTCAAATGATCTTTAATATTGACTTATTTAATTAAAACCTTTTTTAATAATAATGCCGGTATTGCTATGAGACTCTTATCAGGGTTAGTTCATTGATCTAGTTGCTTCTTTATTTGTAATTCTGAATTTGAAATTGACTAATGACATGCACTGTCACTTTTACTTCAAACAGCCCTCAACGACACTTTCAATAAAATGTGACATAAATAAATCCTTTACAACTTTTGTGAATGAATATTATATGATAAGTATTTAACTATAGTTCAATATACTTCTTTGTCTTTTATTTCAGATTTCCTTAATATAATTAATGATAAACCCACCTAGATTCTTCTCACTTTCAATGACTCCAAAACGTCTTAAGATGACTCACTTCCTCACATCTCCTACTCAGACTCCTACACAGATCAGCTAAGAC
Source organism: Agriotes lineatus (assembly GCA_940337035.1). Taxonomy (NCBI): domain Eukaryota; kingdom Metazoa; phylum Arthropoda; class Insecta; order Coleoptera; family Elateridae; genus Agriotes; species Agriotes lineatus. The sequence continues at coordinate 66,792,901 of OW679203.1, forward strand.
GCACTGTCCATTAACAACCAGCCACCAACTCACAAAACCTTAGGATGCTTGTAGAAATGGTCCCTTCTCCATACCTAGGCCTCCAGTACTCCTGCAGTATCTCCCTTTCCAACGTCTTCTCGGTTAGTATGTTTCCACATATGAATGTAAAATAACCTTGTACTTCCTTAGCTCCTACTCCATCCATACACGCCGTCAGCAGCCAGCAGAATCACAGATTTTTAGTAGTTCCTGTGTCAATGTCTGTCATCCAGTCCTCACGTCCTCAGCAATCCCTCAAGAACTCCACCCATTTATGACCCTCCAATTAATGTAACTTCTTATAAATTGTAATACCAAAACTAACTCAATTATATCCAATTCGTATTTTTCTGCTCATTATTCTCCTTATTATGTAGTTATACCATATTGCAAACTCTGCTGAGTAACTATTATTTTATACTTGTAATATTTCACCTGATTTCACCTCGCAAATTTTATTATCAACGCTTTTATTTAACCCAAACTCATTTTAAATAAATAGGGCCAAATTTCTATTTTATTTTCAGTTGTAATATAACAAGTGGAATGATTATTATCGATGATTTTTTTCCGAGTTAAAACCGGAACCTAAATTTAACGAGTGCGTAGCACGAGTTAAATTTGCTGTTTCGGCTTTAACGAGTAAAAAATTATCGATCATTAATCATTACACGAATTATATTTGGAAAGAGAATATATTGAATGAAATGCAAAATATCAAATATTTACTTTTTGTTCTTACGTTGGCACTGTTAATGTTGGTTACCCTGCTGTCAATTTTAAGTCTATGTCAAATTCGAGGTTAGTAGGTTAGATTTTCCGTCAGTTTTGACACAAACTGACACAAAACCTAACCTGCTAACATCGAATTTGACACAAACTTAAAATTGACAGCAGGGTAACCAACATTAACAGTGCCAACCTAAGAAAAAAATCACAACCATTTATGATCACCCGTAAAAACAATTACGAAAAAATTACTACCGCTGTGATAATGTGTAACTAGGCATTTGCATGCCCCTCATTGGTTGAAATAGCGTCACGTGATACATGAATTATATTCTCACTAAAGTATCAAAATTACATGTTGTTTTTAAATCTGTTATTTTCTCAATAATCATAACAAAATTTCATTTCTATCTAAGTTACAATTATTTCTGCCATCTTAATCCCAAGCTTTTCTGAATGCTACCCACTTCATTATTTCTTACAATAGAATTTATTTTTGTCACATGCAGCATGAACTTGTATTAATTATTATTCCTTTTTACAACCACCAAATAGTACTCAAATGCTATACCTTTCATTTTAATTTACATCTAACCTTAAATTCCATCAATGGCTTTCAATTAAACAAACAATTCTTTTATAAATTTTCATAATTTAATTATATTAATCAGACGATTTTATTTAAATTAATCTCTAACATTAGCTTAGATAAAGGTCACCCTTGCAATATGTATATATACAGTGTGTCTGCGGATTGAGTTCACATAAGGTGTAAATGGCAAATTTTTTTTAGTTAGATGCTAATATTCTCGGAATCACTCCTGCTTGTTCTCCAACTACGATTTTGAGAAAATTAATCAAATTGATTAATATACAGAGTGTTTTCAGAATTGAGTTTTAAAAAATTGTCAAGAGTAGACTGCTATTATTAGAAGACATAACAAAAAAAAGTATATTTTTTATACCAAGATACTTTTTATCGTGGCTGTAGAAGATACTGTTACTGGTTCACGAACTAAGATGTTTAAAAAACAATAGAGTGCCTGCTGCGGCCACAGTAAAAGATATATTGGTATAACAAAAAATTTTCTTAAATCAAAGTAAGTCGATTTGTCTGAAAATTGAGAGTCTGACATTACTCTTAATTCTAAACAACTTTCCTTAATACTTTTTTTTATCTCTTCTAATAATGGTAGTTTACACTTGACAATTTTTTAAAACTCGATTCTAAAAACACCCTGTATAGTAATTAATTTGATCGATTTTCTCAAAATCTTAGTTTGAGAACAAGCAGGAGTGATTCTGAAAATATTAGCATCTAACTCAAAAAATTTTGCCATTTACACCTTATGTAAACTCAATCCGCGGACACACGTATATATAATATATTTTTTTTAATTAATTTAGGCATAGGGGATGGTTTTTAAAATTGAAAATTTGGAATACATCGTAAATCATGTTTGAGAACACAAAAGAAGCTTTATTCTACATAATTAAATAAGATGTGAATCCATAAAATGGTTAAACCTGCATTTTTTTCTAATATTTTCACGAAGGGGTAGTTTCACACCTTAAAAACAAAAAGTGCAAGTCGGACATATGTCACTTTTGAAGTTAAGGGTAAGATGAGCTTAATTCCAAATTTTCATAAAAATCGATGGAGGTTCAAAGAATTCTGAGGTAATAGCATATTTTTACCTTCAACGACTGGACTACTAGTGAAAGGACCATCTACGAGATGCTGAAAGCCGAATTTAATTTTGCAGGTGGTTTCTAATGCAAATAAGCAATGCTACGGAATTGTGAATTTGGTTCTTAAATAATCTGGTCTGATCAAAGCTGTTTTACAAATGACAACCGACACAACATGTGGGCCCAGCAAAATTCCAGACGACTAAAAAACGAAATTTCAAACAACTTTCATGAGTCATGCGAAATTTTAGAATTGGAATCACCATTTTTGCAGAAACCCTAAATAGCAAAAGATATTGTTACAAAATAATTTAACTGAGTAATTAAACAAAGTTGGGCTCTACCTCATATCAGATTCATATAAAACATTAATTGAATGTAGCTTTTTCACAGAGGTCGATAGACACTACAGAGCCAATGGTTTATCCTCCACAATATGCAGACTGTCAGCACGGTTTTGTATTAAAGACAGTGTGTGTAAAAATTTTATAATAATATTAATGAGGCATGCCTTGCATAGGATTAGAAAGTTTTAAAAAACCTGATAAAAAATATAGGAAAACGTATTTGTGTTTGTTAGATATATCACACTGATGAATTACTAGAAGTTTTTTCTTAGTACACTGTACATCTCTATTGGTTTTATATTTCTACATTTATTTAATGTCAAATATTTTTTTAAACCAAAGACATCAAATTTCTCCCTAATTTAAGCAACTTTTATATCATTAACTCTCCCTAACCTGTAGTTTCTGAAATTCCAATAGCAGTGGTTTGTTCGATAAATATCTAACTAGGATACTTCAAATACTAGTTTTGTTAGAAGCTAAAAAATGTAGAGATATATGAAACAACTTTTTAAAGTTTTTACCTTCTTTCGTTTGAGATATTGGATTAAATATAAATATTAGTTATAATATTCACCTTATATTGTGTAGAATCGCATAAAATTGTGAGTTCAAATTTTTCCGCACTTTGAAGTTGAGGATTGTGTATATTGTGGATACCATTCCACAAACTTCTTAGTTGGGAATTCAGAGACACTGTACTCTCCGCAAAATTCACCTTGACTTGCAGTGCGATGTCTATTGGTATTGTATCAGTACATTGTAGGTATACGGTAAACCTAGAATTGTTACATTATATTTCCCTGAGAAAGAGCAGTTGCACTTTTTAAAATATTTTTATTAGGATGCTAAAATACATAAATTTTTAAAGAGAAATGCCCATGTCTAAGTAGTGGAAACATTAATAACGTAGCTGATGAAGAAAAAATTAAATATGTAGATGACACACTAATCATTTGGTTTCTTACCCTTGTGTTCCTGATGATTTTGCACCACTTATTTTTAAACTATTTCCTGGCTTAAACAATTTAGATACACTGCTTGCATATGGTAGTTGCTATAAATCAGATTTAAGTCACGCACACGCATATCAATATAAAATATAACAATTAACAATAGGTAATTCAGCTAAGCCACATAAAGTCACTTTTACTCCGAATAACAGATACTATTTATTTTATCCGCAAACGTGTTCAGATAAATTAGAAATTGATAAAGAGTAACACTAATTATTAGCAAATAAATGAATAATATAATCTAATACCTAATACAATTTTTCCGTGGTTACAATGTAGGTAAACATTTCGCTGAAATGTTTGAGTTTGTATTTTGTGTGATTAGGCACATAAAGTACGGAAAAGTTGCTATTTTATCTGCTTAATTCGATAAAGTGACACTTTTACGTTGTCAATAAAGATACATAAGTTGTCACATTTATGTTTGCGGATAAAATAATTTATTTCGATTTCTCTTAGCTTTAAATTAATACAGTAGTTGTATTTGCACACAAAGAATAACTTAAACAAACAGTATACACTTACTGGATCTATAATTGTTTCCATAACACATTCAAAACTTTTATGCCTTAAACATTAAGCAACTTAATGTTGGAGTCAGCTGAGTTGCCCCACCAAGTTATTGCTTATATATACAAAGGTCATACTAGTTAGTGATGGGATTTTACATTTTAGTGTTGGTAGGTTGTACTAAAACTTGGTGTGTATAGTCTGTTCACTAAACATAAAAACACAAAGTGGCCTTTGATTTCTAAAATTTCATAAGTGTACTTCCAAAATGCATCTTTTGTCCAGGAATGTACTTACAAAAAGTTACTAAAACAAATAGGTTAAGAGTGTGACATTTAATTAGCATCTGTCATAACTACTTTTAAGGATGTTAAACAAATACTGTGTTGGATACTATTGATATAGCATTTATTAATAAGTATTTTTTCCCGCTGCTGATCATGTAAGTCAGTGATACAGCCTTAGTAACAAAACGTGTAAGTCGGCGATTATATTTTGTTTGCTGCTTTCCCTTAACAACGGAACTTAATATTATTATTAAGTTCCTAGGATATTAGTTATTTAACCAATAAGTGTGTTAATGAAGGCGATTAATAATCGAAACTGTTTAAAGCACGAACGAGAGATAGCGAGTGAGTGGCTTTAATAGTTGAGATTATTAATCGCCCATTAACAAACGGAGTTGATTACAAAATTTTTTCGTTGACCACAAAATCTTTTTTTGTGGTGAAAAATTTCATTAATATAACTATCCTCCATGCAAAATATCATCAAAACGTCAAAATGACAAAAACAGTTAATTAATGAAAAAGAGTGTATTAATCAAAAATAGTGGATTAATGACATCTATTAATCCATCCTTTTTTAGGAAAAATCACAAAAATAGTTAATTAGTGAAAAAGAATGTATTAATAAAAAATAGTGTATTAATGACATCTATTAATCCACCATTTTTTAGAAAAAATAGTTCATTAATATTGAAATTAACAAGCGGTCAACGAAAAAGTTATTTAACCAACAAGTGTGTTAATGAAGGCGATTAATAATCGAAACTGTTTAAAGCACGAACGAGCGATAGCGAGTGAGTGCCTATAATAGTTGAGATTATTAATAGCCCATTAACAAACGAGTTGATTACAACATTTTTTCGTTGACCACAAAATCTTTTTTTGTGGTGAAAAATGTGATTAATACAACTAACCTCCATGCAAAATATCATCAAAACGTCAAAATGACAAAAACAGTTAATTAATGAAAAAGAGTGTATTAACCAAAAATAGTGGATTAATAACATATATTAATCCATCCTTTTTTAGGAAAAATCACAAAAATAGTTAATTAATGAAAAAGAATGTATTAATAAAAAATAGTGTATTAATGACATCTATTAATTCACCATTTTTTAGAAAAAATAGTTCATTAATATTGAAATTAACAAGCGGTCAACGAAAAAGTTATTTAACCAACAAGTGTGTTAATGAAGGCGATTAATAATCGAAATTGTTTAAAGCACGAACGAGCGATAGCGAGTGAGTGCCTTTAATAGTTGAGATTATTAATAGCCCATTAACAAACGAGTTGATTACAACATTTTTTCGTTGACCACAAATTTTTTTTTTGTGGTGAAAAATTTGATTAATACAACTAACCTCCATGCAAAATATCATCAAAACGTCAAAATGACAAAAACAGTTAATTAATGAAAAAGAGTGTATTAATCAAAAATAGTGGATTAATGACAACTATTAATCCATCCTTTTTTAGGAAAAATCACAAAAATAGTTAATTAATGAAAAAGAATGTATTAATAAAAAATAGTGTATTAATGACATCTATTAATCCATCATTTTTTAGAAAAAATAGTTCATTAATATTGAAATTAACAAGCGGTCAACGAAAAAGTTATTTAACCAACAAGTGTGTTAATAGTTGAGATTATTAATAGCCCATTAACAAACGAGTTGATTACAACATTTTTTCGTTGACCACAAAATCTTTTTTTGTGGTGAAAATTTTGATTAATACAACTAACCTCCATGCAAAATATCATCAAAAGTCAAAATGACAAAAACAGTTAATGAAAAAGAGTGTATTAATCAAAAACAGTGTATTAATAGATCTATTATTTATTTATTTATTTATTTAATTCGCACTCAGCCAACAGCCGTTAGGCCAATTATAGGCGTCGCTGTGCAGTTATGAGGACTTCCAACCCCACTAACGATTGTCATGATGTTGTATGACCGCCGGGACCAACTTTTTTCCGTGATAGCCGTACCACGAGGCGTCGAGAGATGCAGCCGTGGAACTCCCATCCAAGTTCTGACCAGAGAAAGCGTTGCTTAACTCTGCTGATCGAACGTGGACGCTTGTTCAAGCTACACCACTCGGGACATAATCCATCCTTTTTTTAAAAAACAGTTAATTCATGAAAAAGAGTGTATTAATCAAAAACAGTGTATTAATGACGTCTATTAATCCATCCTTTTTTAGGAAAAATAATTCATTAATATTGAAATTAACAAGCGGTCAACGAAAAATAAAATTAACAACGCAAGTTGCAGATTTAGACGTTTTGTTTATAAATTGTAAGTGTTTATGTGACATGTGACACTCACAGATAACACGACTCACGAAAATTAATCCTGGCGACAGGTGACAAACCAAACGATTTTTTATAAAATCTAGGAAAATTTCGATAACCAGCGGGAAAAATATAATAAGATAACTCGAAATGTATCGCCTATTAACATTCCTTGTTACTTAAATAGCTATTATTACATTTTATAAAAGTTTAGGCAAGAATTTCCAGAATAGTATGTACTTGGACACTGAATTAATGATATTTATTAATTGTCATTTTTAAATTCAAATTTACCTTTATGCAGGTATGGAAACCTTTGCAAAACAAAATACAAAATCCCTAGCAGACAAATTTTACGTATATGCCAACTTCAAAAAAATATATATGTTTTTGTGTTTCCTGAATGGCCTATAATAGAATGTAATAGATCATATGAGCCAGAAATTTAAAAATATAAATGTTCTCAAAACAAAACATAATATAGCTATTAAGGCAACTAGTGTTTTACAGAGGGTTTAAAAATCGAGGTCGATCATGTTAAAATTCGAGCGAAGCGAGAATTTTATGATCGACCGAGATTTTTAAACTGTAAAACACGAGTTGGCTTCAATATTTTTTCTACAGCCGAGGAGCTTGTTAGCTTAAATGCCCTCGGGGCTTCGCCCCTCTCCAAAGCGGCCCGCGGAGCTTCATCCCTCTCCAAGGGGGCCCTCGGGACTCCGCTCCTCTCGAAGGGGGCCCTCGGGGCTCGGCCCCTCTCCAAGGGGGCCCTCAGGGCTCGGCACCTCTCCAAGGGGGCTCTTGGAGCTCCACCCCTCTCCAAGGGTGCCCTCGGGGCTCCATCCCTCTCCAAGGGGGCCATCGGGCTCCGCCCCTCTCCAATCGGCCCCTCGGGGTTCGGCTTCTCTTCAAGGGGGCCCTCAGGGCTCGGCCCCTCTCCAAGTCGGCTCTTGGAGCTCCACCCCTCTCCAAGGGGGCCATCGGGGCTCCGCCCCTCTCCAAGGGGGCCATCGGGCTCCCCCCCTCTCCAATCGAACACCCGGGGCTGCGCATACAAATCGGTCCGATATAATAACTGTACTTTCACAAATAAGGTTTTATAAACTCTTAAAGTACTCCGTGCTTTAAATGGAATGGCGTGTTTTATAGACAACATAAAGCACGCCGCATATGACCCTTGGAAAAAGTTTAAAATCACGGCTGTAGAAAAAATTTTTAAAAACAAAATTAATGTATCTATCAATAATAGTTAGAAAAAATTATTCTTAGAACATTAACATTAAAATGTGAGTTCATTTGCCTCAACATCTTCATCTTCTAATTGCGAATTCGGATTAATATTAAGCTGTGTAAGATGGTCAGACGGTTCAAAATTGGAACATTTATTACTTATTAATGATTTGGTATGTAATAAGGCAACTGCAATTTATTTCTATTTTTTGTTTTTATTAGCGTTAGTTGAGAAAAAATCTGGTGTGATACACTCACATGACTTTCTTTTAGAGTGATCTTATAATTAGCCAAAAATTGGATTTTTAACTTTTAAGCATTTGTCAAATTTTTAAAAAATTACAAATTCTACAGAAACGGTACAAAACAGAGCGTTGGTTGAAGAGACACATTTTCTCTAAAATTTAAAGCTGAATTCAAAAATGTAATAACATACCGGGTGTTCTATTTAAAATAGAAGTTAATAAAAAAAATAGAAAAAGAAACAAGAGAAACCCATTTTAGAAACATTCAACTGGAAAATCACATCAATACACATTAAAAATGTAATAAAAATGTAAAGTTTGAAAAAATCGAAAAAACTGTAAAATCACAAGAGTAAACACCTACTTTCGGTTATGCGATTTTCTTCAAAAACTTGCTGTCACATCTACACAGTACACAAAACTTCTATATGAAGTTTCAACGCCATAGCTCTTTTCGTTTATGAGATATTCTGTTCACAGACAGACAGACACACACATGGAAAGTGTCTACACCTTCATAAAAACAAACTGTTGAACACCAATCAATTTGGCTTTACCCCTAACAGAAGTACCGTGCACGCACTTATGGAGGTGAAAAGGTTTGTTGAAAAAAGTTTTAAAGAAAATAACGATACTATACTTATTGGTCTAGATGTAAAGGGAGCATTTAACGCGGCATGATGGCCAACAATTTGGTATAATCTAAGACAACTAAATTGCCCCAAAAACCTGTATAATTTGGCTTTAAATTATTTAAAAGAAAGGGTAGATATTCTAGAAATAAATGACGTTAAAGTAGTAAGGACCATAGAAAAAGGATGTCCACAGGGATCTTGCTGTGGTCCAGGTTTCTGGATTGTGATGTACAATTCCTTAATAAATTTAAACTACAAAAGCCAAACGAAAGTGATAGCTTTTGCCGACGATTTGGCCATCTTGATAAGGGGAAGAAATGTCGCTGAAGTAGAAAATGCAGCAAACACTGAAATACAGAAGACACTCCAATGGACAAAAAAAATAAAATCACCTTTAATGAAGATAAATCAAAAGTCATGTTAATAACAAAGAAAAGAACTTCACTAAAACAAAATGTAATAGTATACGTTAACTACGATGAACTGGAACAAGTAAATTGTCTAAAATATCTAGGAATAACTCTTGATCAGCAGTTTGGAAACCAGCTCTAGATAAGGAAACGAACAGAAGAAAAGTGAAAAGAGTACAACATCTGATGAACATCAAAATTATAAAAGCTTTTAGAACAATCTCATACGAAGCATCGTGTATCCTAGCGGCAACTACACCAATAGTAATAAAACTAGAGGAAAAGACAGAAAATTACGAAATACTGATAGAAATGAGGAGGAATGAAGTCCGAGAAATTGAAGAAGAAAGAACAGCTAACCAAAATGACTAAATAGTTAATAGAACTAGGAAAAAAGAATTAGTACGAGATGTGGAAAAAAACAGTGAGGTAAAGTGGCAATCCGAGTGGTCGCGTAGTAATAAAGGTGAACTTAAAAATCATTTTTACCAACGGTGTCCATGAAACTAAAGTGTAAAATTACTCTCACGCCAAAAATTACAATTATTTTAAGTGGCCATGGCAAATTAAAGAGCTACTTTTACAGATTCCGTATAAGCAATGATTCAATGTGTATATGTAATTTAAGTGAGCAAACTGTAGATACTGTTAGACACACACACACACACACACACACAGACCAATGAACAAAAATATGTGTTTTGGGTACTCAAAACTTCCCTCGCAGTGGATGTTGTGACACAAAATTGAGCAATGCTGTATTTTCCATAAACATATATTTCTTTAACAAAATTACGGTTAAGCGCAATGTTTTAATATTGTTGACATAATATTCTAGCTCGAGTTACCTACTCAGAATTAGGGATGGCATAGTTTTATGAGGATACTTTCATAAATAATACTAAATTCAATTTTTAAATAGAAAAAAATATAAACATTGGATTCCTTTGTTCCCCGGTGAACCACGGCTGCGCTGACTGCTCCACACCCACGCTGGCAATTCTTGCGGTGCAGGTCTATTTAACATAACGCACTTATTCGTTGTTCGTTTTTGTCTCGTACAACAGTTATCCTGTATTTGTTGATTCCCATTTTTGGCAAGGATAAAGCCAGCGCTATGTACACATTAGTAATTTTATGTATTCCTCAGTTCAAGCAAAAATAAACAAAATTTTATTTTTGTAAGGTGCTCACCCTGTATATATTTAAATGAAATTGTACCGGTTTCATGCGAAATAGATATTAATATGTATGCAAAATATCGTCTTCCTCTGACAAATAGTTTTTGAGCTATACTGCCAACAGACAGACAGACAGACAGATAGACGAAATTAAGAAAACCTCTTTCTCGTCATCTAGGAACCCTGATATGTGAAGATCTGAAGAAATCTCGGAAGGTGATTTTTTCGTGATTACAATACTTCCTTCGTCTTTCAGACGAGCTAAGTAAAAAGGCCTGAACAAAGATTGTTAAAATGGGTATACATTACATTTTCTATAGAGTTTTACTCGATGTTCGCTCGTAGCGTGCAGAAGTGAAATTGTACCACGCTGTTGTGCTGGTTTATAATTACAAGGTGTAATTTGCAAAAACAATAAACTGCTGTTGACACAAAGCCAAAAAGAAGAGATGTGTAAAGTCGTTACCACTACAATAAATAGATTACTTCAAGACAAAAACTTTATATCTCAAATAGCTACAGCTGTGTCAGAAATAGTAACTAATAAGTTACAGTCTTCAATTGAAAACCTTAAAGCCTCGCTACAACAATTGCAACAACAAATAGAATGGGAAATAAATTGAAAAAACAACGAGCTTACGGTAGAAGTTGATAACTTGCAACAATATTCAAGGCGTAACTGTTTGCGTGTTTTTGGACTTAATGAAACTACTGGCGAGAATACTACAAATGTCATCATCAAAATTTTTAAAAAGAATTTGGGAATTGATATGGATGTAAGAAGTATAGACAGAAGCCATCGTTTAGGAAAACCCGCAACTGAGAAGCATAGACAAAATAATAATAGTGAAATTCGTAAGTTATCAAGACCGACAATTGGTCATGAAAAATAAAAGGCTTTTTATAAACACCAACGTTTTTATAAATAAAGATCTTACCAAAGCGAAATATAATTTGTTCAAAAAGCGCATGATGGTTCCATCTGGATCAAAACGACAAAAATAAGAAATACCTGTTAAGGGCAGATAATTTTAACTAATCTAGTATTGCCTAGCCAGCAGCGTTGGTATGGAAACCTTATTTAATTTAATTTAGCAAACTTAAAATAATTTAATTTGTGTGTATATACCTATACCATTCGCAGTTGGGCACCAAATTAACTCTGCTCTGCTCTGAACCACAGACCTAAAAGATAGAGTAACAAGGTCAACGCATCACCACGACACACCTCACACAATGGTTGCTGTGCAAGCACAAAAGGCGCACTCCAACTTTGTATCCCGAATCTGGGGCAAGTTGAGCATTGTACCGCCAGATGCAAGCGCATAAAGCACCAGCAGCCTCTACACCGCAAGGTAAAATGAGGTTATTGATAATACATACATACATATACTTTTTTTGTATTTTTAAGCGTATACTGATTTTTGTGTTATTACTAGTTATACAGGGTAATCTACAAGGTCGGGTACAAACTTCGACAGATGATTGCTGAGGATATTTCAAGTAAAAAATTGTATATGAACTTTTGTCGTTATACGCTTCCTTAAGATAATACAGTTACTTGAAGTTCACACTGGGAAAAAACCACTTGCTCTTTGTTTGTTTGTTATCGACAATGTCTATGCATGCGGAGTAACAGGTACCTTAGACACCGACTGCTGGGGCCATATGATCAAGGTGCTACTTAGAGTTTTCACAAGACTAGTTCTAACCCTAGCAAGGGATCTTTTACATGCTACAAATCGTTAGCCCAAGTGTATTAGACACATTTTAAAGGAAACCTAAAAAATGTGTCCTGATTTTTGACAGAAAAGTTTTTTAGTATCCTAGGAGCGACTCCTTAAAAGTCGCCGTCTCTAGGGTGCCGACGTCGTAGTTTTTTGGAGCAAAACCGCGTGTTATTAGAAAGGATCATGATATACAGTACCTTATCTGTTCATATTATGGAAAAATTTTATTAGAAAAAGTTGTTCATAATGTAAAATTTCAGAAATATTGGCCTACTTTTATAAAACCGTATGTATGAGATGAAACATTTTTGCAATTCCTTCCAATAAACACGGTTTCATTAAAGTCATTCCATCTTTCTGAAATTTTACGTGGCGCCATAGTTTTAGATTCTGAACAACTTTTTTTAATGTTTTTCGGTGTTCAAAACAAAAATGGTACTTTACATGAAAACCAGATGTTTTTTAACTACTGCTAATGTCTCCTTGATTATCTTTGTTTGTGTTTATAGTTCTAATTTTGTACTTTTTTGTTAATAAAAAAGTTCATATACAATTTTTACTTGAAATATAGTCAGCAATCATCTGTCAAAGTTTGTACCTGACCTTGTAGATCACCCTGTATAACTAAATATTTGTTTTTGTTATATCAGAATGTCAGGGGGTTAAGAGATAAATTACAACAATGTTATATTCATATTTTATCTGAATCATACGACATAATTGTATTAACTGAAACGTGGTTACATGGTACATATATAATAATGAACTGTTTGATAGCAGATATAACGTTTACAGGAATGATAGGGATGCTAACGTTACTGGTAAAGAACGTGGTGGGGGCACACTGATTGCGATAAAGAAACATTTTAATTCCACATTATTACCATTTTTTTTGTGCCAATGGATCTTTGTGGGTCCAGGTGCAGCTTGCAGGTAATAAAAATCTTTTTATTAATACAGTTTATTTTGAGCATCAATCAAGGACTGTGTAAAACTGCAAGCTTGCAACCTTGAACAATAATAGCTTCTTTCTGTGAACTGCAAGTCTGCAACCTTGAACGCACGTGGCTTCCTGTCTCACGCTCCCTTTTAGAGATAACGCTTATCTTAGCTGATTAGACATAGTATATATACAAGTAGCCTGCACCTTTAAGATAAGTTCCAGTTAGTTCGTAGCTAGATGTAAGAAATTGTCTGGCAGCTAATCTGTGTGCTTCCAATGTTATATTTCATTGTAAAATAAAAATAAACGTTTTTTAAAAAGTCGTTTCGGCGGCCTTTTAATAAAACTGGCGCAGTCGTTCGGATTTGTGGAGGAAAACCTGGAAAACTACAAACATCGAGTCGACCAGCAACTTTCCTTGAGGTTCAGCTCTTTGCCGCAAATCGAAACCTACCACCCAGCGGATCTTCGGACATCTCCAACAGGGACAAACATCGCCCGATCGTGAGAAGCGCCCGTCGACCCAGCTCCTGCTCCTCCGTGGTTATTGGAACCATCTGGTCATTGGGATCAGTCTCTGGTTTGGCAACGTCAACAACGACGACCCCAGGACAACTTTTGGATAACGCTCTAGCGCAAAGCAGACTATCCAAAGTCGGACTTCAGGACCTAGCTGTTTGCAGGCCAGCCGACATCAACAGGATCGACGCATCCTTTTTGAAGACAACAGGACGTAGCAGATCGCACGCCGTTCGTCAATTTTAACGCACAATGTAAGTGCATATTTTTATAATAATTTTCAAGCTTTAGAGAAAAAGCAAAGGTATATTTTAAAGGCAACAAAGTAACGACTATTAAAGCGTTCGCCTAAGTAATAATTTTCAAGTTTTAAAGAAAAAGCAAAATAATGAATTTTAAAGGCAACAAAGTAACGTAATATAATTTTCAAAAGTAATAATTATTAAAGCGTTCGCCTAAACAACAAAGTAAAAATTTCAAAGGCAACAAAGTAACAAAAGTGATAATTATTAAAGCGTTCGCCTAAAACAACAAAGTTAACTAATATAAAGTTTTAAAAATTATACTAACATAGTTCTAATATTTATTTATAAGATCAGGCAGAACGTAGTAAGCCAGGCCAATTGCTGCACATACTAGGTGTGCTTAATTTGCATTTGTGCTTGCGTTCTTGCGCGTAGGGCTCCTACCCCCTGTTAAGCACCCCCTAGTCATTAAACTGTTTACTAACATAAAACAAAATTAAAAATCAAGTGAAACAAATAAAGTAAAATTAATTTTTGTCTACAAAAAATTCTTATGTTAAGGCGAGAATCTTAAGTAAAAACACCTATAAATTTATTTTTTTTAACAATTATAAAATTTTTATGTTTAGATCACCATTATCTTGAAGTATTAAATAAAAAATTATATTTTGAAACGATTGTAAAAATTTTATGTCACGAGATCGATCACGCTCACCAAGGCATTCTATCCCTTGAATTTTATTTTTAAATAATTGTAACAACCCAAATATGGTTGACCAAAACGCATCATTGTTTCCCCCACATTTTAATGTAGCTTTACTAAATGAAATTCCCACATATGATGGTAATCAAGCCACTCTTTCGAAATTTATCAGATCCGCAGAAATCATTGCAACTAAATTTTGCACAGAAAATTCAAACGATTATATCAACCAAATAATTTTAAATTCGATAAGGAATAAATTAAAAGGTCAAGCGTTAGAAGTAATTACAGGTTACCAGTATGATACTTGGAAAGACTTAAAAAATGTCTTAATTGAAAATTTTGGCGACCAAAGGTCAGAATTGAATCTTTTAATTGATTTAACCAAATTAAAACAGAATAAAGACTCTCCCATAGAATTTTTCAATAAAGTTAGAACCCATTTGGCTATTTATAATTTAAAAGTTTCTCTGAGTCAAGAATCAAAAGACATTATTACTTATAAATTAAAGGCTAATAAAGATTTAGCACTTCGCACTTTTACAAGTGGACTAAATGAAAATTTAGGAAGCTTCGTAAGAAGTAGAAACCCAACTTCACTAGAACAAGCCTTAAGCATAGTAAAAGAAGAAATTGATATCAGATATTCTCAAAATCAAAATAATTTTCAAAGTCAAAAATTAAATAAATCAAATTTAACTTCCAATATTCAAACACGAAATTCATATCAACCTAAATTTAATAACCCAAATTTTATGCAAAGACCATTCCAACCAAATCGAAGTAATTTTAACCAAAATCCTAAAAGTAATTTTAATCAAAATCCCAACTATTTTAACAATCCTAATAATTCTAGAATAACTCAAAATTCAAGCTTTAATGCATTTGCACCAAAACCAAATTTTTCACCAACAAATAAACCAGAACCTATGGACTTTAGCACTATAAAAAGACCAGCTACTCAACAATCAAATTTCCCCAATAAATATCGAGCAAATTCTCAAAACGTTAATAGAAATTTTAATCATTTAAATTACCATCAAGAAAAACCTCCGGATGAGTATGAAAACTTAGCCGAAAATTTATTTGAAAATGGAGAATTTTCAACTCCAGAAAATTTTAACGAAAACCTTCAGGAATATTCTGACCCTGATAATTCACAAGACTTAGATCACACCCCAGATTATTTCGAATATCCAGATCCAGACGATACTGTAAATTTTTATTAAGAGCCTCGGAAAAGCATATTTTAACTTTTAATATAAATTCAAAATCAGATCTTCCTTATATTATAATTCCTGCCACCGGCGATAAACTTTTAATAGATACAGGTAGCTCACAAACAATAATTTCTCCAGAATTTGTACAACAACATTTTCCAAATTATATTTATGAAACAGAATTCGAGATAGTTACATCTCATGGAATTTCTCAACATAACTTAATTGCAGATTTACCAATCCCCAGTCTTTTTTATGAAAACGGAACACATACATGTTATTTATATAATTTTAACCAAGACTATATAGGACTTATTGGATCCGATTTACTTTCAAAATTATCCGCACGAATAGATTATAAATGGATGCATATTCAGACAGAAAGAGCTACGATACCATTTTATTACAACCCGTAAAAACTAAAAAAAAAATGGAACTAAAATAACTCCAAAATTAAAATTTAATGAAAAATTTGTCATGCCTTCAGCAATTGAAATCATATAATAATCAATTTAAAACAAGTGTAATTAATACTTTAAACGAAATACAAGAAATTAATATTTATAATCCTTAATCTTATAAAAATAAAAATTATGAACCCAACAAAAATCAGTCTATCAGATTTAACAACTTTAATATAAAAACTCCAAACATTAAAAGTATTTTAGATAATTAATTTAAATAACAATTTTTTAACAACTTTAATATAAAAACTCCAAACAATAAAAGTATTTTAGATAATTATTTTAAATAACAATTTAAAAAACAATTTAAGATTAGACCATTCAAACGAAGAAAAAAAAAACTCTTTTGACTAATTTATGTTTTCAACACAGAGATGTATTTTACTCTCCCGAAATACCTTCATCCGTTACGAAACTGACAATAAAAATCAACTCATAAGATTTAGTAATTCAAACATAAATTTGTAAAATATTTAGTAGCTATATAATCTACTTTAGAAGGAATAAAATCAGATTCATCTAAAAATTCAATAATCAAAATTTCCCAGCACTTAAAAATCGAAATAAAATCATTTTTAACCAAATAGTCTATTAAAGAACATTTATCAAAAATTTTGCCAAAATAACTAAATTTTTTAACCGTATGTTTAAAGAAAGAAATAAGATTGTTCACACCCCTGAATTTTTGAAAAACTAAGTATTGCAGATAAATTTTAATAAATAAATCAGTAACTTCAAGTATCAAAAGTATTTAAAAAAAAAATAATATCTTAAGAAAAAACTTAAGACTAAAATCATTTAAATCAGAAAAACTCGAATAGAAATTATACTTAACAAACAAACAAGACCAGCATAATAATGTATTTACAATTTTAATAATCACAATATTTCTCGCGTTAAAACTAAATGTTCACAGCAACATACCTTTATAATTGATATTGCTAAATTAAAACAAAGAAAAACCTTTATAACAATTTAAAATTAAATTCAAATTCAGAAAAATCAAACATTTCAATTAAACGAAAAAGTATTTATTAAAACAAATCTCAGAAGTAAAGATTAAATTTAAAATTAAAACCAATTCAGAAAAATCAAACATTTCAATTAAACGAAAAAGTATTTATTAAAATAAATTTCAGAAGTAAAGATAAAATTTAAAATTAAAACCAATTCGGAAAAATCAAACATTCCAATTAAATGAAAAAATATTTGTTAAAACAAATTTCAGAAGTAAAGTTGAAATTCAAAATTAAATCTAATTTAAAAAAAAAAATTGAAATATAAAACACCCTGACTAAAAGGAATTATTGCTCTCCCTTTTTCAGGATTACTACCCTCTTCATCGCCTGTACCCTGCTGACTCAATCACCAGTTATACAGACCGATATTATTATTAAGAATTTAAAAGATAATCCTGGATTATATCCCTTAAACTTAGGAAACGTAGTGCTTAAACAAAGCGAATGGACGCTTATTAGAAATGTAGACTATACTCCTATATTTGTTAGTTATGACACACTTAGAACTAATTTAATGAAAGTAATACCTTTACTCGAAAATAAAAGTTATGTTATTGAATATAGAAATTTGAGAAAATTGACATTATTATCAACCGTAATAATTAACTTATAATATTAAAACAATACATAGAAAAAGCTGATAAACTTCTGAATCAATTATTTCACAATATTAAACATAAAATTAATAAAAGTCCTCTCAATTAACTTTTCGACGGACTTGGATCCGCCTTCAAATGTTTAACTGGAAACCTCGACGCCAACGATGGAGTCAGATACGAATCTATGATTACTAAGTTACAAGAAAGCAATAAAATTCAAAATGACATTATATTAGAACAAACTAAAATTTTAAATGATACCATCTCAGTAATCAATGATATAGCAAAGAGTCAAGAATTATTAGACAGAAATATAAATAAAATAATTTTACAAAATGAGGAATTAGGCAAAAATCTCGCTACATACTAGGGATGTCGTACCCGGTCTAAAATCAAACCCGGGTACCCGAAAACAGTACCCGGGTACCCTCGGGTACCCGAATATTTTACATTTTGCCTTATTATTTTCTGGCGAATGAAAATATTTCCATACGGGCGATTTTTTTATGACTTTGTTTTCTTATTTGTTTGTAGTTTCATACAATGTTCAAGCTCTATGCTCTACGCATTTTAACGCCGCGACTTTTAAACCGAACTAATTTGAAATAGTACGTACTCGCTATTCGCTAATTCTAACGGCAAGTCGTCTGTCGTCGTAAATATTTTCAGACTTCCAAGTGCTATCAATTTCAAGTACGTGACTTTTTTCCGAAATTGGTAGCAGCATCAACATCACACAGAGGATGTTTATGTTACTTCAACCCATACTGACGCGATTTAATGGTAGTATTGACGGGTTGAATATTTCCGTGAAGCAGATTTATTGCCTTATATGAAACAAGAATCAACATTATGTGGTATGGGATGGGTTGATTCTTATTATTACTGCATTGTTGCTTTTCCAGAGCTTATTCCTATTGTTTTTATCATCTTCTCCAAAAAGGGCTGACTTTCTGGACATTACATAATTTACTAGTCGGGTACCCGGGTCCAGAAAATATACCCGGGTTGACTATTACCCGGGTAGGCCCGGGTACCCGGGTACCCGCCGACATCCCTACTACATACCTACTCCTTAAAAACAGTCTTGCTAGAAGCAATTCAATTTTTACAACTACTTATTAACACTTGTTTGGAACTAGAAAATGCATTAACTTTTGCCCAAAATCAACAGATGCATATGTCATTAATTGATAATGACGATTTAATTGAAAATCTAAATGAAATTTCGACGTATCTCAATAGCATATCAGAAAAAGCTTTAACTATTCCATATCCTGCAGAGTTACAGTATTTACATTTATACGAGTCAATTATCATTACAAAAGTTTATCAAGTTAAAAACAGAATTACATTTATATTCGAAATACCTCTTACTTCCAAAACTAACGATTATCAAATGATACAATTAATACCATTTCCGATTTTTATCCAAAATTATCAATTTCGTATGATTATACCTACTTATAGTACTTTATTATTTAACGTTAAAAACAGCATTCCCGTTGAAATAAGTCATTGTAAACTTATAACTTTAGACACCTACTTTTGTAATCAAAATAACTACTTTGAAATCCCCAACGACAAATTGTGCGAAACACAACTTCTGTCATTTAATAAAAATAAAACATGTACCCCTTATTTATTCAATTTAACAGAGATCAAAATATCACAAATAAATCCTGCGACATGGTTAATATCTTCCCCATCTGAAGCAATATTGGACGTCAAATGTAAAAATCAGAATTTTAAAAAAAGGAATATCTGGCACTAACCTCTTACACCTCAGTTCAGACTGTCTTGTTTCAATAAATCAAAAACACATGCTATTCACCGCAAAAAGAACCTCAAATGAAATTGTTAATTTAAAAATTTCAAACATTGACCGCTTAATAATTCCTGAATCGAACCACATAAATGTTTCAAAGATTGACTTGATACCTGTTGACACCCAGAAATTGGTTGAGGACCGAATTAAGCTTAATAAATATGAAAATTTGTTAAAACCTGTTAATTATATTAAATCTGATAATTTAAGTGTGTCTGCAATTATATTTACTCTGTGTACTATTCTTATGTTAATAATTTTTATATTGTATTTGTATTATAATAGAAACACAATGAAGATTAAACTTATTAGATTTTTAAATAAAGATTTTGAACCAGTTAACGTAAATGCATAAGTTTAATTTTCTTTTCTCTTTGTAAGTTCAATGGAGGCATATTTGAATACCACCCATTGAACATTTTATCGGCGGACGAGTTATACGAGGGTCACTCTGTTTCCAGTGAGATATAAAAAAACTAAATACAAATTTGACAATATTTATTTATAAATGTTCGAAGTAGTCCCCCTTGACCTCAATACATTTATTCAATCTTTTTTGCCACAAATCAAAAGCTTCTCGCCATTGATTTTTCGGAATACTGTCAAAATACTGATGAATTGCTGTATCAATCTCGTTTTCTGAAGAAAATTTTCGGCCCCGAAGGTGTTTTTTTAAATTAAAGAAGAGCCAAAAGTCACACATCGCCAAATCAGGTGAATAAGGTGGATGTTCAATCACACGAATATGTTTTTCCCTCAAATAATCAACCGTAGCGCGCGCCGAATGCGAGGATGCATTGTCCTGATGCAACAAAAGGCCTCTTACATCAAGTTCAGCAAAAACTTCAGGCAAACATTTATTGATGTACCAGTTTGCAGTAACTGTGCGCTGTTCTTCTAACTTAATGGCTTTGACTAAACCGGTGCTTCTAAAGAAGACAGCGTACATTACTTTTTTCATGGCACGTTGTTTTTTTGGTGTTGTCGGTGTTGGATCATCTTCATGAATCCACACACGGGATTCCTGTCGAGTTGGAGTATCATAAAATGGTATGTACGTTTCATCACCTGTTACGATTTTGGAAATAATCCGATGACCACCATTTTCCAACATGTTAAGAGTCTCCATGCTGATTCTTACACGTTCTGACTTCTGGAACTCCGTTAATTGGTGTGGTACCCAACGTTGAACAACTTTCTTCATCCGGAGTTTCTCATGTAAAATTTTTGAAACTGCTGCGGATCCAATCCGTAATGTCGTCTGGATCGTGCTGTATGTGCAGTGTGGGTCTTCGGCAATCATTCTCTGTACAAGAGCAACATTTTCTGGGGTGACTGCTGTTTTCGGTTTTGGTTCACGTGATTCATCAGTTAAGGAACTCCGACCTCGTTTAAGTTCAGCAAACCACCGATAAATGGTTGATCTTGAAGGCTTTTCTTCACCAAATGCTAAAGTTAGGCGTTCCATGCACTGCTTTTCATCTAAACCGCACTTAAAATCGTAGTAGATTAATGCACGAAAATTCTCTCTACTCAACTGCATCGCGTTTACGAAGTAAACAATTTTTTGTTTCTGCACACTTGATTGTTATTTAATTACATTGCACAGCTGGGTCACTAGATAAACAGGCTTCCTTAAAATAAAATCGTTTTATCTAAGTATGCATACATTTCAACGTATCTCACTGGAAGCAGAGTGGCCCTCGTATTACAGCTAGACAATGGCCCCCTGTGTAAAACTGCAAGCTTGCAACCTTGAACAATAATAGCTTCTTTCTGTGAACTGCAAGTCTGCAACCTTGAACGCACGTGGCTTCCTGTCTCACGCTCCCTTTTAGAGATAACGCTTATCTTAGCTGATTAGACATAGTATATATACAAGTAGCCTGCACCTCTAAGATAAGTTCCAGTTAGTTCGTAGCTAGATGTAAGAAATTGTCTGGCAGCTAATCTGTGTGCTTCCAATGTTATATTTCATTGTAAAATAAAAATAAACGTTTTTTAAAAAGTCGTTTCGGCGGCCTTTTAATAAAACTTGTTGTTCTTACATATCTTACTATGGTCGGTGTGTGCTACTCCCACTGCAACGCATGATGGGGTTGATGATGAAATTCGAAGGATGATACACCACTACGAGCTGATGGCTGAAGGGGCCAGCCTATATGCAACGTATGCGTATATCGGTGTTTTTGGTGAGAGCACTATTTTATTTAGTAATATAACCCTAGTAAATATAGATTACCCCATGCAATCTGTCACATTTGGCATCATTCTTTCAGTCGAAAGAAGAATACAAAAGATTCAACTCTAACTTTAGTTCGCCAGGCAGTGTTTCATACTGTGCATTTGCTCCTAAATGGATATTAAGATATTTCAATGCTAATTGGTGATTACAAGTGTGAACATAAAAAGACCAGTTTTGAAAAAAAACGGTGGCTACCTTTTGGACTAGCCAGTTAAAAGGGATGAAACTTGGATCCACCATTATGACTCGAAAACATTCTGGTCCTACAGTGTGATCTAGAAATTTCACACATTTGGTTTGATAGGATATCGAGTTTTAATGTATAAAACGTCTGCGAATTTTCAGTACGCCACTCCTCTATATTCATCCCTAAAGTGAGTTCAAGTACCGTCCAACTTGGTTAGAATAGAACGTAAGGTGGAAGAAAAATTCGTTATTCCTTCCCTTCCATGTCTTAATACTAAAGTCACAACATGTGCGTGGCAAACTAGTCTAGCCAAACTTTCACGTAAAGCGTACGGATTATAAATCACGCATTAAGATATTTACCATGAAAATGAATAACCACACGTTGATAATATGTGGTAATAGTGCTAAACAAGTGATTTACACCCTAGACAGTGGAAAAAGTCCGAAAAACATATCATAACAGACCACTGCCAAAAAATGGCATTCAGAGAACAAGTATTGCTGGTTTGAATACGAGGGTTAGCGAGTACTTAAACGGCCATATGAGTTCAGTAAAACTACATTTCTAATACGGCGTATACTATTATATGGAATTTCATGTAGAAATGTAAAATATTAAATTTTTATATAAAAGTGACATTATATGTCAAAACATAACCAACTCCTTTTTATGTACGACTACTAAAGCACACTAAACAGCTCCAGTTGATGTTATGCATTTGGCCATACTGAAGTGTATTGTTGATGGTACTGTTAAGTCTATGCTATATTCGAGGTTAGCAGGTTAGATTTTACGTCAGTCTCTGTCAAAACTGACGCAAAACCTAACCTGCTACCCTCGAATTTGACATAGACTTACAGTGTCACCAACAATACATTTCAGTATTGCCAAACGTAAAACGAAACGTCGTTGCTATGTTGTAATGGTTGCTATGGTGCCAAGACCACATTACTAAACCATTTTGCATGTAGAAATGTAGCACATTACCATATGAAATGAGATAAAATATTATTATTTTCAAACATTTCAATAATTAACACTCGCAATACTATAATATCTGCAAAACTTAAATGACCATAACTGGGTCAAATTTGACACAAAGCTATATTGACGTAAAATATGTTGTTACTGCTTCAGAATTGGTTTCTTATGAATTAGATTAATTAGAACATACTAGTTTAGTGCATTATTATTATTACAGTGAACATAAAACTTGAAGTAATAATATAACGTTAGTAACAGTTGGCTACGTTAGGTCTAGCATTGCCAGACGGAATCCTGGACAGGATTTAAATTTTGGGTTAAAATAACCTGTTTTTATTAAAAAAAACTTGTTTACAATCATCAATCTATTTTTTTTATCTGTAGAATACTCTAAATCAGCTTAATGACGATATAATTAATTGAAAGAATAAAATATAACCTTGTTTTATGCAAGACAAACGAACAAATTAAAAATCCCGAAACAACGCCCCGACCGACACACATAAAACGAAAGCTGCCTGTCATTTTGCCCACGTTCCTTACGAGATATGACGTTAGTTCCTAAAATATTCTTATTCTAAATCCATCTTCGTCTAGCAATCTTTCATGAAGCATTTTTTATAAATTAAATAAAATAAAAAATGCGAACATGCCAATTATTTTCAGTAGTAATACTATAAGTACTGCGATATTATCGAGTTATATGTCGATAGCTTGTTGCACAATAATAAAGGAGTGTCATTTTGACAGGTTAAATAGTCCGACCGCGCAGCGGGAGGATTATTCTGCAAAACTGGCACGTTTGGTTATTATGCAGGAAGTTTGAGACGTATAACCTGTTCGAAGTACGCATTGTATTCGATTTGATAATTTTTTGAGTAAATTTCAAAATTAGGGACACATGACTATTTTATTTCCAGTTCCATTTATTTGAATTAACCTAGCTGAAAGTCATCTCCATGAAAACAACATCAAGTTGACAAAAGTTAATATCGCGTCACCTAGTGAAGTACCTCTAGTATAATCGAAATTATACAAGATAACTAATCCAGCCTTCTGATTGGTTGAGATCACTACGAAAAAAATTATCGTTGATATAAACAGAGGAAAACAATCTAGAACAGACACTCTACGGTTACTCTTTGGAGTTAGACCCTGAAGACGTCGCAGGATATTACAACGTCGTTGAAATTGTAGATATACTTCTAACATCGTCTAAAAAATTCCAACATCCATGAGTAAGCCGATTAAAAATCGCACTGCGTCTGTGAGGATCGTTGAATAAAACTGCTAAATAAAATACCATAATCGGGTCAGTCATGGCCTAATCAACTATTTCAAAGTTATTTTTTGTAGACGCAGTACAAAAATCATTTACAAAAAAAAAACAAATTCTGGTCAAATTTAACCATATTTTAGTATTTCGAGTTAAGGTAAACGTTACGAGTGTGCGGCTAAATATAACTATGTATATATGGCGACAGTTTTCATAAAACTCTCCTTTCAAGAAACTCGTTTTCAAAAACTTTACAAATCCTGGTAACTAAAATCACAGCTGATATAGATACTACGAAAATGTTCTATGAAATTGCACAAACAGCCTTGAACACCGTGTAGAATGTAACCAAGTCGATACAAGGTTATCCAATACATTTATTTGCTTTAGCGTAAAACTGTTTCATCCTCGTACTTTCTCAATGGTATTAGTAATATGCTGCTGTATTGCGTACTAAGAGAATGTACTTAATGCGTAACATGACTTATTCCATGTAAAAAGTAAGACGTTAAAAAAACTCATTGCAAATGTTTAACATTGATTTAAGTAACTACCAAGAAATTTGAAATTGGCTGTCATAAGTTCTTACGTTAATAATATTATAAATATACAAGGGACGCCAAAAATAACATACCTATTTCGTTTTATAAAAAAGGGTAGTATTTTTTATACGTTCAAAATGATTGAATTTTCAAAATCTCTGAGTGTTAATTTGTGAAGGAGCAACTCAAAATTGTCAGTACAATAACAAAGTGTTTAGTTGTTTATTGGTGTTTATTGTACTGCTGAATGAACTTTTTTAATTTACAAGGCGAATGAAAAACATTTAAAAAGTAAAGAATACCAGAATAAGTACATATAACAAAATCATTCTTCAGGTAAATATAAAACTACACATTATTATTTAATATAATATCAGCAACTAATACACGAAATTAAAAACACAAACAGAAGCTGACAATCTAAAACTTGAACTGTCGACATATTCCATTCCAAAAATATATTTAACAAATTATTCTTTTAAATGTTTATTAATAATAATAATAATACTAATTTTATTATAAAATATATAAAAAGCAATTGCCGCATGTATGTTACATCATCACTGGAGAACTGCTCGACCGATTTGGCTCATTTTTTTGTTGTGTTCGTAATTGTCAGGAACAAGGTTTGTATGAAATAACATTTTGAGAAAATCT
The DNA here is from genome assembly GCA_940337035.1 of Agriotes lineatus. Taxonomy (NCBI): domain Eukaryota; kingdom Metazoa; phylum Arthropoda; class Insecta; order Coleoptera; family Elateridae; genus Agriotes; species Agriotes lineatus. Next base: position 66,818,665 of record OW679203.1, read on the forward strand.
ACCGGAAAATTCGGAAAATCAAAAAGATGATTTTGTATGGTATTTTTGTATGGGATTTCGTATGTTTTCGTTTCTGAATGGCTTTTCGAAGAGAAAAATGGGAAAATCGGAGTGGAAAACTCGGAAAGTTCGGAAAATTAGGAAAAAACGATTTTTTTTCAGGATGGAAAAACCGAAATAGAACCATGGAAAAATCATATTTCAAAAAATACAGGTATATGTTCACGTAATATTATGCCCGGGCAACGCTGGGTAGGTCACAGCTATGATGTAAACAAGAAATAAGGAAGGACATTTAGAAATTCAACCCGTAAAGGGGTAAAATGAGGGTTCCAATTTTGTATGGAAAAATAATATTAAATAGACAATTCGACTTGAAACTTCGTAGGAGAAGTCCTAAAAACAAATAAGCAAACACGTATTTCGTGATTTTCCGAAAATTAACCCCTTAGGAGGTGGAATGGGGTAAATAAGTCGGTTTTGTGGGACGTTGATTGCGAAAATGGCATGTATTTTTGAGTCCAAGACGATGGACATGACATAAAATTAAAACTCCATAATGGCGAAACGGGGTTTCAGATAAATTATTTTTGGGCAGAACAACGTTTGCCGGGTCCGCTAGTTACAAATAAATATATGCGGAACACAATTGGGAGAGTTCAGTACCTTTAGAAGACACTGTTCTTCCACTTCCCCGCACGAAATGGAATCGAGTACTTGCAACGATTAGTAGAATAAAATAAATTAATTACAAACACGTGAATATTAATTAGACAAACCATAGTTACAGTGTATACGTAATACATAATGCAAAGCAATAAAATTGCGCTCTAAATAAACTTACATACTATCAGCTCCCAGACAATACAATTATAATAGACAAGATAAAATTAAACAAATTGAATAGTTCTAACTAACACAATAATAAATTAAAATATATACAAAAATACGTTAAGTATGAGTAAAACTTGACAAAAATAAAATGTAATATAGGAGTTGGGAGATAATCAGCTACAGTAAAATACAATACAAATTACTGTGTTCATGCTATCCTTTTCTTAGTTTTCAGTAAACCAAGAAATGGACAACAGACAGTAATAGTCATTTATAAGACAGTTAACATTTATTTTAAAAATCTTGATTGGTCAAGTTACGTTTCGCAGTAATAATTTTTCTGCTTGATCAGGCTTAATATTTTACAATATATAATGATAAAAACATGTGCATTTGCGAAATTAAAAAAACTTTTTAAAACATTTCATAACTACCATCCAAGATTAAAATCACAATTGAAAATGAAATCTAAATTTTCTTGATCTAACTTTAATAAGAACAGAAAATAATAAAATTGAAACAAATTGGTATAGAAAAGAAATTAAAACTGATAGGTACTTAAACTATAATTCTCAAACATCTACAAAATATAAAAGAAGTATAATTAATAGATTCACTGACCGTGCTATTTTATTATCTTCAAATAAATTCCAGGCCATATTATAAATATATTTACGATTATTCTGAAGAAAAGAAATGGGCTGCTTGAAGCTGATAAAAAAAAATACGTAGCTTTTACAGCAAGCTCAAATTGCCGATGTGATTGTCACGAGATCGAGTTTATTAGGACAGTCTGGCATGGCAAAAGGCGTCCTTAACTCGATAGAATTAAAACAAGTTGGTGATATTCCTCGACATTTTTTGATTTATACAACGTATGTGCAATATTGTTTGTTTATACCTGCATCAAGCATTGCACAAAAAGATAGATTGTTATCGCGTACAGTTTGTTAATCGAAGGCCTTCCTAGAACTGTTATTTCATAGGCAATATCCCATTACCGATAATTTAAACAGCAAGCTGAAGTTCAATGTATGTACTTACGGGGTATTGAAGAGGCGATATCTTGCGATCCCACGTAGGTCTTGCCATCCTCTGCCTGGAGATGTTGGATTCGGTCTTGGAGCGCATACAGATGGGCTGCAGAAGCCGTTTGCCACGAAGGAATTTGGCCAAAGGAACTGAACGCTTGCAACTCCAATCATCTGAGCTTAAAGCTGCGACGCTGTTGCTTGTAGTGAGGGCAAGAGAGCAGTAGGCACGAATGCCATTGAGTTGGAAGCAGTCCTAATACCAAGGAAGCAGAAGACCACATGGAACCAGTAGATCACATAGAAGCAGGCCTAATACCACGAAATTAGAACTCGCAAGAGAACAACTAAAAGGAAAATCTCACCATAGCTGGAAATCGACCTGATCGAGCATAAAGGGACGCCGCTCTGCCTACTTTAATTTAATTATTTTTGCAGTCCAGCCGCCTTCGACGAGAGCCGGTATCAGAAGACCGCAACTCAAAATTTTTCGAGCCAGGTAGGCTCTTTATCGGAGGTCGAGCGCTCTTCGGAAAAAACAAAAATTTCTACGCTTCGCATAGCCCGAAAGGAGCGCGCGGTAAATAAAATTAGAGATGCGGCTGCATCAAGGAGTGGAATATCAAAGTAACGCATAAATGAAATGGGGCGTTAGAACACTTTTGAAAGGACTTACCCCAGATGAACTTGGGCCAACGTGCCGCTAAATGATAAGTAAAGCGCATACAAAATCCGCCAACTCAGTGCGAGAAACACATCATCCACGGAACTGCCCGGGCTACAACAATTCGCAACTTCTGCGGGAGCCATGAACCAAAAGAACCACATTCTGTAAGCCCGTAAAGCCGCAGGGCAATTTCAAAGCCGCTACAATGAAGTCAAAATCACGACGTCCCAGGGAAAAGAGAGACGTTCAAACAAACGCCAACATACGAGTCGCTTGGCTGCGCAGATAATAGTCAATGAAGGCCGTGAGTGCGCGAACATACGAAAACCTGCACCACAGACATTAAAAATATAGACGGCGCACACACCGAGCTGTAAAGATAGTAGACGAGCCATCTAAACGTAAGAATCTACAAACAATGAAGCAGATCATAAAAAATACAACGGAATATAATATCCCTCCCTTTCGTCTTACTAGTACATTATATAATACTAATACCCTGACAGATATGAGATACTATGCTACGGGAATGGACACAAATGAGAAGTGGAATTTCTGAATAATCAGTATCTCAATGGGTACTTAGCAATAGCTGATCATCTAATAAAAGCTTTCCGATCGATTACTTATTAAGAAACCTAGTTAGTACGCCATAAGGCTAGTAAGACATAAACTTTTGTATGCACTATGGGCATTACTGTCGAGAAACCCACGCGTCAGAGACCTCGGGCTTTTAAACTTGTCGACGTCGGACTATAACTATAATGCTAAAGTGTTTGGAGCACAAACATCCACATGAAAGGGTTTACTGCTTGGACCATCTACGATCTGGAAGAGAGGGAGTTTAATTTTATAGTTAAGCCACTGTCGCCCCTTAAACAGCTAGAATAGTAGAACGCACTAAAAGGTTTCGGAAATAAATATAAAATAATTTCCGTACAAGAATGTTACATTTTAATATTATTTTAGGTTCTCCTTCGCCAGCCAAACATAGATACGACTTCATTATAATTGGATCCGGATCAGCAGGGTCCGTACTGGCCAACAGACTATCTGAAATCGAAAAATGGAATGTTCTCCTCTTGGAAGTGGGCGACGAACCCCAGTTCTTTACAGATATACCAGCTTTTGCTCCCGTCCTTCAGTTTACCAATTACAACTGGGGATTCCTCATGGAGAAACAAAACAATATTGCTCTAGGTATGTTACACCAGTCACTGACACTTACCTTTAACACAAATGATTTACAAAAACCAATTCTGAAATAAAAATGTCTAATCACCCTATACGTGCTATCTATTGTTCACCGTGTGTTCTAGGACTGATGGATCAACGAATGAGCTGGCCACGCGGAAGAGCTCTAGGTGGAACGACAATAATAAACTTCATGATCGGCGCACGAGGAAACAGGTTCGACTACGATCTCTGGGCGTTAATGGGCAATCCAGGATGGTCGTACGACGATGTTTTGCCATACTTCTTGAAGTTAGAAAACTCCACAGTTCGATTTCAGGATGAAGACTTTCACAGAAGAGGAGGCTATTTAAGCATTCAAGATATTCCGTACAGAACGCAATCCGCCCATGCCTATATCAATTCTACCCTAGAATCCGGATATAAATATGTCGATTACAATGGCGAAACACAACTGGGGACCTCGTACCTACGAGCTACGTTAAGAAATGGCATGCGGTGTAGCGTTGAGAAGGCCTACTTGTGTCCTGTAAGACACAGGCCGAATTTAACTATTCTCACGAAGAGTCGCGTTACGAAAATACTCATCAATCCTGAAACTCGACATGCATATGGAGTAGAATATATACGTAACAAAAGGAATTGGGTTGCTTTGGCATCAAAAGAGGTTATACTTTCAGCAGGGGCTATCAATTCACCACAATTACTTATGTTATCAGGAATAGGCCCTAAGGATCATCTGCAGGAAATAAAAATCCCTGTATTGCAAGATCTTCCAGTCGGCCAAAAATTATACGACCACATCACATTTACAGGATTGTCTTTCGTTGTTGATGGACCTATAGTACTGCCACTGAACCTAAGTGACGACCCGCAAAACTATCTTTCATACTTTTTCTCTGGATCTGGGCCTCATACCTCCCTTGTAGGCTGTGAAGCTGTAACCTTCTTAAAATCAAACATTTCCAACCACATAGATAACTATCCCGACATACAACTTATATTCGTTTCCACAGACTTTCAGCTGGATCGCGGACAGGTCACCAGACGAGCTTTCCGAATTTCTGACGAAATTTATAACCGTGTTTGGAAACCTTTGGAAGGGCAATATCTTGTGAAAATCATGCCTGTGTTGCTGCACCCCAAGTCCTTCGGGCACCTAAGACTGAAATCTAAGAATCCGTTCCACTGGCCTCAATTATATGGAAACTACTTCACAGATCCTGAAAATGAAGACTTGAAAACGATGCTACACGCAATCAGGGAAGCACAAAGAATAACAACGACACCATCGTTTCGAAAAATCGCAAGATTAGTCACGATACCTATACCAGGGTGTGAGCACCATGTCTTCGATTCTGATCGATACTGGATATGCGCTGTGCAGCATATAGCGTCGACAATTTACCACCCTTCAACGACTTGCAAAATGGGACCACCGAGCGACCCTGAAGCGGTGGTTGACAGCAGATTGCGAGTGTATGGAATTAAGCGCTTACGAGTGGTAGACGCTAGTGTGATACCAGTTACGATATCAGGCCATCTCAATGTTCCCACTATCATGGTAGCGGAAAGGGCATCAGACCTCATTAAAGAAGATTGGACAAAATATGAATATTCGATAACAGACACGATTTATACTAAACGTGATATTCCAGAAATCAGTTCAACTACGAGAAATAAAAAGTTGGGTAATAATTAGTACAAAGCATATATTTTATTTGTAGACTAATGAGCGTTAATTCTGACTTGATTTACTATGTGTAAGTTACTAAAGATTTACTCATCGGTGATCCATTCCTAAGTTTTAGCATTTCTTTCCTAACAATTTTTAACGCGTACAGTGGACTACCGGCTTTAAACACTATCACTTGTTTGGGCTAAGTCAAAACGTCTTTTTCTTAACCCTGTATTGCAAAGGAGGTGGATTACCTCAACATTAACTTGTTGATGGAATCTCTCTTCGTGACTTCTAGCAAATATCGGTGTCCACGATTTCCATTTCTACGGTGGAGGTTACTGTTTTTTACAAACATGGTATACGCACGATGTTCCTTAATAATATGTTAGCTAGATACAGTAAGTTCACACTGGTTGGATTAGTATAATACCAGGAACAGATTGGAATTTTTCCAAGCAGCCGATACACTCTTCTGTACTCTATATCAACACGTAATGCACCAAATGTGATTGAAATACCTAAACAACTGCTTTTTGTTTCTGAATTTTATCCTAATTCGGTCTTATCGCAACCACATGCGCAAATTATGTTTATATAACTTCATACCAGTGACCGTCAATTTCCTTCTAGCGATTTTTGAATTAAATAAGTTTGATATGATATGCACTTGATCTATCGTAGAATGCTTATTCTAAACGCAAACTAATGGGGTGGATTAATTATTTTTTTTAATTAGTTCCGTTTCTTTGGTTTTTGTTTCTATTAACGTTCGGCTATGACCAAGATGCCAATAAGATCTACGATATTATACCGGGTAACAATACGACCAGGGCCATGCTTATATCTTCTTTATTTATTAATCGATTTGGATAAAATTATATATGAGGATAATACGACATAATTTCTGATTGACCGATAGATATAGTCAAAATGACCGACTTCCGGTTTCACCAGAAACGATACCAACTTTGATTGGTTAAATGGATTACCCTATATATTTTATATTTTTCGGAATTTACGATTCAAATTACATATAATAGTCTTGCCAAGTTTTCATTTTTTCAAACATTTTTTTTCAAATTTTATTTTTTCACCGTAGAAGACTATGACTTGAAAAAATCTGTTCTAATTGACTATAGCAACTCATCATTATAGCTATTTTACCAATAAGGTCAATACAAAGCCTTAATAAAAGAATACAATTTGCTGAATACGTTTTTTACGAAAGTCACTTTCTTAATGGCACCTACTAAAAGTGGGGCACCTTAAGGTCGAATTTCGCGTTAATGTAGACACACCGGACAAAAGCACACAATTTTTTCCAGTTGCTAGTTAGGTACTTGGCTTTCAATTTTTGATAGGAACCAACTCCTCCGTCGGCCATCTTGATTTTATAGCGGCCATTTTTAAATCTAATACCAATATCTCGGCTTCTAAATCACTATTCACCAATTAACTGTTTTTTTAAATTAACAAATTTATGCAATTGCATGAAAGAAATTTAAATGCACACATACTACTAATGATATACTACCGTTCACAAGCTTTTCACCAATTCAAATTATACATGAATAACGACATATATTCCATATTTATACAATTGTATTATGAAATCGTATATGAAGGATGGTGAATTATATGAAAGGATGCCTTATATGAATTGCTTATGTCGTATTCAATTCAAACATTAACATTTGCACAGTTCAGTGCCATTCCAAACAGCAGTTTTGCAAGCATACCTACCAGTGCACTCTCTTTGACACTTACAATTACATTTAACCAATCCTCACTGGTACACCATACTCCTGCCTGATATGCAGGCCACTTGGAGTGTTGGAGTAGTGCCCCCTTCGTTAGAGCAAGTTTTTCCATTGACTGACTCTTCTGACAAAACTGCTCCTTCCTGCTTCATTCACATTGTCTAAATCACAGTTCTTATCAATACAAGATCAAAATTTTAATTATCAATATCACGTTCTCTGTAAGAGTGGAGTGCCATGTAGGTAAAGGCATGTGTCACTTGAGGATAACATGCCTCCCACGCCGATTTATTGTCTCGTACAAAAAATTATGTGGTATCACATCCCGTGAAACTGTGGAATACAGGGATGGTGTGGGGTTTCTCTACCCCAAGTTCTCGTAGATATTATTAATGTTAATAGAAGTAAATGTTTTACCTGTACCAAAAGCAACACAAATCTTCACACCTGCACACAAGGTCATCAAGTGATGGTACTTGCCAATGAGGATCATCACTACGTCCGTGTCAACAGTACGCACCATACAGCTACTACAGCCATTCAAAATTGCATCCTGTAAGTGCATAATCAGCCTGATGTCCGCTTGCTCATGGTCACATGGTGGCATGGACCTATCAGTTCATTGGAGAATAACTTCGGTATCACATGTGACGACAATTACCTTGTGTTCGGCACATTCGACACTTGTCAATTTTTTGAAAGTAATCCAAAAAGGCCCTGGTTGTTGGTGGGGTCTTTTAAGAAATCGGCCCACTTAAGTGGGAGCTTACCCTTACCTCGACTCTCTCTAGTGACTTCTTTGAGGCTTGTCGACTTGTATTTGTCCCACACTACATCAACTCATTTGCAGCTTTCTAATTGTTTATTGATGTGTGGAATGAATACGTGATCAGCATAATCATCAAATGTGACGATGTTGGTAGTTGGGGAAAGAACACGCACAATGGCGGCTCCATCGAGAAGCTTCACATCACCATAATCAAGAACATCAGTTGGGGAATCCTTGTCCATAATGTTCATAAGATCAGACTTCTTTCCGACGCGCAGATTTCCATTGTCAGATAGTGAAGAGAGAAAATGATGATTCTCTAAAGTATGCAGTCATGTCACTCTCCGTATGCTGCATCACTATGTACAATTGAGAGAACAGAGACACAACAATCTTAATTAATCATATTTTCCCTTATGTTTTGTCTTTATCTTTTGTGTGAGTTCTGAATAAAGGTTAATTAGTATATTAGTGAATAAATATATAGTCTGATACATTTAAAAATTGTGTAGTTGTATTCCCTATCCCAAATATGTATATTCATCAAGTTTGTGATCCTAAGTGATTTAGAAGCCGAGATAATGATAATATACTTATATTTAAAAATGGCCGCTATAAAATCCAAGATGGCCGACGGAGAAGTTAGTTCCTATCAAAAATTGAAAACTAAGTACCTAACACCGGGAAAAAATTTGGTGCTTTTGTCCGGTGTGTCCACATTTTCATGATAAGCTGCCCTACTATAAGGGCCATCTTGCTATTAAACAGCAAATTTAATTACCAATCTAACGATATGCATCATTCACTATTTTACCTTTATGTAAAATTGAAAAATTATTAATTATTTTTTTTTAATATTTCTGTGTAATACCTAAGCAAATTTCGGCAACAATGTTGTATGTAATTTGAGTCGTAGATTGCAAAATACATAAAATATATAGGGTAATCCATTTAAAAAATCAAAGTTAGTGTGAAACCGGAAGTTGGCCATTTTGATTATACTTGTACCTGAATCCGAAATTATGTGTAGTTTCCTTCTATTAAATTTCATCCAAATTCATTCATAAGTAACGAAGATAGAGGCATGGCCCTGGCCTCATTGTTACCCGGTATATATTAGGAGTGAGGGTTGAAACCCAGTCAAAACCAAAATTAATATCCCAAAGCAATAATTGTCAAAGATATGGCCACACGCAGAATTTCTGTCACAGGAAAGCGAGATACGTGGTAAGCATCTTACCACCAAAGAAAGGAGCTCTTCCCAAAAAGAAAGATGTCTACTGAACTTGAAATTGTGGAGTGGAATGCCAATCACCAAGTGCAGCATCAGAATGAACTACAGGTAGTCCGTGCCATTGAAAAAAGTATGTACGCCTCATATATGAGACACTCCAAAAATATCATATATTAAATGTAAAGAATATAAGGTCTTTAAGTAGCAAACGACTTCCGGGATTGGACCGTGTCATTATTGAGGTCAAAGAACTCAAAGTTTCGCCCACTTTCGTAAGGGGCTTCATCAGGAGGAAAAAGCAGAGCACGGTAACTCAACGTGTAAACCAGGCCAGAGGCGAAACTCTTTTGCAAGTCTCCGAAATCAATATAAGGTCTATCATATCATACATTCTGAAAATATTACTACGGGAAAAAGTGACATAGTAATACAAAACATTCTTCATTTTGAAGAAAACAAGTATGAGACGAAAGAAATCCAAGCTACGGCGGTAAGCATCTTAGATAAAAACTTCTTTGTATACGCTATTTATTGTCCACCAAGACATTCACTTATGAAAAAGCAATTTCTTAACTTGGTAGTGCGATTTTAATGCAAAAAACACTTACTGAAGATGATAATACATAATAACAATAATTATAATGTCGTATGACTTATGGTAGAAAGCATGGTGTCACAGTTTTCCGATTGTGCTACGTCTCTGACGTCACATAACGTTGAAATGACAACCGGAACCGACAGCTTAATGTGCCCTCCAAAGAACGGCTGCTTGCGATCTTACTAACACTTATCAGTCAGTCAATCATCCGAGTGCAGACTACGGCTAACGTTGTTGAACTAATGCGGTGTGTGTAGCTTTTGCGAACTGACATACATAGTGGACAAAGTTTAAAAGTTCCGTTATAGACACTCGATTGAGTCAACATGTTCCTTCCTCATCTCAATATTAGAATGTTTTCATTATTTCTAATTGAATTACAATTTCTCCGTCAACGGAAACATACATAAAAAATGTTTGCAGCAAGGTCCAGATTATTCGCCAAGATGACATAAACTGCACAAAAGCTTCCAGTAGGCCACAAGACACGTTTTGCAAACTTACATATACACAAACATTGTTCGGGAACTGTAAATCTGCGCTCAGTTGTGTGTCCCAAAAACTTCTTTTTCAAAGACATGGGGCTTAATTGTTTAGATATCGCTGTTAAACCTGAGAGCATCCTTTGCTTTAATGTAGCATTGATATCGTAGAGAAGTTTGTTTATAATGCAAACACCATTACTGAACTATCAACAAAGATTGCTACGCCTATTTGTTCCCGTTTGGTTTCTAAATTCAATTAATGTAATCTCGAGTGGCATATTCTAGTGGAAGATCACTACACTCGATAATATTGTACCCTACGCTGTTGAGGGTAAAAATCGTTACGTTTTAATGGCCCATATGTACCGTCCGTTTTTATGCCTTTTGACGAACTCCGTCCTAACACCATGGCGTTTTACAGTTTTTTGAGGTCACTCTACTAGCTCTGGCGACCTTCAGTCGCGCGAGCTGGATTATCGGTCCGTCGTTAGACGTAACTTGCGACGTTCTATTTTTACTTTAATTAAAGATTAAGTTGATGAACAAGAATTGTCTTGAGTTGCCAGTAATTCCTTAGTGCATGCTTTGTTGCCTGGCCACATTTCTCATTTTCTGTATGGAATTTTGAAATCCTTGAGCTAGGGGATTCTACTAAATTTTTAAAATAGATTTTCAGTATGATTTCCGGCGGCTATTTTATGGCGCTGAGGATGTGAGATTGTCTTTTGGCGCTGCTCCCTGAAATTTTTCACATGTGGATGAAATAATTTTTGAATATTATGGGAATTGTCGATCAGACGTAAGGAATTATGTGTGGAATTGCTGAAATAAATCTAGTCATGCTAGGATACAACTGTATTTCTGTGCAATTAATCACTCCTGGCCATCTTAGAACTTTGGTAAGTTTCGTCGTCGCTTCTGGACATCGTCTTCGATGTTGTGTAACTTAAGGCCTCTTAGTACCTCGCTCTGGATTCTGATATCACCTCGTAGAACAGCTGTAGAACCAATTTGTAGGCAGTTCTGTGCCTTTCGATTACTTTAGCTGCCTGCCGAGCTATATGGTTTTCCCTCGTGCGAATTACGAAGCGACAACAGATTTGAGAAAAGCCTGCTTCACTCGACTTTGCAGATTTGTCTGAACGGCTTCTCCGCAGGAACGCCAACATCGGAACCCTGCGTAGCTTCTTCAGGAACTCTGGCTCTGCTATTTCACTCAGGTACCTCCTACGTATTACCCACGCGTGTTCGGGTCCTAAACACTCAGGAACTGTGCAATACCATTGGTGTAGTTGCTATTATATTGCAATCGTTTTTACGGTTAGCGTTGTTAAATTTCAGGACGCTAGTAGAGAGAATTCAGGAAAACTGACGTCACAGTGTATTCACTTTGAGTAGTAAGGATTAACTTAGTTCGGTTATTATACATTAGAGTGGCAGCATTGTTCACAATATTTGGCTGCAATCAACTACTTAAAGACACGTTCCACCACGTTTTGGTTTAGAACTAATGTTTATGCGAAGAAACACTGGAGCGAATTGAAAATTATTTGGAATCGCTTAAACACACAACATAAGTGTTCACTATACCTCGAGCGTAGGGCATATCCGCGCAGGTTTTCGCGTTCTAACATAATTAGACTTCTCTGCTACGTGTGACTCCCGTTTTTCGTTTTCGCTGGTTTTATATTACTCACGACAGCTGGGTTACGTGTGCTCGTGTACAGTGTGTCGAGGAAAATCGTACAACTTGTGCCCTTCACTCAATTTATTCAACTTTCAAGTCACAAATACAACTGTGTACATATAACAACATTAGTTTGACAACATTTAAAATTAAGTTAAACTTAAAAATTAAACTTCTAAACTTCCACTAAGTACGTTTCTAACAGAATAAACGTTTAGAATTAAGAAGGCACCACTACAGAGCGATTAAAATATACAAAACGGCGAGCTTATTCATTTCATAATCTGTAATTGAATTCATATGAATGCAGCATTTCGCAGATTCGCCGATATAATATAGTATTAATAACGATTAGGTTACACTAACATCTGGCGTTTTCTTTTACGTATTTATTGTTTAATGACACCGCTATGTGGTTTAGGGATTTACACCAACACCTAAAGGTTTTCTGGTTTGAAGCGTCTCGAACCAGTGGCGCTTCCGGACAACCCACCCCAATCCTGCTCAGGAACTAGCTGGTAAAATTTACTACACCACGACAAAATTCCTGGACCACCGTGGTGTGACTTAGTAATGCAATACTGATAATTACTTTTTGCGTGGAGCAATTAGCCGTATAGCAAACTAGATCAAGGTTGTAGATGTTTTACCACACCTGGTGCGCTATATTTGGTTCATCGCTCTCTTTAGCAGACGACTCTTCCTGATCGCACAAGTTTACTTCGAATTAACTTTTTACCTTAGGGCTATTTTATAGTGTCTTAGAAGGGCAAGCTTGGTGTCCTGGCTCACTCAGATACCTGGGTCACATTTGGTTGTGGATTTGTATTTCGTCGCGGTTTAAGTGTTAGAGCTTTAAGCTGAAGAGCCGACCTTGGAGTCGTGAAATTATGAGCTGCTAGTTTGTACTAGTTAGGTTAACAGCAGAGTATGTAGTACCATTGCTGGGTTTCCATTGTAAGTTGGAAGTGTTTACTGCGTCTCCCCATTTCGCTGTCGAAGTCGCTGGAGACGCGCTTCATCGTTGATTTTATTAGAACCTTGCTGTGCCCCGTTTGCTTTTGGTGACCCGGGTGACCGGTAGTTCGCTGCTATTTGCTCTTCGAGGCCGGCGTACATGATTGCTAGGAGTATTAAAACATGAACTTGTGTAGTGCAAGAAAAACGCATCGGTACTATTGCTTTCTCTCTCTGCCTTGAATGCTTGGAATTCTCGGATAGTGTTGCATCACCTCCGAGTTTGTCAATAATTACTGACGAAATTTTTTTAAATTTTGATATACAGCTGTTTGTGCAATTGTGAAATTATAAAGTAGATGAACTTACTGGATTGGAAATATGACTACCCGAAAGGGTTCCACTTTCCCCACAAGAAACTTCCACTTTACAAATTGAGAGACAATATAGCAGATATTGCAATAAATTCAAATAGATTTAAAGTATGTTACATCTCGCTGCCTAATGAATGGCACTATTAAGCCTTTGATAAATATTCTTCATAAAGACAATAAACGGTAAAAGTAAAAAAATAGATTTCATAACACAAATTCTACGATACATTTGCCTATCGCGCTATCTCTACCTCTCTTAGATTAATGAACCATAAGTTAACACGTTCGCCTCCTTCCTGGTAATTACTGTCAGCTCTTGCAGCAGCGAAGCGGACATTCGACTTCACACTCTTTATCGACAAAAAGAACATCGACTGAACTACATGTGTACAAAGTTCATATTAACGGCCATTATACGAGTATATTACTAATTGATGCGGCTTATTTAGTTAAGCCATACAATTAGGTAGCTAACTGACAAACCTAAAAAACTGTATATAGGGTCGAACGTGTGGCTTCTGGAGGTATATTGCAACATAAAAACGATTTTGCCGAATTTTTAGTAAAACAACATTCGTTTAATTATATTTGGTCGGGTACAAATGCCTTAAAACTAGCTAACATAATTTTATAAAATGATGTCACCAGCGTCAATCTAATGCCACTTTATAAAATTTCGGTTTTATAAGAAAACTACAGATTTGAGACTTTCTTTTATCTTACAATATACATCCAGAAGCCACACTGTCGACTTAAGAAACACCTTGTATATGTATGTACAAATTTAGACCATCTCTATTAGTCGCTGAATTAATAAGTTTCTAATAGCAAGAAAATGCACGTAAAGAACTATAATATTTCCAATCTACATCTTTAAATGCTAATTAACGTTACCACAATTGCTTGATTGAATTAAACACTCCTGGTGAAAGAGAATAAATTAACCACGTTATAAATGTAGGCAAATAACAAACCACTTATTTACAATTAAATAGAATTAAAGAAATTACTAATTTGACCTTCTTTCGTTGAGGAGATAAATCAATCCTTTTCAAATGTTCTTTGAGTTTCAGTTTTACATATTTGGCCCGTAAAAAAATAGGCACCGACAATGTCTATGTCGTTATTATAGTGTTCAGATATATTCCTGAGTGAAATATACAGTGTGGAAATAAAGTAACGGATAAATTCATTAACTTTATTAATATTTTTATGAAAAAATCTTGAAGGGGTATAGCGATTTTAATTATAGGACATACACTATAACCACCTTTATGTTGCAACGTCATTTGTTTTAAAAGTTATGACATCATCGACTTTCTTTTAATGACAACCTGTATTTTTTATTATTGATTTCGGTGTTACTTTTAAATCCGTTTCGAACGCTATACAATTTTTAATATGTTACATCTGCAAAAAATCTAGAAAAATGGTATTAAAAGTTTAAATATTAAAAACCAATGAAAATCTAGTTACCTGCGTTTGACAGAAAGTCATTGACAGCACATTCTTCTTTATTGAAATTTAAAAAAAAACAATTGAAAAATACAATAATAAATAATAAAATCAATTATCTGTGCCTCGTATAATTGTACCATTTTTATTGATAAAATAGTTAAGGTAAATTCTAATTTATAAAAAGCAAAAGACGCTTATTTGGTTATGGCATTTACAAATTGTTTAATTCTGACATGTAACTAATCTTTTTTGTTTTATCCACGAGTAACTAGATTTATTTTGCTCATTTCATTGGTTTTTAATATTTAAATTTTAAGACCATTTTTTCACAAAATCAATAATAAAAAATACAGGTTGTCATTTAAAACAAAAATCGATGACGCCATACAATGAAAAATAAATTACATAAGAAACTGAAAATCAGCTGAAAATATTCTCTATGGTCAAAATCGCTACACCCCATCGAGATTTTTTCATAAAAATGAATATCAACGAAGTTAATGAATTTATCCGTTACTCTATTTCCACACTGTATACAAATAGAGCATCCGAGCAACTGATACTAAGAGCTACTAATTTTGTATGCAATCAACAACAATCAGATTAAATGCAGGAATTTTAGGCCAATAACACATAACAAGTAGTCCGGTAAATGACCTTTGAATTTATGAACTAATAGGCAAATATTAAGGCCAATCGTTTTCTAATAGTCGACGACTTGTGAAAACATTTGTTAAATTATGAAAATCTAATGCACCGATTATGGTAATGTATAAATTATCAAGCGTGCCAGAAGCTAATTTTGACTATTTTTCTAATTAACTAGTAACTAATCAGAGTGAAAATATGGACAACGATTTACTGTTTATTTCCCAAACTAAAGTAACTGAACTTTGTTTTAGGATGTGGAATAACCTAAAATATAAAAATCTGGTGTGATACACGCACAAAACTTCCTTTTACAGTGATCTTATAATTAGCCAAAAATATGATTTTTAATTTTTAAGTATTGGTCAAAAATTTCCAAAAAATACAAATTCTACAAAAACCGTACAAAATATAGTGTTACTTCAACAGACAAATTTTTTCTAAAATTTTAAGCGGAATTCAAAAATGTAATAATATACCGGGTGTTCTATTTAAATTAGAAGTTAATAAACAAATAGGGAAAAAAACAAAAGAAATCCATTCAACTGGAACATCACCTATCTCACATCAATACATATTAAAAATGTAATGAAACTATAAAGTCTGAAAAAAATCGTACTTCCAGTTATACGATTTTCTTCAAAAGCTTGCTGTCGCATCTAGATAGTACACAAAACTTATACCGGGTGGAAATAAAGTAAGGGATAAATTCATTAACTTCGTTGATATTGATTTTTATGAAAAAATCTTGGAAGGGGTATAACGACTTTGACCATAGGAAATATTTTCAGCTCATTTTCAGTTTCTTATATGATTTGTTTGTCATGGTATGACGTCATCGCCTTTTTTTTAAATAACAGCCTGCATTTTTTATTATCCATTTTGGTAGTATTTTAATGTTGTTTTCAACGATATAAATTTTCTTATATGTTACATCTGAAAAAAAATGAGAAAAAATGGTCTTAAAATTTAATATTAAAAACCGATGAAATGAGCAAAATAAATCCAGTTACCCGTGGATAAAACAAAAAAAGACTAGTTACATGTCAGAATTAAACAATTTGTAAATGTCATAACAAAATAGGCGTCCTTTGCTTTTTCTAAATTAGAATTTACCTTTAGCAAACTATTTTATCAATAAAAATACAATTAAGCGAGACACAGAATTGAATTTTTTATTATTTATTACTCTATTTTTCAATTGTTTTTTTAAATTTCAATAAAAACGAATTTGCCGTCAATGACTTTCTGTCAAACATATTTTGCTCATTTCATTGGTTTTTAATATTAAAACTTTACGAATATTTTTCTCGATTTTTTTATGTAACATATTGAAAATTTTATATCATTGAAAACAGCATCAAAAGTACTATCAAAATCAATAATAAAAAATACCGGTTGTCATTTAAAAAAGTCGATTACGTCATAACTTTTAAAACAAATGATGTAGCAGCATGAAGGTGATTGTAGTGTATGTCCTGTAATTAAAATCGCTATACCCCTTCAAGATTTTTTCATAAAAATTAATATTAACGAAGTTAATGAATTTATCCGTTACTTTATTTCTACACTGTATATGCAGTTTCAACGCCACACTTTTTTTCGTTTTTGAGATATTCTGTTGACACACAGACAGACAGACAGACCAATGAACAAAAACATGTTTTTTGGGTTCAGGGGACTCGATAACGTGAAGATCTGTTGACAACTCAATTTCGAATTTATGGGGTGAATCCAATACTTCCTTTATCGTAAAAGGAAGTAAAAAAAATGGTGTAATCTTCAGCCATTTCAGCTATGACCACTAAACAAAATATGATAGAAGGTAAATAAATAGTTTGCTATGAGTTTGTTCTCAGGCAGGAGTATAAGGAATATCAAGCTCAATCACACCATCGTTAAAGTACACCATTTCCTAGTAATTTCTATTCACATTCATCCAGCCATTAGTTGTCCACTTGTTGACCATAGGCCTCCCCTAGTTTTTATCCATGTTAGCAGTCATGCGCTATACGGTGTCATTGTTTCTCAGCTGTAGTTTTAATTTCAGGTAAACATCATTTTTAAGGTCTTCCTACACTTCGCTTTGTTGTACGTTTACCCCAATGAAGACAATTTGACCATTCTTCTGGTGTTCTTCTCGCTATAGGTTCTACCCACTTCCGTTTTGATTTTTTAATTCCTGTCATGACAAGAGTGATCTTAATTATTTCTCTAATATCACTATTCGTCACTGCATTCGTTAGATTTGTTCCATGTGCGAATTTCTCCGTAGCTCTTTGTGTCACCACGAGTCTTGAAGTGATTTTCTTGGTTAGAGACATAGAGGTTATGACTGGGAGAACACAACACTCGAAAACTTTTAGACACAACGGTGTATCGCTACAGCTGAATATATTCCCTAGAGGCCGAAATGCTATCCAGCTCAGTCTAGTTCTTCTTCTGACTTCCACTGTTTGATTAGGTTTGCCCAATCTTCTATTGTCTGCTCGTTGACACTGCCGCTGGTCTAAATAACTTTTCTATTAATTAAATACATCTGTAGTTCTATCTTATTTACTGCTTTTCCCAACGTTGACATCCTAAATTCAAGTTGTTCGGGAAATCTGAACTAATAAGAGCACGATAGAAAATCTAAGACGGTTTAAGAATTTGCCATCTACTAAGTTTAATCTTCTCAGTTTAGTTGTTTAAATACAATTTCTGGTGCTAGTGTAAATAACATTGAAGATATGGTATATCCCCGTTGTACACCTCCCTTAATAGTTATTTTTGTCGTAATTGCATAGTCATCCAATGTTCAAACGTCTGTTTGCCCATGAAATAGACAATTGGGTGAATTTGTGCGGAAACAAATTAGAGTGTCAATACACGTTGTTTACAAGCAAGGAGTTCTTGCAAGCGTTGTGTTTTGCACTTATACAAATAGTAGGTTATTAGATCGTACAGCAAAACACGTCACAATTTAATTGTACATACAGCTCTGTACTTTATTTTATTCTTTAATATACATTTGAACTCTGAAGTGTATTCATTTGTGAACAGACAAAGGCTAAACATATTTGAAGGGGTAGTTAGGACTAGCTACTCCATTCACATCTTATCCTACAACCCTTCATACCTTCACCAAGTGTAAACTCTTCAGTAAAATAACCTGGTTCTATAACTACAATTTATGTTCCGAAGTGCATCCTGAACGAGTGCAAGAAATAATCCATACAACTACACAAATCGAAGACTTGCATATATTCAAGGAGCATCGCGGACATACAATTTCATGTGCATCATTCTCTATCGATGTTGTGTACCAACAGTCGATTCTTCTATCATTTACATCTTTGAATATTAACGACAGTTCGATTTCGTCAAAATCGAAAAAGTTTATAGAGTTATATGTTATATTCCTCAAATTGTCTATTTAGAATAGCATAGTTTACTATACACGCTGGTGAAAGTCCAATTTATTTGTTAATCAATCAGCAAACATTTGTATAAAAGTCGGTCCAATTTTTTCATTTTATTATATTTTGTATGTAGTAGGATGACGTCAGCATTTTTATAGTTTTATGGTATTTGGCCTTCTCCCAGTTTTAAAGCTTGCATCAGTGTATGACCTTCGTACTTCAACATGGTTATGCTCATTTTGACGTAGGTAAGCATCTATATTTGTTTTATTTTCTAACGTTTAGCGCTGGTGATTTGCCTCACCTTAGTTTTTCCCTAACAGCTACTTAATTGCTAGGTTTTGTTTAAAGGATCGTTTTACCTGCTACTTCTAAGTCCGTAATTATGTTTGACTTAAGCGCTCGCGTTCTCCCTCCTCGCACAATGTAATGTTTCCTGTTTTTGTTAGACCCCTCTGAATACGTTATTTTGATTAGTTAGCTCTGGCGATTTACATATTTACCAGTTTTCAAACCAAGTGTGTGTTTGGAAGACTTTCAGGTTAGAAATATGCTCATGTGGTTAGATATTTCCAGTCGATTTATCGAAACGGGATTACTGTAATAAGCAGTGTTTCTTGTCACATATATGTGGACTTTAATTGCAAGATCATTCCCGTTATTACATTATTTGGTTTATCTGATTCAATTGGGCGCGTGAATATCTCGTACTGTTTTAGCGTCTCGGGCGTTTTATATTGAATTTTACGTAGAGTATACTCTAAATCGCAAAGTTATTCGTTTTGCCGCCGTGAGTCCTAGCTCGGTCACTTAGTAACTCCTTTCGGGGGTCAGGTGTTCTACGGCCCCCACTTATTACTTATCGGTTTTGTTTTTTCAATATGATTTTCCCACCCGAGATCGTAAAAACAAACCATTAACGTTTTCGGGGACCTCGCGTCTCGCCCATTATGGAGGATTTGTAATTGATTTGTTGATGTTGGTGTATTATTTTCCCAATTTTTATCGTTTGTTAATCAAACGGCATCTGGGAAAAAACACATTCTGATTGATTTAATATATACATATGACGTTCGTTCTAATGGTTTTTGATTAGGACCGTACCTCTTTATGGGTCGCTAAGCCGATTTACATCTAAAGGCTTGGTAATTTATGATTTTGGGTTGCTATTTTATAGATATTGCTCCATTTTTTTGACTTAGTTTTCGTAGTTTGTTTATTTTTGCCTACGTTGGTACCGTCCTATACAGCACCTATGCAAGTTTAAAGCCATATTCGCTTCCTTGATCGACAATGAATACGACAGATAAGCTTCAGCCTGGCTTTAGTCTAAGTCTAACTAAACATTTTTGCCGCAATTAAAAATGTATTAGAGTGAATACGTTTATAAACTGACAATATTTAAATTTTCCTATTTATGCCGGATTCACCATTTCTTTATGTATGTATATAACTACAAATGGTGTATTATTGATTTATAAGTGTATTTCCTACGTACTTTGCGCTTTTTACTTGCGCTCAAACAGCCTTCGTCAATTTAAGTTGCGGTATTCAGATCAACGGAAAATGTTCAACTTAGATTTGCGAGTTGCAAACAAGCAAGTTCGTGGCGCCCTAGTTTGCTTTGATTAATTTACTGTTAAGCCACCCCTCCTCCGGAGGGACATTTACAGCTCGCTGTCCTGCTTATATTGAAGTGGTGCGAGACTGTCCTTAGTTTTTTTTGTACTTTCGCCTATTAGATCAGAACGATCACTGGTGATTCGATCTTTTTCAGAGAAGCAGCCGTTTTTCATTTGTTGTGGAGGCACTTGGATCTCTTCTGCTGCAACAATTGGAATTTCTTTTGAGTTCACACTGATTAAATCGCTTTCCTTATTCGTTTGTACCATCGGAAGCAAAGTGAACTACTCATGTATGGGATATTTTAATCTTGCGATACCGACTTTATAAGCATTTGGGTAAAATCTAGCACGCTCGAAGAATACTAATAAATGAGTTTGATCGAAACATCTAACATTTCAACTTGAAAAGCAGAATACAAAATTAATTTCTGAAAATCATTAAAGTCGTTCGCTTTTCTAATTGCCTCTGGGATTTTAGCAACTATAAATATCGGTTAAAAGTTCTCGATTTTTTATTGTTATTTCTCAATAAAGTATCGCGGCTCACGTAGTATTCCAATCCGTTTCTTGTTTATGCACTTGAAATTGGACAAAGTCATTTAATTATCATACTTTCAACAAGCTCTTCAACATATCAGACGTAGTTACACCTACACGGTATTGAAAGTCTCTTTGCCGATGCTTTCTGTAACGACCGAGATTGCTTTTAACAAAGAAAATATAAGATATATCGAATTTCTTTTAGGATGTTCAAGTGTCCCCACTTCACGAAAAAACAACTTATGTCCAGTACACCTGGAATTCATAGACGACTTTGGGACAATGACTTGCTAAAATGTCAACTTGACTTTTTTCGCCAACTTACTTAATGAGCCCACGGACAACTTAAAAGTACAACGACTTTTTAGCTTGAGATATTTTTAAGGGGTCTAAGAGCATTTCCATCGAAGAATTCCTTATGGTTCATGCTAATGTTGAAGTACACGCCTAATCGCTATTATTTATTATAATTAAATCCGATGCGCAAAAGTATTTCTGTCTCTACGGCAATACGTAAGCTGACAATAGACAGGATGTTCTTCCATTAGGAAAGGACGGGTTAGTTTACGTTACAGTTATCATTGTGATTTCGTCAATCACAATCACAATAGTTTTACGTTCAAAATTAACGAGAGGTGGTTCCCTAGAGAAGAGTCCCTTTGGTTCCATTCGAAAAAAACTCAATATTTTTGCGTTGTGTGTGCATTTGATATGGTCGGCGTGAAAAAACTCACTATAAAAGGGTTGTCAAAAAGTTGCGCTACAATCATCTGTTACGTCATTCTGACAGCTACTAAGTAAATGGGCAGCTGACTTCTCAGCCGACGGGAAATAATTAAACTGCGTTTAACCGAGCTAATAGATTACAAACTTGATGTAAAAGCTCAGACATTGAATTTAGAAAAGTAAGGGAAAGCTTACAGAATTGCCTTGCAAAAATCAATCATTATATATTTAAGATATGCTTTTAGCCTATTTTGTCACAGGACGGAAAAGCTTGTGGTTCTCTAAACACTCCTGCCATTCCATTTCTGGGACTGTTCAAAATTTTATGATGTCTTAGCAAACTAATTCCGAAAATAAGTTTTAAGAAAGTCCTACCACTTTCGTTTATCGTTCCAATACAAGATGTTTGGAATAAACAATTTCATTTACCGAAGGATTTTAGAATAACGACTGACATTTTCCAACTTCACTGCCTAAGTATGGGAGTAGTGGAATTAGTTTCGTCTGGTGTGTTTGAGGTAATATTTTGATATACAGCCAACATGCACATGTATGTTCTCTATGGTTTATTAGTAACTCTTAATTATTAGATTCAATAAAAAAACGTTTAAGCACGCGCCAATGTGTATGTGCTTAATTATTTGCACACACCGCACACAAACTCATAGGTTACAGAGTACGTCAGCGCCTGCTTAGGCAGAGAGTGTGTGCTTCGATCGTAGGCAAAGGTGCGCACCGGGCGACCTTAGCTTTGAAGGTGTTGCCCAGCGCAAGCTAAAACAGAGTTTTCTTACATTTCCTGGGGAACTCCTAAGGTAGAGAACCACCTTAACAGTGGCCAGTTAACTTCACGGAGGGTTTCGAAGTCCTGTGACATTTCTGTTTGGCGATTCAGAGGTCATTATGTCAACAAAGGAAGCGTCCACGTCACCAAGTGCGCAATAGTAAAAGCATCTCCGGGAAGACTTGCGAGGACAAGATTTAGGTTGTTACATAGTTTAATGTGAGCGATTCGTGTCAGAACTGTAAACCATTGAGGCCGGCGTGCGTGCGCAACTTTATATTGTGCGGTTCAAGAAAATTAGATAGTAGGCTGTCAGCATAAGTGCGTCGTAGAAAGAGCTATCTGTGTAATTTAACATTAGTGCTAGCATTAAATGCGCTATAAATAAGTCCTGTAGTTTAATGTTATTGTTAGCATAAAGGCACGGTAAAAATAGCTGTCGTTAGTATTGTTCTTTAACAGAATAATATATATTTATATATTTGTTGTTCATTTGTCTGTAAACATATTGGAATTTTATTACACCACATTTTTGGAACTCACCCTTACAGCTTGGCATGAGTCCAGGGTCAAGTTCTGAGTTCATCGCATCAAGAGCTCTCCCTAGCTATGAGCTGAGGTGAGTACAACAAAACAGATCTCATTACTATTGAGCTAGCTGGCATAATAAGGACAAAATTAATTCATAAAAACGAAAGGCAGTCAAAGCCATCTCGTACAATTTTGACACTTACCTGGTGAGTTTGAACAAACACCAGTACAAAGCCTTTGAGCCCATTCCCAGATCTTAGTTTTCCTATTAGTGTGAATAATCAAATTTAGGGCTTGTACCTACTTTACAAATGCTTGATGTAATCAAATTAAGTCAATCGGATTATTTTATATGTATAGTATACCTTAGTGTATCATTGATTATTATGTAACGCTTGTTGTAGTTGCTACGCAAACTCAGTTGCTTCTGTAATATCAGTTTAAAAGGGTTTAGTTATAGTAATTAACGTATTAAAAGGTGTAACCCAGTCTTAACATTCGAGCATAATTTTACCACTCGAGCGAGCGCAGCGAAGCGAGAGTGGCAATTTATGTAAGAAATGTTAAGACGGTTTCCCCTCGAAATGCGTTCATTAGTTTATTGTTCATTGAGGCAATAATTTTGAATCAATAATAATTACTAAAAACTGCTAAATCGAAATCGGACTACCATGAATATGTGTGATGTTGCTATAGTGAATGCATGTTAAATGAGTGGATGCATGTTAAATGTATCTTAACATTCGAGGACGCGATCATGTTAAACACTGTTTAACATTTCAATGAACAATAAATTGTATAAACGAGGCCTCGATATTCGTATTGAAATACTGGAAATCTGATGAAAGTTTGGCACGAAAGCAAAAATGACTCAGTTTAAGTTTATTTATGTTCTCATCATTACATTTTAATCCGCCGGTTGAGTATCTTTGTAAATAAAGCCGTCTGTATATTTTAACGACTTTGTTTATGCAATAAAGATAATTGTGACAAACCAGATGATTTACTTGGCCAAATGTCGATGCAAGAAAGATCTATTTCAGTCCCTTGTCTTGAATCACTACTAGGACCATGTTGGAGACTCAAGTACTTCAAAACGTAAGTTTTGGGTATAAAAATTAAATACATTTTTTTTTTTTTTTTTTATAATACATTTATTGCTAGATCAACAAATATTTTGTTATGCATAGCATGGATAGGAGAAACAATAATATAATGACTTAGACTATAACATAAATACATAAATACATAAATAAATACATTTTGAATAAAAGCCTTGGAAGTCAGCTAGAACAAGTTCTCACAAAAAAACTGCCCTGGGGAGAGAATTTTGACCAAGTGAAGTCATTTATATGACTATTTATACGATAATGTATATGAGACTTGTTTTAAAGATCCGCCTTTTGTAAAGCAGCACCAACGCGCAGGAGCCACTCGTTGATAAATTGGTTTCGCCTTTAAAAATCGTCATATAGTTGTTATGTGGTAGAACTGTAAAATGTAACAAAACAAAAATAATTATAGTATTATTATCGTAGTTGATAAAATATCGTTTAGTTTATAAATAATAGACACCCGGTGAGTGGTCTCGTGCAAATAGAATGAAGTAGATTTAGTAAAATGTGTTAAGAAATAAAAATATACTTATGGTACCAAAATCTACAAAAATAAATTTTGTAGCCATTCTAGCTAGTTCAGTTGCGAGGAAAATTCGTCTGTATAGTTTGTAAAGCGGGAAGTTACGTGTGGGAGTGTTGAGAAAGGGGGAAACGATTAAGTATTCAGAATAAAACAGATGTTTTGAGAATAGCAGCGGCGCTCAGTATAGGTGCATTCAAGTGCATAATTATTTTGCTGCATTGAACGCATCTATACACCTAAAACTACTAACGCGTACTGTTTCTCAGACTGTACCGGAAGTGCACTACTAAGTCGAGGCACTAAATGCGCTCCGGTATTGATAACAGGCTTTTGTTACTGATTCTGGTCCTACACGAAACTTCTCTCACAGAACACAACCCTAGAACATACCACATCTAAAACATACATTTATTTTGTATACAGGATATTAGCAAATTCGATGAAAAAATAACTGGAATGGGACAAGTTTCCGAACAAAAATTTTGAAAACTCGATATTAAAGGAACGACTGTTTGGTCAGTGACGTTTATTCATACAGAACTTATATTTCCCACATGTAGATATACTTTTAAGGTGTGTAATTAGCTACTAAAATTGACTTCGTGCTTACGACATGTAACAAGCTTGCAGGGATCCACTAGCTCAATAGGAGGGGTGTATCTTAGACTAAAATAAAGGTAGACTGGCTAGCGACAGTCCATACCTGGAAAGATACGGGGACAAGTTAGGCGCCATCTGGTCTGTCTCTGCTGGTGAGGAACTGAAGAAATGCAACCAGGAAAATGTCCTACGGCAATGGGAAGTATGCGCGCGCTGAGCTCAACGATTTGGACCCACTTTGCCGTGGTCTTTGAAGGATTATCTTACTACATTAATACGCGGAACTGGTCGAATTCTTCTTTGCAAAAAAAAACAGTGGTGGCTCCATTTCTAAAATTGACCTAACACTATTTAGCCATTCTTACCTACAGCTCTAAAATGTCATGACTTATCCCTTATGTATTTTCAAGAGTGTACTTTTAGAACCTATGTTAGAACAATATGAAAATAAGTGCATACTCTTGTGTGAAGTCGATATCTCTATCCGTTTAGTCATAAGTCAGCTTTAATAACAAACTTTTAAAATTTACAATAAACAAACAACCAGATTGTTAAAAAAGTGAGCATACTTCAGGCTAGTAGCATCAAAACTTAAAAGCAAACATTTAGTTGAAATGGCAAACAAAAACATGCAAAATCCACAATGAGAATTATGAAATACAAGATTAACTATTGCAACATACATTATAGAAGCCCGTGACAGACGCCTACTACATCCAAATTAGTGACTGCCTACTGCGGCGCGAAATTTGTTGTTTCAAAGGAGTGTTCAAGCAGAGGATGCAATCAAATTGTGAATGCTTCCAGGAACAGACTATGTGCTTGTAATGCGAGGTTATGCGAAGCGACAGAAACCCAACGGTAGCGAGGATTTCCTACGGGGTAACCCAAATGTGACTTTAAATAATGATTTAAGACTGATATAAGTAACTGTAAGGTAACTCTAGTCAGAATGCGTAATTATAAATTACGTAAGAAATCAGCGCAGAACTGATTAACGCCGCATCTTAAAAACTATTATCGTTAAAAGTTGATTACGTGAGTGTAAATACTTGCAATTACGGATTATATATCATGGGAAAAATGCAGTAATTGGCATTAGAATTTAATTTGTGCATAATTCTTGGCCGTGTAGACGTTCTTTTATTTGAACGCGGTCCACGTGCAAACGCAGCTTTATTTTCCGCTCGCGGTTATGTGGTAATCTGCTTTACCGGCAGGCTAGCAGTAGATGTTTCAAGCCATTCGTTTTGTTTTCGGTTGCGTTTCTCTTGCAAAAAGCGACGTCAGCCGGCAGCATTCCTGGGAAACTTAGAAGCCGTTCTGGCCATTACCCGTACTTATAGGGTGAGTCAATTACTTCATTTTCGATTTTAGTAGGGTAATGCAATTAGCTGAATTTCAATCGGCATTTTTAGCGTCACCCGGGGGTTGAAAAAATTCAGCGACCTCGCTTATATGAGAACGCGCATTTCTCCAGACGTCATCACCCACGAGTTGTACAACTTCAGCGATTTCGATAACTTGAGAAGATGCAGTCCCTCCAGGCGTCACCAGGGGGTTGCAAAATCCTCAGCGATTTCACCTAAGGAAGGCGTGCGTGCTTCTGGGAGCCTAGATAGTTTTGGGCCATATCGCCTGAGTGCTGTGACGTGTTCGAGTAGCCTCCATGTGCAGCCGCAGCTGCAAAAGCCCGCTTGGAGGCTATTTGGTTCACCTCCTGTAGAAGCAGATAAGTAATGTACGACCTAATGATGTATGATAAAGATATTTGTACCGCAAGTACGGTGAAAGAAACTGTAGCTGTTATTAGTATGTAAATTTTGCATGTCACTACTTTAATCTAAGGTTGCGTTAGCGCCCTTAAGAATTATTGTACTGGTTACTTTATGCAGCGTTACTTAACATATCTAATGTACTTTTTACACCATTCATTGTCTGATTTCGTTACTGCTACCTTCTGTATTTCAGATATTGTGTTATAGCCTGCTGGGATTAAACTGAGTTTATAAGTTCTTGGCCTATCGCAGTATATTTGTTGTAATTGAAAAACTTTTTGGAACTCACTATATTTGGAAATTGCATCATATAAAGAACTGCATACCGTCTCTATGGAGTCTAGCTGGTGGACTCTCAAATATACTTTCCAGCGTTGCGATATTTCAAAATATTTAGAGAAACTCTAGTTAACAAGAAGCGGCGGTAACAGGCTGACGAGAGCAAGAAGAAGTATGAATTTTAAAAATAATGTCACTGAAAAACATGGGATAGCCATGGTAAATGTAAAAAAACAGTTAACAGATTTGCAGTCTTGACAAGCTACGGCAATAAAGCCATTTTATAAATATTTATTACGTGTTTAAATTACTCAGATTCAACACTTTTAATGCATTCTTATACATAGTAACTTTCTTTTCGATTGGCATGCCTAAAAGTGGTTTCTTATACATATTTGCTACCTTCGGCATTAAAACTTCACACCTATATATGAAATTATACGAAACTTTAACAATCACATAAGCTCTAGATTCAGACAGTGGCGGCTCGCGAATGGTAGAGCTAACCACTGAGCGCAAATGCATTTTCCACCCCCCACAGACAAAGACATATTCCGAGATTTAAATATTTCGCATATGGACTGGAAAAGTTAGCATAATGAAATAAATTACGAAAATTTACACGCTAATAATATATTATGATCATGATCGAATATATTCATTTTTCATTGAAATGAATTCGGCAAAAAATGCATCTCCACTGTGTAAGATAGATAGATGTTTGCGTGATATATTATTTCAAGATGTGCGACAATTTACCGGTAAATGATGAATATAATAAAATGGTAACCGTAATTATTTTGCAAACACCACAATGTGCAACGTGTTTTCTGTTGGAATTGAACACACGCCCTTCCGAATATGAACTTGATGAAGTCAGCGTACGTGCGAAAATTGTAATGGGAAACTCGAGATGCGCGCATTATCGCAGGGGTCAGGTCAGACTGGGCCGTAGGCTTGAGCCTACGCGGACGTGGCTCACATTGAATGTTAAAATATTCTTATCTTGAGACCTACCTACTTCTTGCCGCTCTATCTACGCTACAGTCTATAAACTGTGGAAAAGCAGAAACCCGCTTCGATCTGGCACCAATGCGTTCGTGAAAGCAAGCATGAAAGAAAAAGTAGTCGTGCTTTGTTTAAACTTTAAAATGAGAAGAATAACGAAAAGTACAAGAAAATGTTTCTTTCAGAATAATAATTATATGGTAGAGCCATGGCCCTTACAGCGAGCTGCTTGAAATTTATTAGTAAATTCTAAAATGTATGTTTTGCAAGCCTGCCACTTGAATTTTTGCATTCAACTACTTGTTCTACATATATTACCTGAGCGGTATGAATGTAAAATAATATGGGTTTGTACTTGAATGACCAAATAAGTGTATGAATTAAGTGGCCGTTACCAAGAGCATCTCGGACGTGGTCCAAGGGTGCTTATATTAATGTAACCTTAATAAAATATAAACAGATTTATTACGACTGCGAAATAGCAAAAGTAGTTTCTTTAATTTTATATATTTTCTTCTTGAAGATTTCTCATCTCTAGAAAATAATATCTGTTTAAATATGGCCCCTTATCCCACAGTCAAGTACTTATAATCATGTTCTAAACATTAAGCTAATTTTACTTCATCTTAGCATGGATTTACGTTTGGCCAATACAGTAGATTGATTGGTACAACTCGCAGCCTCTCTTTTATTGTCGCTAATGCTGATAATCTATATTTACGTTAAGTTACTGACAGCTCCCTTTCCCATATTCAAAGAAAGCGTTCATTTTTTAGACCATGACAATTTTATATAACCTCGCTAATATCACAGCTATAAAAATATCTATTAATTAGCGGCTCGCTCTTAATGGCCAACGCCACAAAAATGCCGTCAATGAAAATCAATGCAGAACGAGTTATACGGGGTACATTTAATACAAAACTTGTGTAAGTGAGTGACCTCTGCTTCATGGAGACGATGGGCACAGAACCGGCTCAGAGATGTTCAGTTACCATTATACTGAATTTCAGGATAGTTACTCGCTGTTCAAACAGCTCCAGTGAGGAATTGGTGAAAAGTGAAATTTTAAAGGCGCCAAATTGCAATTAATAATTATTATTATTAATTAAAACATAACTGCTTCGGTAGAGGTGAAAATGGTTATGCAATTCTCGATTGTTACGGACGGCTAATGCAGTGCTACATGACGTAAATCATTAAATTCTTTTCCTGAAGTTAAAATCTGAATCGACCATCAGTTTTGAAAAAGGCGAGTAAGTACATAGTAGCTTATTTAATTTGTAGTGTCGATGAGTATTCCGATATATCGTTAAATATCCATCGTTCGGGCCACGTTGTAGTGTTTACTTTGTTAATAGTGTGCGAAATTAAATCAATACTGTTAGCATTACATTAATGCAAAAGTGACGAAAACAATACATTTGAGATTTAGCACAGCTTTGCCAAAAGCTTTTTCTTTCAACCTCGGTATATATGCCTAAAAAATGAATGCAAATTCTGTTTTTTTGAATAATAATGCTAAAATTTATTTTTAATTAATAAATTATTTAGAACAATAGTCATTTGTTGGTGTATAATATTCCCAAATGCTTACAAAGTTATAGCGGTAACAACTATGTGGGTAAAATTAAAAAAAAAACAGGTCATATATAGATGTATCAAATACCTATAACTTCCGGTTAAGCCGTATAGCACATTTTAAGAAACAATGTTGTTGGGTAAGTTTGTATTTGAAATACAACTATAAAAAAAAATAATACAAAGCCGTCGACTTGCCCCGATTCAATTTGCGTCAATTCAGAATCACGCTAATCATGGAGCCTGGTTTACTATTATTAATTAAAAGAAATTCCTAAACGCAACTGATTGTACAATGAAACTAAAAACCAATATCTCAATCTCACATTTTGCAGAGTAGAATTATGGCAGCGAAGGGAGCCTTTAGTGATCATGACACATTTGTGTTCCGAATTTTATGAAAACAAGGTGAAACAACTGCCTTCTACATACTGAAAAATATGCAATATAATGTTAATTCCAATCTAATTATGAGTAACATTCGCTTGTAATGAAAAGTTAATTTTGCCAAGGACTTAGCGGGTTATTGAGGTTGCACATTTTTATATTGAAGAAATTAGCTTGAGGTTGGCCCATGATCATACAAGACCGTTAATTGAAATTAATAATTTACAAATTGAAGGGGAAAAGTTTGAATTTTGATGCCAGACGAAAGCAACTGTTAACCTAGTGCCAATTTGGATTTTACACTGATTTGTTACTGTAGTTGAAGCTTCGGTTTATCACATTTAAGTTATTGAATGGAATATTAAGTTGGCGAAGTACAGTAGCAAAGTCTGCAGTTGGACAATCAATTATCAGTTTTCTAACTTACCAATCCTGCTTCATGTCAGTCATTATAGTTGTATGTAAAAGTAGATTACCTGGAATTAAAAAATAAAATTAGCTTATAGTACACCACAATAAAAAATTAACAGTGCTGGAAATCACTTTACAATTACACAACGTAAACAACAATTAACAGCTGCGTGTTTATGTAAATAATAGGCATTAGAGCGGTAGATACCATATAAAGCAAACGTCCTCAGAAAAACAATTTCAGATCGCACCTTACGCAATGCGTTTGTTTTCTTCTAACCTGCTTAGGGTTAATTAATTCTGAGCAGTTCAGCAGGTATGTTAATTTTATTAAAATCTTGACGCACAGGTAGGGTTATTAACTCTACTTTTGTATATATACTCAATTTGTTTTCCTCTTCAATTTCGCCAATTTTTAAATAGCTTAGGTTTCACTTTTAAACAAAAACTCGGTGTACACACAATTTTTACGTAAATTGTATGACAGTTTTATTATAAAACTGCAACAGAAAAAAATTTAAATAAAACATAGCTGTGTGATAGACACGTGAAATCGCGTTTTCGCGTTGTGATTATCCACCCAAAACTGAAAAACGCATTGGTGATCTGTTTATGTTACTGTAAAGAGTGCTGGAAGTTTATCGTGCTTTAAAACTATATTTTTTATCACTCGACAACTCCCCATTTAATATGATTTTTGAAGATGCTTTTAATGTTAGAAATAGAAGCCGAACGAAAAGATATGTTGGAAGCAGGGGATACAATCAATGCATTCGCAAATATATTGAGTTACCTATAGATATGAAGAATATTTTTTTATAATTAAAATAAAATTAATTTAGTCTGAAAGTAAAGAAAATAGTAAATTAGAGAAAATCAATTTAAATTGCACGAATTGCTATAAAAAACAGGTGTCACACGCGCACGCAAATTCTTTTTCAAGCTATTTAAGCATTTGTCAAAATTTTTCAAAAATTACAAATTCTACAGAAACCGTACAAAATACAGGGTGTTCAAAAAAAGGGTAAAATATTTTACCTACTTATAAATCTCATCAATACAAACAAAAAGGTCCTAATAAACATGGGTCCGGAAATGCTTTGTTTCTGAGATACAGAGTGTTAAAGTTTTCAAAAAAAAACATAATTTAAATCTAAGTGTGCCAAAACATGATCATTAATAGCACTAGTAAACCTTCAAAGTTTCACTAAAATCGGTTAAGGGGTTTTTAGATATTGAAGCATTTTAGTTTTTGTCTTAACAGGTTCAGAGACGTGCAAAAATATGGGCTTTAATGTTTTTTCTCGAAAACGAAGCGAGATCTGAAAAAATCTCAGGAGACAAAAAAGTTGAATTTTTAGTTGCTTTATTAAAAAAATATAAAAATTGCAAAAAATCTCATGGGCGATATTTTTTGTGCAAAAACCTAATCGTTATGCCCCCCTGGGCACGCCCCTGAAATTACTATATCAATTGTAATAGGTCCAAAAAATACCTCATAAAGTTGTAAACAAACTCTAAAAATGTCATTAAAATCGCTGAAAGCGTTTTTAGATAACATAAAAAAAACGAATTAAAAAAAACACACCTTTAACACCCGGTATCTCGGAAACAAAGCGTTTCCGGACCCATGTTTATTAGGACATTTTTGTTTGTATTGATGAGATCTATAAGTGGGTAAAATATTTTACCATTTTTTCAACACCCTGTAGAGCGTTAATTGTGAAGAGACAAATTTTCTCTAAAATTTTAAGCTGCATTCGAAAATGTAATAATATACGCGTTCTATTTAAAATAAGAGGTAATAAAAAAAATGAAACCCAATCTAGAAGTATTCAACTTGAAAATCACTATCTCACATGAATACACATTAAAAATGTAATAAAATGTCATGTTTGAAAAAATTGTTAGAGCCGTTTTTGAAAAAATCGAAAAATCATACGTCCGGTTATGCGATTTCCTTCAAAAGCTTGCTATCGCATCTAGATAGTACACAAAACTTATACATGAAGTTTCAACGCCATACCTATTTTCGTTTTTGAAATATTCTGTTCACACACATACTGACTGACTGACAGACAGACCAATGAACAAATACATGTTTTTTGGCTTCAGGGGACTCTAAAACGTGAAAATCTGTTGAAAACCCAATTTCGAATTTTTGGGGTGAATCCAATACTCCTTTATTGTAAAAGAAAGTAAAAATGGTACGAATATTTGAAGTTATGGAGTAACCAACTATCACATTCGATTATATTTCTTGCCTCTGAAAACGTCGTTGTGGATGATATAAATTTTTTTTATGAATTTTACAAATTAAAGGTATTTGTATACAAAATCTCAATATAGAAAATGTGATTTCCTGCCTTAAGGAGATAAAATATTAGAAACAAATACTGTTCAGTTCCATTCTGAATTATTAAAACTGTGTCAATTTATTTGCTGGCCAAAAGGTCAATGTAGAAAGAATATTTTCCATGACAGTGGACAGTGGACTAACGAAAAAAGGAAGTTGAAAATTTCCATTGGCCGAGGTATTTTAAGCACACAGTAGAACAGCGAACCTGTGTAAAGGGCTTTACACGTAACTTTCCTCGCAAGTGGAAAGTGGAAGTTTTGGAACTAAACACTTTGAAAATACCAAATAAAAAATATTGCCTTGTTGGGTTCAAAATATGCCCTTGTTCGTCAAAGGTAAAAACCTGAGCTATGTGCAAAATATTCCTTTGTAGCACGAACTATGGGTTATGCACCTGGTAGATAGAGCACCATGCCAAAACAGCGGCCGCGGCTCGATTGCTCACCGAGAGAGGGAGCCATCCGCTATATGTCACCAGTGTACATATAACCGTTTGGATTAAGAGCTCTATAACGGCCCGGATTAGACAATTCAATTCGATCTTTCGCTTCTACGATTGATATAACAAATACTAGGTACTGTACGGATACTTCTAGCAATTATATATTTGTTTTAATCCACTTCGCATTATTTATTACTGAGATGGTTTACCACCCACGCAGAAACTTCATTAGGGTACCAATTAAAATATTAATTGGCACTCCAACCCTAACAACTTTTATTTACATAGTTATCGAGTTAAAGCAAAAATAAACAAAATTTTATTTATTTAAGGCGCTCACCCTGTATGTATTTGTCCGACATTCTCTCGGTTTCGAGCCAGATAAATATATATAGCGTGATCAGCAATAACTGATTGAGTTGGCCATTCAAAATTATACTTGAAGTTGGCAAGACTGTAAGTCTAGGTGAAATTAGGTTGGCAGGTTAGGTTTTGCGACAGTTTTGACACACAGTAACGTAAAACATAACTTGCTAACCTCGAATTTGACATAGATCTACAGTCCAATTGCCAAATTTCAAGTAAAAATCTTGGATTGCCAACTCAATCATTTATTGCTGATCACGCTGTAATCCGCATGGAAAATATCGTCTTGTCCAACAAATGTTGATCTACACCGCCAACAGGCGGAGAGACAGACGCACAGACCAACAGACAGACAAATAGACAGACGGAATTGAGAAAAACTGTTTTTCGTCATCTAGAGATCCTGAACCAAGAAGATCTGAAGACATTTTTGAAGCAGATTTTTTCGCGATTGCAATACTACAGGAAAGTAATAAAGACGGTTCCTATCAAAACTATGATTTTAATAAGTATATTTAGTTAGGTTGGTTTGTAACGAACACACTTACAGCGAATGTTCGGGTATAAGGTACGCATTTACGAGGAAAAATGGGCAAAACAGTTCGGTTATAGAAAACTACGTCACATTGACGCGGAACATACATAACATACCGGTCGGTGATCCCCGAATTTTTATTTTTGCAACAGAAATTTTGATCTGGCGGTTTCTGCGAATAAGCTGAGTTTGTTACACCATGACACTGTTTATCCGTTAACATATTCTACTCTCGCTACATACTTTAGAACTACGTTGAAACTCAAAGATGGCACAACAACTCAAATGTTAATTATAGGTGGCCGTGTGTCGATCATGAGTTACATTTTTCTTAAATTAAATATTTTTATATTTCTGCGCACGTACTGATTCTAATAGATTTTTACTTGTCTTGTGTAACAGACGAAGAAAGTACTGTAATCGCGAAAAAATCACCTTCCGAGATTTCTTCAGATCTTCACGTTTCAAGAGTCCCTAGATGACGAAAAATTCCGCCTGTGTGTCTGTTTGTTACCGGTATAACTCAAAAACTATTTGTTGGAGCAGGACTATATTATGCATGCAGAATATATGTCTACCTGGCATGAAACCGACAAATTTTCGGACAAATATATACAAGGTGAGCACATTCAAAAAATAAAAGTTTGTTTATTTTTGCTTTAACTGAGAAAGAGATAAAAGTAGTAATTTGCACACAGCTCAGGCTTTACCCGTGACGAAAATGAGACCCACAGATACAGGTTCAAAATGCGTTCTATTTAAGGCAGTCCTACGTGGTCGCATGCAACAAATGGGCGATTTGTTTGCGAGTTACTGTCATGCGTTGAAATCGCAGTCCCAGGAGCTGATAAATCCCACCGCCGGTAATGTTTGTTTATTTTAAAATTAATGTAATTCGCATTACCAAGCGCTTCCTTTTATTGTTTATTATTAGGAACTTGCGTGTAAAGGCCTGACTAAAGCCCTTTACATATTTTTTGACATGGCAAAGTCCAGGCGATCTAAATATGCACTTTTTCGTGGAATCAATCTTATACGTTGCCTCAATGTCATAGCCGTTAAAACAATATTCTAAGCGAAGCAATGCTATTTCTTATATCAGAACTTCTCTTTACGTTAGAAAACACATTTAAAAGAAAGTCGCTAGTTTTTGACTAGATGGCGAAGTCCACTGAAGCTATCGTATCGTAAATAGCAACTATGAGATTTCCTACACCATAATGGCATAAGATCAGGTAGTGCACAACATCAATAGCGAATTGGAAGTAGACTATCCTACTAATTCTATAAAATTCGATGAACAATGCAATTGGACGTGTAGCTTCCACTAAATGGTGGATGAGGCTCATGACGTGCTATACCGAGCGTTGATCATTTTGATTTATTTAAATTTTAATTAGGGAAGCATATGCCCTTTGACGAAAATGAAGTTACATCTCAAAGAAAACTATACGTCTATAATTAATTTAGTTCTACCCCACGTAAGTGTATCGGATTTTCCTTTGATGAATGCAGCTTACTCACTGATGCTGTACGCGTGTACGCCGTGCTAAGATCAATATTCCGTCATATAACAATGCGCTCTTAAGAAAAGCCGCATTGCTATGCGGGGTTGAGAAGCTCCAATTCGAACTTGGTCACCAGACGGCGACCGGCGCCTTAGAGTGGCGTCGACTCGACTACAGAAAATCAATTTTCGCGAAAAATGGGCCATCGTGTCGACGACTGCAGTAAACCATTAACGCTGCCTTCAATGGACTTGCAAGAATGGTATTTTTTAATATTCGTGTAAGAAATACGATCCTGTAATAGAGACATTCATGAATTAATTCAGTTTTTAATTTCAGTAAAACGAGTTTAATAACCAATTATACAAATATAGCAAATTTAAATTGTAAAAACAAAAACAGGTACAACAATAAAATTCCGACAGCTACTTGGCTAGGTGCACATTAAAAATTATTTCCCCAACTACAAGGGTGTAAGGTGCAATAAAACCACTATTTTTTATTGCAATTATTTTTCTGCGTATTGAATAATGATGTTAATAAGACTCAATAAAACATTATTACCTTGCACTCAGAAGTAATCTGTTATTTTCTATGGTAATTCGACCCTGGATAAAA
The DNA here is from genome assembly GCA_940337035.1 of Agriotes lineatus. Classification (NCBI taxonomy): domain Eukaryota; kingdom Metazoa; phylum Arthropoda; class Insecta; order Coleoptera; family Elateridae; genus Agriotes; species Agriotes lineatus. The sequence goes on from OW679203.1 coordinate 66,855,165, forward strand.
ATATATGGCGGTGTAATCACAGTTTGTAATATCGACGATTGACATAGTTTAAAGAGCACTTCTGCAAAGATATACCGGAGAATTTTCAAGCATTGTAAGTACAATGTTGAATTATTATTAGTGCTTAGTTAAAAGCCACCGAATAGCGAAACAATATTCTTTACAACAATTTTGAATAGTAACGGTGATTGTGGCCAAAGCTCGCCCTCGCACTTTGTCGCTGGAAAACACCATCGAAGTGACAATTTTCTGGTTTGTATAAATTAAATAATTGCAGAAAGCAGAGTATTCTCTGGTTCGAAGTCAAAAATGTAGTAGTTAAACACTTGGGGTTCCTTTTTCGTCAATTGAGTTACCGTCGGACTCCAAAAATACATTTTTTTCGTATCAGATTCCCGCATTACCCCTTTGGCTTTCTCCTCACCGCTGGGTAAATTCCATCAGTCTCCACGCTTTCTAAGACCTACAGTACCCTTCAGATTTGCTGCCGAACTCTGCCTGAACATCGTCATCCACTGAAGTCGCCGTTTTAACTTGGAGAAGAGCCTTGTCTTCAGAAATGGCATCATTAACAAACTACTGCAGCACGCTATAATCACCCCTTTACTGTGTGTAATTTCTTCATGTATATCATTTATGTCTCCTGCTGCCCACTGAAAATTATTCTTGCAATATTGTGTGTTGAAAGTTGAATATAGCGTACCAAGTTACATTCTACATATGCATTTTATCATTGTAAGGGTAATATGCAGGCGCGGTTGCAAGTAATATAGATAAGAATTCTCACGACGCCTCGGCCACTCCTCAATTGGGAGCATAGTAAACATCTTCAGGCTAGAGCTAACAACTAAGTGGCGCCTAACAAACAATAATAATCACCCTTCGTAATCACGTGATGTAAATATTATTGCCAATTTAGAGTTGAGCGAGTAGACAGTGCCCTGACAAGAGGAGGTTGTTGTATAAAGGAGAGTGGACACTTTTGAATGAAAGATTCAATATGTAGCGACGAGTGAGTAGTTATAAGCAATATCCATTATGTTGACGACACTGTTTTACTGGCAACCAGGACATATCTCCTATACGTTGAAAAAATTAAGCAACTCAAAAGTACGTTCCACAAAATTAAAAAAGTCTTGACAAATGCGTAGTTTTTTGAACTGTGACAGAATCCTAAAAATACCCTGCGCCGATAAAATTACTAACACTGAGGTAATGGGTCGAATCAAAAAGAAATAAAGATTTTCAACACCTACAACGGATGAGTGCGGTAGTTTTTACAGCGTGAAGTTTTAATTTTTCACGCACGACGCGAAGCGGAGTGCTTTAACACAACCGAGCGCTGTAAAATGATTAAGACATCGAGTATTGTATTAATTGTTTCGGCCAACATACTTTGTGTAACATTTTCTATAAATTCGATATTTTGCTTTCGAATATCAAAACCACCATTGCCATCAAGCAAGCTGCCTTCAGTAAATTTAGTAGCTGACGCTTTGAAACGTCAAAAATTAAAGTCGTAAATATAAATTTTCTTTATTTCTACTAAACTTAACTGAACGGGAAATTACGTAACTACCGTTTCTGCAGGTACGCTGTATTACTGCAAACCAACATTTTCTTTAAGGGTCTGTGAAAACTAAAAATGTTCTAGTTACTTTACCGCACCGGGATGCGCAGAAACACTGATTAACTGAAAAGTCGTAGTTACGGTGGGCGTAACAACTGTGTATGAATGTGTTGTTGACATGTAAGGACGCCAAAAATAAATTTACAAAAACGTATATTTTCATATATGTTCCAACGGGAACAGATGCACCCCTTGCTATGCAATGGTTGTCTGTAACATTAAGTTACAACTTGCTAATAATATATTACTTATAACGCTCGATTCTATTCGGAACATCACATCACGAAACTAGCTTTAAAAATTTTTACCAATGTGCCATACCGGTTTTATGAATGGTTTCCGTATTTATACACTCTAGGAGTCTTAATGTGAAATCTGAAGGTCGACTTTTCTTTCCTTCTTTCCTTCGCCCCATATTGTATTTGCATATAACTGATAGTACTGATATGTACAATAAACATTTTAGGTTATTCTGAAATCTGATAGTTAAAGCGTTTTTCTGATTTACACTTTTGTTTACAGTTTTGTATCATGGCCTCCCACAGTGAAGAAGTTTTTGTAATTTTTCACGAAATTTTTTTTATGAAATATTTATATTGTTGAAAAGAGAAAAAAAAACCTCTACCAGAAAATGTAAAAAAATATATAGTGTCATTTAAAAAAATTGCATGTGACGTCACCACTCTGAAACAATTGAAGATAAAAATTTTTTGATTGTGTTAAAATGTAGGTTTTGATGTGTCATTTGATTTGATATAAGGTTTATTGGGTCTAAAATAAATAATAAAGTAGCTAGAAGGCGGGGCCTTTTTTGTTGAACAGACTGTATATGCTATTAGTAGGTTTTTAATATAGAACCGGAAGGAAGCTTTCCAAGTAATTAAAGGTGTTTTTCTGCAGCGAATATCTCTCTCCCATGTACAAATAGGAGTGTCTTAAATTACTATCTCCTAACAGACCCATTGAACTTCCGCATTGACGTTCTAGTAACAATTTATTCATGAAAAACGACAGTTTCAAATATTAATTTTTAGCTAATAAGAATTTTTTCAACAATTTTCGATTTTCAGAAATGCAGATTCGAGGGAAAATGAAATTTATTTAACAATTTAGAAAGTTATATTTTACAATAGATGAGAAATAGAGAAGGGAGAAGCTCATGAATGTAATAGAAGATCCCAGACATATGCAATTTGTATAATTGTATAAATATGTAAACAAGTTAGACAGCTCTGATGTGGTATTAACTTCACCATTGGTAAAATTTATTTTAGTATTTTTCAAAAAGAAAAACTTTAACTAACACTTTTTGTGACAAACATTAGTGGAATAATCGTGCTATTTCACCGCCCCCTGTTACCAGTTAATATATCTGCATAACCATTAAAGTCACCCGTATATAATACTGAAAGTGGTCTAAAGTGAACCAACAAACAATTTTAAAAATTACGTATATTAAACTATTCCCCAGCATTCTTTCTAAATTTGGAAAACTACCAACAATCGGCAATTAAACAGTTAAACTCCAATCAAAAATATTCCATATCGGAAGTGAAACTGATTTCGTGAGCATCCAAACTGCTCATCTTCATTAGTAAAACAAGCGATAATCGCCTCGAGGTTGGATAACCTGAGCCCGACATAAAATTAAATGCTGGCTGGCAGTGTCAAACACAGACATGTGTGTGAGTGGGCAGCATCTGAATTAAACAAGAATCTTTGTTTATTTTGCGAACTCTGATGATCAAAAACAGACAATCTAGTGTTGACAGTTTAATATTGGTTCCAGGGAGGTGAAAGTGGTCGGCAACATGCGTTTAGTGTCGGTTTTGCTGCCTCTACTGTGTTTTATCGGCACCTCTACGGAACAAGAAGCAGATGAACAAGTCAGCAAACTGATAAACGGACTATGGTAATGCGACGGGTAGAAATGGACGACTCCTGGCATCACTAAACTATGATTTTGTATCAGGTAAATATTGCAGGTTAAATTTTTATTATCTAAGAATTCTGTTTACTATATGTATATCTAGAAGAAGTAGGAGAAGAAGAAGAATATGCTCGTTCGATGTTTATTAGTTTTGATAAAGTAAAGAGGTGACATTTCCTAAAGAGTGGGAAAAGGTTTAGAGAGAGCACACTTGTCTACCACTCTTGGTCACATTGTTGATTCTGAATATGCAGATGTACAGATCGAGTGATAATGATTTTGAGTATGATTTAAACATACTCGATGGAGATACTAATTTCTCATTGGAGTTGCAATAGACGGAAGCCTATTCGAACCCATTTGAAATTTCAAATAAATAATTCATATGATGTAACCAGCAGCAGTTAAAATACGCTAGGTTCGCTGTGTTGCATTGCAAATAATGATGATGTTTTCTGCAACTACTACTCATTATATGCATTTGAAAAACGTTGAAAATTAGGAAGTAGCAGCATTTGCAGGTTTGCATGAAAGCCCTCTTATCAGCCTTGTCGATAGAGTGCTTCTTTGTTTTGTTGTTAATATTGTTGGAATTTAAAATTGAAATTACTCCTGATTGCAAGCTATAAGTTATATTCATCATTGCAAAACAAAAATACATTGAAAATTAGTCAAATTTGTAGTCGTGAGACATGTATCACATGTATATTAAAGCAATGTTGATCGCAATAAACTACTATGCAGGTGAATCACAAATTCACATTTAGGAATAAACAGGTCAGTTAGCGATCGATCCAAGAATGCAAACTAGAGTGTAACCTGTTTTTATTTTATCCACGGATCCACGAATAACATTGTTGATGATCTAAAAATAGAACAACATTAATGTTGTGTTTCACTACAAATATAGTAATAATAGTACCAATAGTAGCTGGTTCGGTGCGTAGATAGTTAAACATCCTGACAACTGATCAAGGGTCGCAGTTCGAACCCCGAACCCGGTGGGTCTCCTGTTATTACGGCGCAAAAGATCCCTTGCTAGGATTGGAACTCCATAGTATTGGCAAAATTCTAATACGAGCTTTCACCACATGACCATAGCATTGATGTCTACGGTACCTGGTACTCCGCATGCATTTATTATCCATATCAAACAACAACAGTAGTATAAACTACTATACTATACATAGAGTTACACCCTTCGTAACTAGCATTGTTTCGAGAAATTGCTACTTCCTCATAAAACCTAACCACCCCTGGTTGCTGTAGTTTTATTTATTATTTTTTTTTTAATAAAGCACAGTTACACATTTGAATATGGAATAAAAAAAAGACTAAGATTAGTGATGGGCATAACCGGACAATTTTCATAACCGAATTATTTGCATTCAAATGATATTAATAACCGAATGATTATTTGAATAATCATTCGAATAAATTTTGGCTCTCGATTCATCTGCATCGACATCGGTTCACCGTCATCTGCATCGACATCGTAACTTGCAGATAGCAGAGGAACCAAAACATAATATGTACGGTCGGCGCCTTAAAAATCGGGACACGTAATATGTTCTTCTAGTCTTTGGAGTATTCTTGCTCCGGTTACTTCATTAATGTGAGATGGCATTTCATAATTGACAAACAATAAACAATCTGACGTAACAATTAAAGCCATAATAAATGTAAAAACCCAGTTTATACACTTAAAAAATACATGCAAAATATATCATAATAGTGTGTAGTTCCCGATTTCTAAGGCGCCGACCGTACATTATGTTGTATGTATTGGAAATTAAGAGGTATTTATTAAGAAGATACAAGAAAGAAAGAAATATGCGGGACTGCTTGCTAATCGCAATAAAAACAGTTGTAAAACGTTTATCTTTATCGAACGGGCGGGTTAAAGGCGCCGCCTCTTGTTTTGAACCTTTGGAGATGTAAGCAAATAAAAAATTGTTTTATAGCTTGATGCGTTTGCAGTTTTTAGGCGTTCAGGTTTCAGGTCCCTAGAATTTAATAATTTGATATTTTTTATGATAGGAGGTAGGTACGCGATAACCAAATGGTGTTTTCAGTACAACCTGATTTGTTTATTAGTTATGACGTATTTATATTCACAGAATTTTGAGCACTGCGTAGGTCGCTGAGATATGGCACGTAGTACCTTTAAATAGAGGTTTTATATTCAAAGCGTAGTACGTATCAGCATGAGGTTATTTTTCATTCGAATACTTGGAACGAAAACCGAGTTACATAGGTTATTTCAATAACCGGATAACCGGTTATTTTTCATTCGAATAAGCCCATCACTAACTAAGATACCAATTAAATAAAAATGTATCTTTTCTGCTTACGAATTGGCACTCAATCACAAGGCAGTCATTGACGTGGAAGTCTTTCGCTTCAACCAGAATAATAAAAGTACGTTTTTATCATAACAAAGCTATTTGTTGGCTAAAACTCTCAAAATATAGCTTCGAGGGCTACTTGGATACAATTTCCGGCCGACTAGCTCAAATGGAGACGGCTTGCCATTCTCTAAATACTCGCTAACGTATTTACCAATTAACGACAAGTGTATCCAGGAATACAGGGAAAATTCCTAAACATTCCGAAAGAAAAGCTCAATTTTAATTCAGGTAGCAGTAACAAAAGAACAAGACCACAGTATAATTAATCACATTTATCACATACAATTAATATGTGACCAATTTCTAAGCAAGCATAGGGTAAGGTAGATTATTAGTGAATATTGTAATAAATATTGTTTCAAGGTGCACGGAATACATTAATCTACTGGCAAGTAAATATATATATTGTAATGGTCTTTAGTATAAGGGTTTAATATCAGATTAATAAGGTTAAAAGAATACAGTATTAAAATTAATTTAAGTATGAAAAGGATATCAAAATTATTAAAATGTATTTGGTAAAGAAAGGAAATAGAATTTCAAATTCAATTAAATGAAGCTACATAAGAAACAGTAAGATTCTAACGTAATTTAATTATTATCTGAAATGAAGTGGAGGTTTAATGGCAAATACGTATTCGAGAAATACCATTCAACATAGTGGGTGTTAGACCAATACGATAAAGTTTCTAGTGTGTTGGACTATAAAATATATGCTAAACAAAATCACTACGGAGATATCAGTATGTAAAAATAATTTGGTACAAAAACATGTAATACAATTTGTAAGCGGTTAAAATTATGAAAATAAACTCTTTCTAAAAGTTAAAAGCTGTTTGGTATATGAAACGGTTGTGAATTAACTAAAATTGGCGTGGTAAAAATAAAAAGTACATGTTAAACGATTAAAAGATGTGAAGACGATATGGATGAAGAAAATGTATGTGGTGGGAATACCTAAGTAATACAGTTGTTATCTACAAAAGCAAATTTCTGGAATGGGATGCCCAACTGAGTTTATTGTCAAATTACACTACATCATATGAATTAGATAACAGGGAATGGTTTTACTGGAAGTGGTTTACATGGACATTGTTAGTAGAGTGAGCGTTTTACGGGGTGGATAGGAGGTTTTCATCTAATGAAGCTCTAATTCGACAAGCTTGTCATTCAAGTGACATCTTGTAACTTGCATCTAGTCGAGGTTAGTGATACTAGGTCGTCGGTGGCTTGAGGATTTTGGTAGGAAGACGTAGATGGCGTTTGCTGCTGACAGTACTACTGGAGCAAGTTACTAGGTGCCTTGTCGTGTTTTGGCCAGGAAGTCTTTGCGGATCCAGGTGTTTTGGCGGAGTTCGTACTAGGATTTCTTTGGACTCTTTATGAGATTGCTGGATGCATTTGCCTTGGTAAAGGAGAGTATCGAGGTCCATGAACAGGTGACAGAATACAGGTATTTAAATAAAAAACCGAAAGAAAAAGATAGAAAGAGTGAAGTGAGGTAATTTTAAAGAGGGAAGTACTTACTATTTGATATTTGTTGAATGGCAAGTAATGTAACCAGAAAGTATTTGTAATCTATTTTGCACTTGCATAAGTCAAAGTGACAGGTGACAGACGTTCAAGTTGTCAAGAAATAAGAGATTCAAATTTCAGAAATAGAAGCAGTCTAGATTATGAGCGAATCCGACCTGTGTTTCAGTTGAGAGTAAAAAAATGTTTCTACCGGCAGGTGCCTTCAAGGTCATAGGTCGCCAGGTGGATTGAAACTCCAATTTACGAGGATTCCAACTCGGGATTAATTAATAAAAATAAATGTTAAACTAAGATCTTCACACTTCGGAAAATAGTAAACCCAACAGAAATAGTGATAAACGAACAAACGATTGCATGTAATTCCAACGATAGTAGTGTCAAATATTTAGGTATCCATCGGGATAGGAAGCTGAACTGGGGTCTACATATTAATAAAAAAGTGAATGAGTGCTATGTGAGATTATCTTAATTATACCCTATTTTAAATAAAGTCCCAGGTGGTGTAGCTTGAACAAGCGTCCACGTTCGATCAGCAGAGTTAAGCAACGCTCTTTCTGGTCAGAACTTGGATGGGAGCTCCACGGCTGCATCTCTGGGCGCCTCGTGATACGGCTGTCACGGAAATAGTTGGTCCCGGCGGTCATAACAACATCATGACAGTCGTTAGTGGGGTTGGAAGTCCCCATAAATGCACAGCGACGCCTATATTTGGCCTAACGGCTGTTGGCTGAGTGCGAAATAAATAAATAAAATAAAAAATCCGCGCTTAAAATAAATTGTGCAACATTGTTATACAAATCAGTCTTGAGACCGATACTTACTTATGCATACCCAGTTTGGGGGTCGGCACCAAAAACTCATATAAACAAACTCCAAGTTATACAGAACAAAGTGTTGCGAATAGCTACTAATGCACCGTGGTTTGTGAGGAATACACAAATACATAAGGACCTAGGCATTCCAACAATTCAGCAATTTATCAAACAAACATCAAAAAAGTTCTTTCAAAATATCAATCTATGTGATAGTAGTGACTTCTATTCACTTGGAATTAAAGACATCCACAAGCGACTAAAAAAACGACTACCACAAGATGTCTTCATGAATTCTGACAACAGTGATCTAGACTGACGTGATAATATTCTTATGACCCATTAGGATAATATAAAATATTATGTAACAATAATAATTGTAAATATTATGTTAAAATTTATCAGGACAATAAAACCATGTATGACGTTATGTATGTCGAGCTGGTGTATTTATATATTTAAAAAAACACGGGATCCCGACTACGGTTAAAGAAAAGGCTCAAAATAGGATCACATACATTTTAAACACGGTACGAAAAAAATGCAAAAAACTTATCCCGAAACTCGGGCATGTGCAAAACATGCGGCCACAAGGTCGATTAGCGTGCTCCCCAAAAATCCGTCAAAACATTTGACGCGAGAAACGAACTTCTCACCGAATTGCCGAGTTACAATGTTCCGTCCTATCGACGCTGCCAAATTCCAACAAAACGAAGACATAAAGCCCGCAGAACTTGGACAATTATTAGGGACGCTTAACTGCAGGCCATGAGTGCACACGTTAGAAAAGAACAATCGCCGGAAAACAAAAGCTGCTCTAACGCATTATCTTCCGAGCAAAATGCAGCGGAGGGAAGCATGCGCCATTGAAAATGTCCCACAGACCTTGAAAAACCTAAACTGCGGGCACAGACTTAAAAAATTGTAGAAGTACAAACCAAACGTAACAACGTACAGCAACTGCCACGAAATTTACAGCAAATACAGAGTACAATAAAGTCATCAATCTATCGAATGACAGAATCTTCTCCTAAATTAATAAAATAATGTAAGGTTAAATTATTATTTAACCAAAACTATAACCACCAGTTTTAATATTTATTCAATTGACAGAATTAATTGAATTATCTTTAGCCTCTTGTACCTATTGGTGTCGAGAACCATTCCCACCGCGCGGTAAGTGCAATGAATGTAGTGTACCGCACGCAACTTACACTGTGCTCCCCCACATCCAGACATATCACACACTTGACAACTCTAAACCTACGTTGCAGCTAACTCCACGAATGCAAGTTCATTGCTGCTGAGAAAATTCTCGGCTACGACCAGATTTGAACCCACGTCAACTTGGTTGCTTAGCAAGCTGCTAACCCACTTCACCACCTAGCCGGCCCGATAGATAATAAAGAGTTTAAGATAGTTCCCCTGATAATATACATTGTGGTGTGATCACCACCTCCACCAATGGCTTATATGGTCCGTTAACCCTTGCAACCTCTTTCTGTCTTGATCCACCTGCGTCCATTTACCAACCACTTTGTTTGTGTCGTTCATCCAGCGGCTAGGTTTATCGTCTGTACGCTATTCTGCCAGCATATCCCGCCCAGTTGTATAGTGTAAAACAGCTTGTATCTCCAAGAGCAACTCCTAACATTTATCTCCCCATTTTCGGCTGCATTCGTTGTATTATATTTATTTTTCTTCGGGTCGCTGTCGCCCCATATGTAAATAAAGGGCGTATGCATTAATAAATGACCTTCCTTTTCAAAAATAGAGGGAGGTCAGACTTGAGCACTTGCCTAAAACACCGAATGTTGATAAAAGTAGGCCTATTCTGCGCTGAATTTCGTGCATTTGATTGCCTCGCCCAATACTGATCTTATGTCGACGTATTTCTACGTATGCACTTGCCCGATCTTTGCATTGTTGATTTTTATAGAATCGCTCAGGACAAGGTTTGCCATATACTGGAGTTTTGATACATATTCAAAATAACCATTCCACTAGCTTCTTGCAACTTGTGTACTTTAGTCTGCGCCTCTAGCATATTATCTTTATTAGAACAATATCAGCGTCCAATTTCTTTGCCTCGAATATGGACGACGTCGAACGCCTCTAAGTTGTATCATTATTATTACTATTAGCGAAACGTATGTGCTTCATTGGTTGCCAGTTTATCGTATTCAGCGTGCTTTCCAACTTACAACTTAGTTAAGGTCAAAAAGCGTCACGCTTCGATGGCACATTAACTTTCCCGTCCACTTCCGGCCATTTTCATCAACCCCGTCCTAACACCTTGATGTCTTACTTTTAAAAGGTCATTGAACCCGTTTGGTGGCCTTGGCGGTTTATCTATCCGCTACTAGACGTAACTAGGTCATGTCTTCAATTCTTGCAGGTGTTTCTGCACACCCACACGATTGTTTTTGTTAATCGCACGCTTTGCTTCGTTCTTTTCCGCTGGCTTCTCTTGAGCCCTTCGCACACATTTACTTCGTTGTTAACCTTTGCCCTTGTTTAAGGCTGAAAATAATATCCTTGTACTAACTCTAACATTACCGCCGATTACTGGGTCTTATCTACCCATCGCAATTGAGTCCGGTTTTGTATCGGCGCTACGTATTGATATCTGGGGCGGTGGGTTGATGGTATGTGTGCCTGTGTGCGTTTATTCTCTTCTGTTCATTATTATAATTAGGCACTCGCGTTTCTTTTCGAGCCGATCTTTGAGTCGTTACCGTTGGAGCTGCTAGTCTGTGTTTTTAGTTTACGGCCGTTTCCGATTGTTAGGTGGAAGCTGTTGTTGCTGTTTCTCATTTATTACCGTAGTCGCCTAAGGTGCACTTCGTAGACTTGTAATTGTCTGCCGAAAGCCTCTTCAGAGGCTTCGTTGTAGATATTTTGGTAAATACTTTATATACATGATGATTGATTGCATTATTCCATTGCGGTGGAGTTATTAATTGCAGAAGGATTTTATTAAATGGAACTTTAAGAACTTTAGTACGTTTTTGCTACCCTTCTTTGATTGCCTCTATCACAAAGTCGTCTTTGCCAAGAACTTCATTGTTTTTCATCTCTTGTAAGGCTGATGTAATTTCTTTGTACGAATCGGCATATTTTCGTATTGCACATATTGCAGAAAATACGAGAGAAGTTCCATTTTAATGTTGATCTATAAACAGTAGGCTTCACTATTTATCAGAGTTATGTGAACTTAAGGGCCAGGACGTGAATTCATCTACTAACTTATTAGCACGCGTTTGACCTGCTTCGATGTTCAAAGCTTCAAGTTCTTCCATGTGATAAAGTTTAATGGAAGAGGAACAAATTCCCAGTGACGTCAAATATTCGAATATCAAAATCAGCATCAACACTAAATTATATGTAGAACAAGATCATAGCAATCTTGGCATGTCTAGAAAGAAACTTATTACCTACAATGTGCTTCTTAATTATTATGGTTTGTTCTTTATAATAGAGGGAAAGTTGAGCTACTATCCATAATGACGTACATTAACAGCTGTTTTACTTACTATACGGTTCATTATTTACAAAATCTTGCTTAAACGGCATTAATTATTGCAACAGAAACAAAAAATTAAATAAAATTGACAATATTAATAAATAATGTTTAACAATTAGTTAACTAACACTGTAATAATAGCATCTATACATAGATTTTCCTTCTTCTTTCTCTATTTCTTCTATCAACATATAAAAATGGTACGGTGGCATAAAGTAATGTTCAGGATTACGAATGGGAAGTTAGGCCAGTGGCAATAATTTTAGTAACACCCCCATTATCTTGGATATTCGAAATCAGTTTCTTATATTGATCAACTAGATACACTATCTTATCGACTGTAAAACACAAAGTTTTATTTCCATGCGTTTACCTCTCATTTCATGTTGGAGAAAAAGCAATTTGCTTTCCTTGTACAATGCAATATAAAAAATAATCGAAAATCTAATATTCTTCTAGGTCCATCGAGAAGAATTTATGATTTCATCATAGTGGGCTCGGGGCCTGCTGGTGCCGTTATAGCAAACAGACTTTCCGAAATCGGCAAATGGAACATCCTACTCCTAGAAGTTGGAGACACACCCACACCTTTAACAGATATACCAGTTATTGCACCCATGTTCCAGTTCACAAATTACAACTGGGGCTACCTTATGGAAAAACAGGACAATTTCTGTTTAGGTAATACTGATCTACCAATTATTACATAGCGCGTTTAAAAATATTTCTACCTTCAGGACTAGAGGATCAGAGAATGCATTGGCCACGAGGAAGAGTTCTTGGGGGTACTTCAGTTATCAATTACATGATCCACGTAAGAGGAAATAAACTTGACTATGACCGCTGGGCGGCTATGGGAAATCCCGGATGGTCCTACAAAGATGTTCTTCCATACTTCATCAAGTCGGAGGATGCCCACATTCAAGCTTCCGATCCGGAGTATCACAAAACTGGTGGCTACTTAAGCGTCGAAGACGTTCGCCACCGTACAGGAGCTGTTCACGCCTTTATAAAAGCTGCCCAGGAAGTTGGGTACAAGTACGTTGATTATAACGGAGAAAGTCAAATGGGAGTTTCGTACGTCCAAGCTACCACTAGAAGAGGAAAGAGATGCAGCGCGGAAAAGGCGTTCCTGCGACCCGCAATAAATCGGCCGAATCTCACCATTCGGACCAGAAGTCGTGTTACAAAAGTGCTGATTGATCCTACTACGAAAAGGGCGTACGGGGTTGAATATTCACGAGATAGAAGGAATTATTTTGCGAAAGCATCTAAAGAAGTCATACTTTCAGCGGGTGCTTTTAACTCCCCTCAGCTGCTGATGCTGTCGGGAATTGGACCAAAGGACCATTTGGAGGAATTGGGGATTCCAGTTTTACAAAATCTTCCCGTTGGACAGAAACTATACGACCACATAACTTTTTTGGGCTTAGTATTTCAGATTAACCAATCAATTGTATTACAGCAAAGTGTGATTGAAGATCCAATGGCCATACTTCAACTATTACTCGGAGGAAGAGGGCCGCTCACTCTTTTAGGAGGGGTTGAGGCTCTTGCCTACCTGAAAACTAAAGAGGCAGATTATTCAGAGAACAAGCCTGACATGGAACTAATCTTCATTAGTGGTGGTTTACATACGGATGGTGGGTTGCTATACAGGAGAATGTTTCGAATAAATAACGAAACCTACGATAGAATATGGAAACCTTTGGAAAATACTTATGGTTGGTCTGTTTTTCCTATGCTTTTGCACCCTAAATCTTACGGGTATATGCGGTTGAAGTCCAAGAACCCTTACCACCATCCGAAGTTCTACGGGAACTTCTTGACGGATCCCACACGCCAAGACGTACGGACGTTTATCGCCGCCATACGGGAAGTTCAAAGAATAGCCAAAGCACCGGAATTTCAAAAACTGGGCACACAGCAAGTCACAACCCCTGTTCCAGGATGTGAGCAGCTCGTTTTCGATTCGGATCCGTACTGGGAGTGTGCTATAAGACATATAACGGCCACGCTGCATCATCAGATTGCTACGTGCAAAATGGGACCTTCAAGTGATCCCGAGGCAATAGTTGATAATAGACTTCGAGTGTATGGGGTTAAAAATCTGAGGGTGGCTGATACTAGTATTATTCCAACGACTTTAGCAGCCCATACAAATGTGCCCTCGTTTATGGTAGGAGAAAAGGCAGCTGACTTAATCAAAGAAGACTGGGCTAAGGAGCAGTTTACGGTGGACCCCAAGCATATTAGGCGTAATAATATCTAGGACAATTAGTGATTAGATAGCTAATCTAGATGTAGTTTATTAATATGTAAGGGTATTCGTACCAATATATAGAACTTCGGTAGTGTTACTACCTTGTGATCTAGAAAATAAAAGTTCTAATGTTTTCGTCTTTGTAAAAGATATTTGAAGATACATTAAGCATTCTCTTATATTTTGTTATTGTTAAGGTAGTAGTAGCATTGTTGTAGGGATGAGCGCCGGAGATAAGATGGCGAATAAAACCGCACTTGGTGTAGTAGCAACCGGCTCTCGGTCTATATTAAGAGAAAGATAACAAATTGCAGCCGTGGTGGTTTCTTTGCGCTCCCCCATTAGAAAAGTTTACACTAAAAAAACTTCCATGTGGTCCAATGTACTAACTGCAGGCTCAAAAATGCAAACGATATTTGCCTGAGCCAAAATACTTCTATTTTTAATTTAAAAACTCTATTGTAAGCAATTTAATTAATTTAAACAGTACAAAGAAACTAATCACATTCACAGTACCTAATATAATCAAATACATATTTAACGAATGTTCTTAAAGAATATCTAAGTAATTCTACAAATTACCAGTAATTTGGATAACATAGGAATGTACTACCTCAGACTAGTTGCATTTAGAGATAAGGTTGACAAGGGAAGCTCAGTTGACGATGAGAAGTGGGATGGTTTAATCATATTCTCAAAATAAAGCCAGATGAGAGCCTGTTATGCCTGTTCCTTTATGGATATCTACATTGAAATGTTTAACACAGATGTCAACCGATTTACTCTGTTACGAATAAAGCAATGTAAAATGCATAAAACCCAGTGTATGTAATAACAAATAATGGATCAGTGGTCAATAAATACATTTATGGCCGGTTGCCGGTGAAAACTGGGACCGCAACAAACAAACCTAAGACTTTTTTTTGTTGGTGCCCTCGCCTCCTACAATAAGAAACCCTAGCAGGTGTTCACCTGTGGTATCATTCCAGAGAAAATATTAGCAATAAACTGTTCGCATAAGGCCAACTGCACTCTCAACAAGGATGTATTCAAAACTTAACTTCACATAAACTATTATTCAGAATTGCCAGTGGTTCACAACACCCATTACTTAATTAATAAAACAGGTTTTATTTAGTTGGATGCAGTAATTAATAGCTGTTTGCAAAAGATGTACGAATAAAAGTGCGTTACCTCGAGCTCAGGGAGGCTGAATTTTCCAAGCCTTCGGGTTCGAAAATTTGCGAAGCAGCTTGGCGAAAGAAAGATTGACAACTGCATCTCAAAGTGGAGAAATATGAAATTTCAAATTCAATGACCTTCCTTTGGGAGACACTAAATGCGACAATGTTGAAATTGCCTTTCCCACCCTGTTTACTTGATGGTAACTGCCTGACTGGCCCCTAAAGCTAGCTTCGACCCGCGAATAACGAGTTTCAATAAATTGGCAACTCCTCCCCACGTGCATAATAAGGCAGTGGCGGACTGAATTTATAAACTAATCTAACGGTACCTACATAGTTTTTTAATTAATTAAAAATTATTTTCAATAAAATGGACGGTAATGATACATAACAAACATTTTTTTGATAATGAAGAAACTGAAAATACTCTAGATGTATAAATAATTTCGAGAGTAAGTGATATGAGCATCCAAGTAACTCTAAAACAAAACTTGTAAAGCAACCACATGCATAAAAAAGAGGTGCTCACAAAGGTAAGTTTTACTTGGTTGACTTTGATGTAGTAAGTTTTGCTGCGTAGGTGCTCGGAATAAACTTTTCGCAAAGCGTAGGGACCAAGAACATCATGAATAATAAATAAAGTATGATCAAAAATTATTTTTATCTAGTATGCCGATAGGATAGTTGCTAATTTATGAATGCAACTACGTTTATACTTAATGTCAAAATTTGACATTTGCTTTGTAACTGAGTTCTAGTTGCATTCATAAATTAGGAAGTATTCCATGGCCATACTAGATGAAAATAATTTTTGATCATACTATAAAATGCCACACCTGACTTTTAGCGGTTACCTTCGACAACTACGCTAATATAGAGTAACAGAATACACGAATCCAAATAAAAACAAAACAAACATTTTGGGACTGCATAACCAGGAAGAAATAGATTTCTTCAAAATACCCAAGTATAAGTGGAAGAGAGGGCTAAATACACTCCACATTCACTGTTTCTCAACAGTTACAATCTACTGTTTTTGTTGCCCCCAAGGTGGGCACATTGTGCTACCTGCAAGTCACTATTGTGTGTGTATGTTTTGTGTGTAGTCTTGCAACTCTACTTCATAGGCCAGTCTTCGCAGGACACCAGCGTTAACGGCCCAATGCCGATCTAGTGGCCTGCGAGAAAAGGTCCCCCTACTCACGGATTCGAACCGATGACTTGCTCATTGCAAGACTGACATTTTGAATATTACATTTACACATTTAGCATAATGTCTCACCGTTTCCGATCTAATGATGTCGCTAAGCGAATAAAAATGTCTTTAAGGAAATTCATATTTTTTTGAGATATAAAAGAAGTGAATTCTATCGGACCACTTCGAATACTCCTAACGCTACTCATAACTATAAATAAAATGTAGGCAATGGGTATTATCAGAACTGTAATTGCCAAACAACCATCACAAAAAAGTAAACACTAACGATACTATCGCTTTTCTTATTCCCTCGTTCCAAATTCTCGGAGGTCCTTCTTTTCTGGAATTCACTTCAAAGTTTCTTTATGTGATTTTCTACCATTCCTTGTACATGGCTATAATATAGAAATTGTAGTTTTTATACACTACACTATATCTATCATCTGACACATCATGGACAAATCTTATGAATACAACCGCTGTATAAAAAATTTGTATATTTTGAAAAGACCTTCGATATCATAGAAACATGGAACTGAAAAAGTTGTACGTAGGTGCAGAATAGAATCCAGCTGCAAAATAGACTATCACATATATATACAAAGACGTGAACATTACAGACTGATACGAGCCGGCTTTTAATAAAACATCATAAAAGTCATAAAAGCACGTATCCATACACACAAATACCCCGTTTAAGGACTTTTCGGAAACATAAAAATACCAACAGGCCGCAGGAAGCATCAAGCACAACCAAACGCCTCAAATCAGCAAGCGTGCACAATTTTGAAAATAAAATGTTAATAATAAACTCCGGGCGCACTCAACGACCCGGAACAAAATCGCTCAAACCTCAATAAAAGTAAAAACTCGAAATTAGCAATATTCTTCAACAGTAAATTTTACAAAGCTCATAAAAGATCTCGAAGATCAAACCGCCATAAAAATCAGCCCGCGATCAACCGACCGCGACTCGGCAAACTATAAAACCGCTGTACTCCAATATACCGAGATTTAAATTAATTATAAACTTAACGTTTCTCTAAACCAATTAGCACCGTGTGATGTATATACATGCGGAAAAATGCCGATGCTGAGACAAGAAACATGAATGAGCGCGGAGGAAAAACAACAATAAAACCCCGGAGATCTAACGGTTACAAATTGCTCAGCGAACGCATCAGCGCAACTCTTTGGTGTTTGGTATCGAACGGACCAATGAGCTTGAGAAAGCGTTACACAAAGAAAATCGGCGATTAAACAACGAACGTTGGGAACAGGAAATCACTCCACCTCGTCGAGTCGAAAACATCAGACCACCTTCCAACCCGAGGAGTCCCTAGCGACCTACAACGTTCCACCCCAGGACCATCCATGAGAACCGGCCGAACCAGCACCAACGAAGACAGATTAGCGCAGCCACGAGGACCAGTACCCGGCCGAGCCAGCACCAACGCGGACCGATTAGCGTCGCCAGAACAGCCTACCCGCAAACCGCACCATGTCCCACAGCGTAAGCCCGGACCTGGATCCTCATCTAAATACTCTTTCCCTGACGTGCCTCCGCAGTATAATTTTCACGCCAGGACTCCCCGTTGACGGAGAACGCCAGAGCCACACACCACGAACTGACCCACGCCGCCCTCCACCAGGTCTGGCCCCTGCCTTCCGATACACCAGCCACCACCAAGTGTGGCCCCAGAACGCCTGGCCCGGAGAACACCCCTACCGGCTACGCCGCCCAGGAGGCACACACACCGCAGAAGAGCCCTTGACCCAGCTGTTCCTGGAAAGGCCTTTCGACCAGTTACGCCGCTGCTCGGATCGACCACCGCCCATCCCTCGAACTGACCAACATCCAGGAGGACGAGCTCGAGCAATTGTGGAAGGCCACTTGCGCCGCTCGCGCCTCCATCTGACGCCTAATCTGGCAAGAAATGGTTTCGACCAGCCGGATGACTTTGCCTTCCGCCCCCACGGCCTTCGAGAGGCACGACCCCCGCGTCCACGCTCGGCGGTTCGACTGACCCGTACTTCCCCCACGGAGAACCCCACCATCGCGCTTCTTCCATAGGTCTGGACCACCAGCGGTATCAGCACCGACGGTCCACTGCCGTCGCCCCCTCCAAAGGAGATCGGAAGTACCTTCTTTTTGTATATCATCCCTCTGGTTTTAAGTTCCAATATTATTAGCCTGTATATACTAAGATTACAACGACATAAATAATTATTCAACCAATCGACTGTTAGTTGAGGCATACGCCTCCAGGTTCTTGACTGCCGCTATTTGCCTCCACCGCTGAGCAAATCTGAAACGGTCTTTTGTTAAGACTATTCCAAGAAGGAAGCTTATTAAAATATCACGTAGACTATGCAAGGAAACCCTTCATGTATCAAACCCATGTAATAAACTACGAAACTATCGCGACTATTATATTTTATCTTCTCTGTTATATGATTGTTTCATAATATTTCGTTGAAACATGTTACTGCTTTCCTCCTGATAGTATTTTTGCTGGAATTTCTGTTATATGTGCCACCTTTATCAACGATCACCCCTGTGTACTTATAAATTAATTACTACAGATTTATCTTGCCTTCGATCCGCCCTATTTTAATCGTCAGCAAGTATCGCCTGATCCTCTGCATACTCGAGTTTGTAATCGTTGTATTTTGTCCACAAATATAGACATAAACTAGCATTTTTGTTTCCACTGGTGTAGTGTTTTCTTTATGCATTTTATGCAGTGAGTGAAATACAGCAACCCTGCCTTAATCACTTGGTAACCGGATATGGATTATTTTTATTTTGGAAGATAAGGAAGCTCGTCCGATCATAATTAGTAATCGGCAATCAATTCGTGACTCAGAAACCGTAACACTGCAAGCTAGTCAAAATATTGCAAAATAAAAGATGTGTGACTCAAAATCGTGTATCAATAAAAGGCTTTCAATCAAAACAAGCTTTTCCACTTTATAAATCGTGTGAAACAAGTTGGGCTATAATCAAGTGGTCGGCTTTTATCACCATAGAATTAGTATTGACATATGTTCCAATTAATTCATTAATGAGAAAATATCTACCACACAGTGGCATTTACATAGAGAAATATGTTAAACAAAATAGATGAAAGTTTCTTTTCGATTTTATGATTCTACGATTTCAAGCTCGAGTATTTCTCTTTGAGCTATTTATTTATAGTAAAGTACGGATAAGTAATAAATATTAAATTTGAAAATGTGTGCGTTTATTCATCTAATTCGCAAGACAGTCAGCAGTGGTATAGTTAATGTATAAGTAAGTAAAGTAAGTGATATACTACAACTGATTGCCTAGCCTAGATCGACGGGGTGGGGGCGTTGCGTCACTATATATGTTTCTTGTATCTATTGTTCGAGCCGCATCGTTCAGATTTGCGTGGTATTTACAGCGGCAGTGCTGGCCAATTTTATTAGCTCCCTTTAAGTACTTTGGTTTTATAACTTCAATCTCTGGCAGGGCCCCTTGCTAAATATTTGCCGCAATCTACTGTGGGCTTTTGTTGCATGCCGATGCTCAAGCATCCATTGGAGCACCCTCAAAGGACAGCTATATGGTGGTGTACGTAGCTATTATAATTTGTAATTTTATGAAAAGTGCTACCATTTGTCAAGGCGCATTCTTCAAATCCCTCTGAGGCCTATTTCTCTTTCTTTTATCGAGACTTTATTGCAGAGTCAAGTGCGAGCGTTTTCGACAAAAATCCTTAAGATTTCCTCGAACGTCACCTCTTGCCGATGTAACATTTTAAGTTCGTTTTGCCTTCGTAAGTTGCGTTTTGCGTTGTGCAGGCGCATCGAAGGGCCAACGCCTTCGATGAGCATCCTTTAGACTTCATCGGAGTTTTGTTTATTCTGGTAATATTCTTAACTGCATTTTTAACAATTTAGTTTGTCTATTTAATGTAATTGCAATTGTAAATTGTGACTATACATCTATTTATTTTTTGTGTTGCTGCTATTATATAAATTTGTAACTATAAAATACGTTGTGTTATTTGATACTGAAACTCTCTCAATCTGGCTCTTACGTTTTTTTATTTCAGTGTATCTTGCGATGACTTCCTTCTTTTCATGAGTTTTCGTTTCTATCAGGGCACATATGTCGTATTAAAGACTCGTTAGCGCCCGCAGTAATTTTAACTCATATATTTTGTATTGGAACCCAGCTGCCTTCACTGTAGCTCCTCGGCCTTCTAATATGCCCACGTAGCACGTGATAGTTTTGAAATTATGTATTGAATCTATCAACATTTTGGTATCAAGGCCTTACACAACTATTACTGCCAAGTAGTTTGTTACATTCCACACTCTTTTCTATGAGATTTTTATGGTCTGTAAGTGATTATTTGCACCCTATCCTGTTCTAAAGTCTGCTTGATTTCTAGATTGATAGATGTCCAACTTATTCGATAAGCGTTTTGCTATTATCTTGGTAAATAATGTATGTGTGTGAGAGAAGAGTTGCTTAAGTTGGCAATTTTATCTTGTTTATGCATTACACTATAATAGTGTTGTCCTATTGAGGAGTAGTTCCTGATGAGAAACATGCATTAAATAATGTACAAACAGCTGAGTAGAGCCATTCCTCCTATTTTGATTGCTTCGACTTCAATTTCATCTTCTCCCAGAGGATTTATCGTTTTTAATTTCCGATAGAGCAGTACTTAG
Source organism: Agriotes lineatus (assembly GCA_940337035.1). Classification (NCBI taxonomy): domain Eukaryota; kingdom Metazoa; phylum Arthropoda; class Insecta; order Coleoptera; family Elateridae; genus Agriotes; species Agriotes lineatus. The sequence goes on from OW679203.1 coordinate 66,876,365, forward strand.
TTCTTCCATTGCGATATCCGGCACTTGATATCAAATCATTGATTTAGGACTTGACATTGGTGATCTATGTTAGGACTCTTAAGGGTTCCTTAAAAGTCTGAAGGCTTGCATATGTTCTTTGTACCCAAACTCTGTTTTCTGTTTTCTTATACATATTTCTTCTGTGTTTTCTTGTGTCTCGTCTAATAACCTTAGATATTTTCTTACACAGATATCTTCCACATCCGCATCAGTCGGTTGCCATTCACTCCTGGATGAAGGCGCATTCCATGCTCTTACTTTTTCTTCAATCTCTGGTCTTCCTCAGCCAGTCTCGCCCTACAAACCTACATATTATATCATCTTGCCATCTCAAGGCGGGTCTTCCTACACTACGATGGCTTGTTCTTGCCTTCCAATATGTCCTGCCAATCGCCATTGCATTGCAGCAAACGTTGTGTTATCCCTGTTCTCATTCCAATAACCTGGCTTGGTATTCTGTCTTGATTAATTCCTAGCATCGCTCTTTCTATTGCTCGTTCACGTGCCTTTAATTTGTTTCAACTATGTTTGTTAATGTAGCACTATATACCTTTTCTTAAAGATTAATGGGTATTTGAGGGTTCCTTAGAATACAGTTAAGTTATTCGCCTTCCGATCCCTGTTATTTGGTTATCTTTCCCAGTTTAATGTTCTGTCCTCCATACACATATTATTGTATTTGTTCAATTGTGTTGTCGTCTATTATGGTCTTTGTTTTTTGGAAGTTAATCTTTAATTCTATTGTTTTGGAAGTTTCATGTAGGTCTATTAACATTGTATTTTTCCCTTTTGCATCTTTACCTATAAGGACCACATTGTCAGCAAATCGGAAATGGTTTAGATATATTCCATCGATATTGATCCCCAGTGTGTCCCACGACAGTGCTCTAAATAGAGCAAAGCAAGGGTGAAAAGCTTCGATGTCATCGCTTCACTTTGTCTGGGCCCCCTATTTAGAGTACGTCTAGCAAATATATAAGTTCAGGTTGTTAGTGCTGCTAGTTAAGCGAAGTGATGTCAAACTCTTCTACATTACTGGTTTGTTCGCAGTAAAATGAACACGTATATATTTAAGTGTTCGTGAAGCTTTCTCTGTTTGGCTGAATTTTTCGACGCAGATAGAGAATTACCGGGTTGTGGTACATGAAACTTGTTTTACCAGTTCATATTAAATCCACCACGGTTCTTTCTCTCATCAACATGTAAACTACGGTGAGGCATTTTTCTTAACACTCAATGCGCTTGACACCGAATGTTTGGCGAAATTAATTAATTGCAATAATTAAAATTTGCAGTAATTACCAGTCATTAATCGACTCGTATTATTGGTCTATGTTTAACTTTCACCAAAGAAATAGTGTAATGAGTTGGTGAATGCAGTGGTGGAAACGAAAATTTAGTCTAGTAACTGAGTTACTTCGAAACTGAATCCATTGCAATGCTAGAGGCACTCTAGTTGGATTTTGTTCGTGCTCATATCTTCATCTAGTTTTATTTGTAGTGTGGCATGTTTATAAATACATCTCATAAGATCTGAATATCTAGAATCGATTCTTGCTCTGCTCATTGCTCGTAGTTCATTAGAATTTGTGGTGTATTTTTTGTTCTTTTCTTCTTTCTAATAAGTTTTTGTCTCTACTGAATTCTTTGATACAGTGTTTACATTTGCATTTCTGATTGTTTGTGATATTTTTTTATTTATCTCATCTACTGTGATGATACAGTTTCTTCATATGCATGTGTGTTTGTAGATGCTATCCACTTCTTTGGTATAATCGCATTTGTCATTTTAAATCCTCCTTCGCTTAGTTGAGCAAAATTTTCGCTCGAACCATTCGGTGATCGCTTCCCACAGAGCTTATTTGGGACCTTACATCTTGCACAATTCCTTTTCTATTTGTTTCGATAGAATCTATTTCGTTACCATCTGCATGTGCCTATGTTCTCTTTGAACTCGTTTCGAAAAAGAAGTTCATTGCGAAGGGCCGCTAATGCCATTTCTGTTTCATCTATTATGTATAGTGCCGTTATTATATCTTCGAAAAAGCTCCCTATTTCTTCATCTTTGTGGATGAACATCGGTGCATAAACCTGTTTTAGGTTTGTACGTAATATGTTGATACTTGTAATAATTGTTTTTTTGGTAGCCTATACAAACACAGTATACGATAATCCCATTATTGATCCACGGCAATATTTCTTTAGTGTGCGGGTTTGTAAGCCTTAATAAACATTAAAGTGGCTAGTACTAATGTCACCAATTTAAAAATAATTTGGATGCTAAAATGCAATAAGTGAATTCTAGTAATAGATAATAGTGGGCAAATTTAATCTTTGTTATTTAAATTTAACATCGAATTACTTGTAGTTTAGATATTTAATATGTACTGTACATGTTGCACATGACATTATCAGCTATGCTGCCTGCCCTGAATAATAATAATAATAACTTTCAGCTCATTGGCCTTCTTATTTCATCTTTATGTGATGAACACGAATCAATATAAATGAATCCAAAACAAGTTATATGCCACGCAGATAATTTCAAAACCTGTGCAGGTGAGTGACCGGGCAAAATAAGTACAACTCAAAGCCACCGGCTCAGTGATGTTAAGCTACTTTTATTTCAGACAAGTACTCGCCCCCAGAAGTATTTTCAGTGCGAAACCAGTGATAAATAAAGTTGAATAGCGCCCCAATTGTGGTTAACTAGAAATATAATTGCTTCGGCAAAAGTGGGAACAATTAATTCCAGTGCTACAAGATACAGAGGTAATCAAAAACGAATGCTACGTAATTGATTTGCGTATTATTTAAGTTACGAAATATTTGGTTAATATTATATAAAAAATATACAAATTACAAATTTCATACATAAATTTTAATTTGTAGTGTAATTTTCAAAATTTATATAACTATAATTTTTTTCAATACTAGGTAAATCTAAAACGGATATTTATTTTGATGCAAAAAATAAAACCTTTTTGTATTTAATTGCATACTTTTTTAAATAATAGCATTTTACAAAGGCGATGAAATGATTCGTAACTTTCTTCCGACGCAAAAAGAGCTGCATCTAGCGTTTGAAGAAGAAAGCTTTATTTTTTAAAACCAAAAGTACTTCGAAATCAGAAACCAGAAATACTTACTACTACCCTGCTCCCCACAATTTATCGTTGTTTATTATGAAAATCAGCACAATTTAAAGATAAAATATACTTTTATTTAATATTTAAAGCTATTAACTCTGCTAAAGACAACGACGACACGATACACGCTTTGTTATTAGTTTTTTAAGTTTGCAGATATCGGCTGAGTGTTGATTTGTAACTGGGTTTACTTGCCATGGATTTCTCTGTTGGATGTTTTTATTACTTGTGTGTATGATATGTCTTGGCGGGTGGAAAGTTTAGGAAAAGCAGTATTGTAATTTGGCATTTGGCAGAATGATACGCTTGGTTGTAATTGTTGGTTTGATTTACTCATTGTTGATTGTTCTGCTTCTTTTTCAATAGTTCATATTTTGCCCACTAGCGCTAGTTGACACAATTTGACGTTTGAAATTTGAAAGCTTGTGTTTTGTTAAAAATTTTCAACATTAAAACATTCCTTCATGTGGAAATGGGGATAGGCAAAATGTCTCCAATCATGAATTTACATTAAATATGGTACATTTTTGGATAAAGGTTTTATCACGTATGTGATCTGTCAGATGGTGTCATTGACCGCCAATTTCATGAAGCGGCCATAATTAGCATATTACCGAGAGTATTGTAATTATTTGGCATTTGGCAGGATCATACGCTTGGTTGTACTTGTTGGTTTGTTTTACTCATTCTTGATTGTTCTGCTTTTTTTTCTCTAAGTGCTGGATATAGTCATTGTTGCAACTGTTTACGGACAATGCATCCTCGGTAGTTGGCTTGATGGTTGCCGCTACAGTTAAAGCATTTGACTTTATCATCTCTTTCCTTTGGTTTGCATTTTGCAGTTTCATGATTGCCGGTACATTTGACGCAGCTGTTTGTTTTACGGCAGAAGTTTTTTGTGTGTCCGTATTTCTAACATCTCGTGCACTGCACAACAACGCGTTTGCACTATCGATGTATCCAGTACTTTGACGTTGTATATATTTTTGTTATTTTCCTTGGGTTGTAGGTCCATGCTTGGTTTCTCTATGTTTTATGTCCAATATTTGTTGTTTCATGCCCTATTTTTGAGAGGTGGACTTTTATATGTTCAGTTGGTGTAAAACGATGTATTCATTTAAGGACAACCCTAAAACTTCTTTTGAAACCACAGCTCTGGAATCTTCAGAATTGAAACCCAAGCTTTGGTTCCGATACGTTGATGATAGCTTTATTATTGGCCACATAATAAAGACAATTTACCCGTCTTCTTAAACCATATTAATAGTTAACATTCAGACATTAACTTTACCATAAAGATAGAAAGTAACGGCTCCCTTCCTTTCTTGGATGTACATGTTTCTCGCCAACCCAGTGCAAACTCGGTCATTCTGTATATCGCAAACCCACTCACACTGATCGCTATCTGCATCTCGTTTCCCACCATCATCCTACACAAAAACTTTCCGTTAACAATTCGCTTGTACACCGGACTGTTTCTATATCCCAACCCGATAATGTCCACGCTGAATTAAACCATATTCGGAAAGCTCTTAGGAACAACGGTTACCGTGCTAGGGATATACAGTCTGCCATCAATCGCCATCTTCATCCACGGTCACTCAAACCTCCAAAAAACGATCCTCCCTATATCCACCAAGTCACCTGTCGCGTAGGATAGTTTCTTCCAAAACAGAACATTAAAACAGTATTCAAACCGCCGAGCAAAATCTCACAGGTTCTTCCTTTACCTAAAAATCAATTAAACACTATGTCATCTAAAGGTGTTTATTGAGTTCCTTGCTCCTGTAATGCTGTTATACATTGGTGAAATAGGAAAACTGGAATCTCATACCAGCGCTGTCTGAAGTCGGGTCTCGTTGCATCATCAGCCATCGCCAACACCAACGCAATACCGGCCATAAGATCCTTTTTGATGAAACTTCTATTATGTGCAAATCCTCATTCTTCTTTAACAGAAAGGTTCACGAAACCATTGAGATTTACAAACATCCTAATAATCTCAATCGGGACGAAGGCTTTCCCCTTCCTTCTATGTGGAAAGGACTAATTTCTTAGCCCAGCCCACCGTCACTCAATAAATTCTCGCTTTTCTCCTTCCGATCGTTAGAAGAGTTTACACACTGAGTTAACGTGCTCTTCTATCCCTTCCCTTACAAAAGAGTCGGAGAATCTGGAAGGTGATAAAAATAGTAAACGAGAACTGCAGCTGCGCTTTTCAATTCAAAATGTTTTCACAAGCAATGCGATCCTTACAGATAGAAACTCTGGCTGTAATCATAAATTGGAGTCGATGTTGAGTGGCAACCTGTACGGCAATCATTACTTACTTCTTTCATTATTTAGTACATGTAAATGTACGGAGTACAAAATTCATGATGCGCCCTGCATTATATACATAAAAATTACTGCGATCGCATAAGTACCTACTGTGAACACATTTCCATCTAAAATAAGATCCTGTTTTCTACCAGAAATCTACAGACTAGGATCCTAGACTTACCTTCGGTATATGCAGCTGGTGAAGAGAAAATTTTGTAGAAGGCCACACTGATATGGTAGATTCGCAAGAGGGCCATGAGAAAGAAAATGTTCAGACCACTTATGAAGAGTACGGTTTGAAACGTAACATGGAGCATCTACTATGGTTCTGAAGCGTTTTAGACTGGAACATTTGCAAAGAGACAATGTTGATACGCTACAACGTCCCCACAGGTCGATACCGTATGTCCACATCGGATTAATGATGGCTTTGTCGATAGGTGTGAATTTCTACCTAGGACATTTTCACGAACTCCGTAAGAAGGAGTCGTATCTGAATGGTTTCTCCGATGTGTGTTCGCTTCTTTGGAATTTTTAAATGTTGTCTTAAGATTTGGATAGAAGATGAAACGGTACAATAGGAATGTTTGAAGAACCACCCTCCTATCGCGTAAGGAACAAGGACAAAAGAGCGAATAAACAAAAAGAAATAAGCAAAATTTTAAATGCTGCCTAAGAGTTGGTTTGGAAATGCTAAGCTTCGCATGTTCAGCTGTTATTTTTTACTTTAACGAAATGTTATTTTTTCTTCTTCTGAATATGGGTTTTCCATATTAGTCTACTGCCCAGATATATCGTTAAGTGCCTAATTCCCTTTCATTGAAGAACTTCAGTGATATTTATGACTACCGGTGGGCCTGTTGACGTCTTACACTGAAGCGAGTTACAGTTTCTTGACTTAAAGGCAAATCTGTTGTGTATAGGACGTACACCAAAGAACCCAGATCGCTTTCTTGTGTGATACCAGATTGTAGTTCATATTTCTTTGTAGTTGGAAATTTCATTGCCAAACTTCACTGGGAGATAGAGATCGGAGATGCAAGATTTGAATAGTAGATAATATGGATGAGGTGCTCTATGTATTACGTTGGTTAGCAGGCGGCACTGCTAAATTGCAGAGTGATGACGCATGAAACCGAACGCAGTTCTCAAGGAATGAGTCGCCTTGCATGATTCTTGTTAACATAGAATTTCGGCTTAGGCCGCGTAGTCTTTGTGGATAAACACCCAGCATTCTCTGGCTTAATGTGCCTTGCACCATGTGACCTCGTGCAAGGATACACGCGATGGCCATGGTCTTTGGTCTTGCTGCTGTTTGTGCACCCATATGGACTAACCTTTCGCAAGACCTTGCAGCTTGCATCATCAGAGTGAAAGTCGCTAAGAACTGACGGTCGTTGTGGAGCTATTTATAGTACTCTGTGTCAGCCGCTCGGAGTGATGTAACGCTGATTGGTCGTTCAAGTGCAACGTAATCCGTAGGGTGTGGCTGTATGACGCACAGTGGTTGTAATGCTTTCGATCGTGTATCACAAGATTCCACGTTTTACTAAGATTAAAACCCCTTTCCCTGCTATTTTATTTGCATGTTAATCTATTTCTATGGCTTAACGTATCACTCGGAAAGTAGTGAGGTATTCTGGCAAGTACTATGGCGTGCTCAAATTCTAAAGTGTGCCCATTTGCAAATGTATGCTCAGCTACGGCTGAGTTTGTAATGCGTGTGTGTTTGCAATCGCCTTTATGTTCTTGAAGTCTTAGATCAATGAAACGACCAGTCTGTCCAATGTAACTCGAGCCGGAAGAACAATGAATATGATATACGCCAGCGGTTTTTAAACTTGGAATTTTGTTTTTTACTCATCTAAAGCTGTTACCCAAAGTTTCATTAGTCGTGAACACAGTTTTAATGTTGCATTATTTCAGGACACGTCCAATGTTATCAGTCGAGTCTTTAAGCCTTTAAGGTAGAAATGCTAAGCCTTCCAGAGGAGGAGATTCTTCTTTAGCCTTTTGTGTCCTAGTTTTGTCTAGCGTTTTTCGTATAGCGGTAGTTGTGTATCCGTTCTTTTGTAAAGAGTCATATAGACGTTCCTTTTCTCTTTCTAGATTTTCTGCATCTGAGATACGAACGGCTCTAGTCGCCAAAGTCTGAAGAACTATTGCTTTTTGCATTGGATGATAGTGTGACTTAGCATTTAGATATCTGTCCGTGTGTCTTTTCTTTCTATAGACTGTATGTCCTAAACTACCAACTGCTTTACGTTTCACCAGGACCTCTAGAAACAGAATACTGCCATTTTCCTCTACTTCCATTGTGAATTGTATGTTGGGATATACAGAAGTCAGGTGTTTTAGAAACAGATTCAATGTCTGGCGTCCGCGTGACCAGATAACAAAGGTATCGTCTACATATCTAAATCAGCAGGTCGGTTTTAACTGCGGTTGTTAGAGAGCCTTGGATTCAAATGCCTCCATGTACATATTAGCGGTTACAGGTGATATCAGTGAACCCATAACCGCTCTTTCGACTTGTTCGTATATTTTACTGTTCCAACTGAAGTAAGAGCATCAATATACGCTCTTGAATTTCTTCATTCACTGCTATGTCGTGGGATGTGACGACTTTTGCTAGTTTCTGAGCAAAAACTTCTGCTTTTTTCTGATCTAGCCCAGTCTCCTACTCGATTGCGTGTTGGTGAGGTATGTGTTTGTCGTTTTTTTAATCTCCTAGCTGCTTTCGATATGAACCGATAATCATCTATGCATTGTTCAAAATGTTCATTTCGTACTTGTTTAACTTCGCTTTTAGTTTGTTAGACAGATGATTATATTTTGTTTTTACTAAGGGGTTGTGAGTGCGTTGCCAAATGGGCCTTGCGCGGTGTTTCAGCTAGTAACTGTTTTATTTGTAGAGGAATATTTGTGTAAGTTTATCGCCTTAATTGTATATAGAGTGTAATGGCTCATCCTGCTTCTGGTATAGTTGAAATCAGGTGATTCGTAATTTCCTCTAATTCCATGGTTCTTTTAGGCTTAGTTTTAACTGAAACTTGTCATTTATGCATTCCCGGAATTGGTCGGAATTAGTGTTTTTATTAAGAAGTGTTGGAGGGTTCCTTCAATCTTAATGGTTAAATTAATAGTGGTTGCAACTGGATCAAATATTTACATAATTATTGAGGTACCATACGCCATAAAGACATCCAGCAAATTCGGGATTTTATTGTGGTCAGTCCCAATACGTTGGTTTATACGTCGATATATATGAGTTTTTTCCCCAGTGCGTAGGCTTCGCATTATCATCTCCTACAGCTATAAATTGTGCTCCTAGTGCATTAAAGAAGCGTCTTAAGTTTACTTCTGTGATTCTGTGCCTGAGTGGACAGTAGATGGCTGTATCATTAGTGGGTTAGGTAGTTTCTCCATTGGAATTGAAGTTGCTTGAAGATAATCTTCTTTTTAGGTAATTTGTGATGAATAATAGTTTTTACAATAATTACAGTTCCCCATCAAGCTCCATTCCATAGGGATATGGTGTGTTGTAAATGTAATATTCTAGAATGTTCAGGTATGTTTTTGTGATGAAGTGAGCTTCAGCATTACGTCGTTTTGGTTTATATTAAGTTATTGTTTGTTTTTATTTCGTTTGCAAAAATTGGTATACTCTACAGGCTTTATAATTGGCGGGGTAATTTTCCCTACATAGAGCACAGTTTGCTGCTGTGTGTCTTGTTTTATGTGCGGTAGAATTTTGAACTCCTCCGCATTTAACGCAGGGACAAGGACGATAGCAGCAGTATTTTATGTCGGGAAGCTTCAACCTTCATGCTCATATTTAACATGTATTTTAGGTTGTATATTTATTTGTTACGGTTAGCTGGCTCTGAATCTACGTAAATCAGTGGTAATGAAGGTTTATCAGTATTACTTTTGTTGTTGCATATGTTTTTAGCTGGTAAGCCTTTTCGTGTAGGTCCTAGGTGTAGGTGGAGCGTAGGTGCTTGATAACAACGCGAAATGCTCTATCTTGTGTGATCTGACAGGTATGATGGCCAATACTGCTCTCTTGCAAGTGCGGTTTCCGGAAATTACCAGCGGATTTCACATTTATTTTGACAGCATTGTCATACATGGCCTTTGGGATGTACTTAGTCTTGCTATTTTTGAACAATGTTGTAGATGAAGATAGGGGTGGGCTTTCAACTGTTTTCTGTTGTGGTATAGTTTCTACTTTCGTTTGGTAATCTTCCTTCGATAGAATTCAAATCTGTTATCGCTAATTGGGTTGAGTTGGGTTTGGTTGGGTCGACTTTGGAGGCTTTGAGCCAGGCGCTTGCATTTTCTACGTACATTTTGCCAAGAGTTTCTCGTAGGAGGAGTTCCTTCTTCGGAATCGGTACGCATATGTGCGATTATATTTTCCTAATAGGTATTTCATTATTTTAACCTAAGCATAGGCCATTTATGCCACAATAGTTATAAGCGTATTTCTTTGATTGAAAATAATTAATGGCCTAAAGCAAACAGTTGAATATTGATTTCAGTGGATTAAAGGTGGTTCGACAGAATGCGTTTGCTGGTGGTTATATTGCCTTTCCTGTGCATTATCGACACTTCTAAAGAATGGGAAGCAGAATACGAAGTCAGCAACTTGGTGGATTACTATGAAAATACGATGACTAGAAATGCACGCCTCCTACCACTGAATTACGACTCTACATCAGGTAAATACATCTTAGGCTATCAAATTTAATAATACGTAAACATACGTGAAAAAATGCTCTATTAACAAGTTTTAAATATTTTCACAAAACCATCAGCTACAACAGATCCATGCTCATCGCTTGAACTTCGCTCACCATGTATAAGACGCATATCGATCAAAATAAAAATCAAAAAGATCTAGCGAAAAAAAGTAGTGAAACTATTATAAAAACTGGTAAATAACACTTGTGACGTCAATAAACCAACAAGATACGAGTAGCATAGTCTAACTTGTTTAAAGCTGGATCTACACGTTGTTATTCAGAACTCAGGCTGGGCGTTTAAGGCAGTTTTACGATGGACAGCGTTTACTCACTCGTTGTTTGTCTACACGTATACTGATAATCAAATCTAATTTAAATATGATTTTCCAGCCACATAGCCCACGCATAAACACACACAAGGGTTTACGTTTAATTCAAAACCGTTAGAAGATATTACAACAGCACTTACAACTTTGCAACTGATGTAACTCATTTTCATGGGGCATATAGGAACTATTTTCACTTATTGAACTCTTCTTCCCAACACGCTCGCTATAGATATAATAATAATAATATAATCATTTTCTAGGTCCATCAAGAGGAACTTATGATTTCATCATAGTGGGCTCTGGATCCGCTGGTGCAGTTATAGCAAACAGACTTTCCGAAATCAGTAAATGGAACGTTCTACTCCTAGAAACTGGGGACTTGCCTACAGTTTTATCAGATATCCCAGCGATTCATCCCATGTTCCAGTTCACAAATTACAACTGGGGATACCTTACGGAAAAACAAGACAATTTCTGTTTAGGTAAAACTATTATAATGAGACAAACATGCATTTAAAAATATTTTTCAGGGGTTAGATGAGCAGAGAATGCATTGGCCACGAGGAAAGGGTTCTTGAGCACTTCGGTCATCAATACCATGGTGCATGTGAGAGGGAACCAGCTCGACTATGACCGCTGGGGCGGGTATGGGCAACCCGGGATGGTCCTATAAAGACGTTCTTCCTTATTTTTTAAAGTCGGAAGATGCACACTTCAAGCTTCCGACCCAGAGTACCACAAAACGGGCGGCTATTTAAGCGTTCAAGACGTTCCCTATCGAACAGGATCTGCGCACACCTTCGTCAAAGCTGCCCAGGAAGTTGGTTACAAATACGTGGATTACAACGGCGAGAGTCAAATGGGAGTTTCCTACGTGCAGTCTAATACCAGACGAGGAAAAAGGTGCAGCGCCGAAAAGGCGTTTCTACGACCCGTAAGCCATCGCCCGAATCTCACCATTCGCACCAGAAGTCGGGTTACAAAAGTGCTGATTGATCCTAACACGAGAAGGCGTATGGGGTTGAATTTTCACGAAACAAGAGGAATTATTATGCAAAAGCATCTAAAGAAGTCATACTGTCTGCAGGCGCATTTAACTCCCCTCACCCTCAACTGTTGATGCTGTCGGGAATTGGACCAAAGGACCATTTAGATGAGTTAGGTATTCCAGTTCTCGAAGACCTTCCAGTTGGACAAAAGCTATACGACCACATAACCTATTTGGGTTTAGTATTCCACATTAATCAGTCAGTTGTATTGCAGCAAAGTATGCTCGAAGACCCAATGGCCATGTTTCAACTCCTCTTTACGGGGACAGGGCCCCTCACAGCTTTAGGAGTTGAGGCTCTAGCTTTCCTAAAGACTAAAGAGGCAGATTATCCAGAAAATTACCCCGATATGGAACTAATTTTCGTTGGTGGTGGTTTCCATACCGACGGTGGATTACTATACAAGAGGATGTTTCGAGTAAACACCGAAACATACGATAAAATATGGAAACCTTACGAAAATGCTTACGCTTGGTCTGTTTTCACCATGTTATTACACCCCAAATCTTATGGGTATATGCGATTGAAGTCCAAAAACCCTTACCACCATCCGAAATTCTACGGGAACTACTTGACAGACCCTCAGGGCAAAGATTTGCGGACGTTGATTGCTGCTATACGGGAAATTCAGAAAATATCCAAAGCGCCGGCGTTTCAAAGACTGGGCACGCAACAAGTTACAGCCCCTGTTCCAGGATGTGAAAAGCTGCTTTTCGATTCGGATCCGTACTGGGAGTGCGCTATCAGGCACATAACAGCCACGCTGCACCATCAGATTGCTACGTGCAAAATGGGACCTCCCAATGATCCAGAAGCAATCGTCGATAATAGACTTCGAGTGTATGGTGTTAAAAATCTGAGGGTGGCTGATACCAGTATTATTCCAACGACTTTATCAGCTCATACAAACGCTCCTGCGTTTATGATAGGAGAAAAGGCGGCTGACATTATAAAAGAAGACTGGAGTATGGAGCACTCTGCGATTGACCCAAAACATATTAAGCGTAATGCTGTCTACAGCAATAAGTGATAAAATAGCGACTGCCTATACATAGTAGTAATACATACGTAAGGATATTTGTTGCAATATGACGTCACCAATGTTATTACCATAGTGAATTAGATAATAAAGTAAAGTTGGAAAATATATCTGTTTGCTACTCCTTCAAAACAGTTTAAACGAATAAAATGTTATTAGCTATAGTACGACCATACTGACGAAGAGGAAAATTATTCGTAGCGACCAGTAACTTTTTGTTTTAACAATAAAATTTTGTTTAAACACCTTCAATTGAATATTATATTTAAATTTACAAAAAGCTTAACTGACAGCGCATAAACTTAATTGTCAGTTTCTTTCAGGCGTACAATATATTACAGTAAGTAATACAATTTCAAGGCATCACCACTTTTAAATTTTCTACATGGTTCTAATTTGTAATGTCTATGACTTGCACATCCAAGGTATTGTTACATTACGTTTTGCTGTCAATGAACGGAAACATACCACCGACTAGCTAAGGAGAATGAAACGGATTCAACTTGGCTTGAAAAAAGTAAAAACTAAATTAGAGGACGCCAAGTGACTCCGACTGCCGCGTCCCTGCTGATTCCTTGACAACGAAGCAGTAAGTGACTCAATCGCAGCAAAAAACGAATAAAATCCAAGTTTTAACAAAGATCAGATAATTAAAATAAGTCGTACCTTTCAGATAATAACAAGTAGGGTATAATTAATGATTCGTAATTACTGGTATAAACAATCGATCGAGCACACTTTATTGTATAACAAATATTACAAATGTATAACGCTGCTGAGTAAAAATGGCCCAAAAATGTATCACACTAACAGCTAACATTCACTCAGTAATTAAATTTTAGATCCTCACAAACCCAACCTATTTCTTTGTAACCTAGGGCTATTTATTCAGGTACCTGCATATTTCCCACACTCAAACTAAATTATATTACATACTGTGATAGCAAACTAGCATGCAATTTTAACTATGAAAGTACGGAGCTTTTAACAACTTTGCAAAACGTGTAAAGGTTGACTTTTAGGCATTCAGCTATTCTCATTAGGCACAAGTGTTATTTTTAACATACATTAAATATACATTTCAGCACCGAAATTACTTCGTGATCTCCTAAAAATGTGTGAGGGTGAAGCCATGGTGGTTACACTCAGTAATTCAACATATGAGCGTACAGTCTTGAACAATAGATGCGAATCTTTAAACAACAACAGGTTAGGCCTCCCAAGTTACGCAGTGATGTTACAAGTACAATTACTTAACTGGCAGGCCACACCGTAAACAAAGCTAACGAAAACATAATGAGGGGGTGAATCCACACGGAAAATGAGTGCTTGCCAGAGCTCTGCCTCCTGATTAAACCTCAGCATGCAAATCTCTCGCCCACGAACCACAATGAAACAGACAACAAAATTCCTCTCATGGGATTCGCCCCTCAATATTGCACGGCTATACGAACCATTCCAGCTCGTAAAAATTTTCAAAAGGCTCCAAGCTCTCCATACACGAATTGTAGAAACGCTGTCGCAACCAGAAGTACCACCAGAACAAAAAAACGCCAGCATTTTTGTTTTTAGTACACTCCACGCATCACTGGTTGCGAACCTATTAGCCGAAAAACTCCTAATTAACGCATTAACATGGCCTCAGTATTACAATAAATTGAGGGTTTCCACTCAACCTTCTAAAATTAATATCTCACAGGGATAATAAATCCTAATAGGTCATGACCAGGGCAAATACGTTCTAGATATGAGAATGCGATGAAAAGTCTAGCGTCTAACGACAAAGATATTTTTTTAATTACATTTCATTTTTACTTTTCCACATACGTAATCTCCTTTTAATTCCATGCAGTCCATTAGCTGAAGCTTTACAATACCATCAAATAGTCATCCACTTCTTAATCTGACAGTAATTTCTTTCCGGACAGTTTTTTTCAGATTAGACTAGATATGGTTGTTGAGCGGTGCTAAGTATGGAGAAAAGAACTACGGCAACTAATTTTCACCGTAACTCCTCCAATTTTTGAGCAGCAACACAGACAGTAACAGCGGCACGCAACTGGGAGACAATTTATGGATATCCAGTTTTGTTAAAATTAAAAAAAAACATCTGTACCTTTGATATGCCCACTGTCTCTGTTACCTTTGACTTCACTCACTCAAGACGACTATTTCAGGAGCTGTGACTGTTTTTGGATGCGAGGCATCTGTGACACCGGTTTTTCCTTTCTTAGACTCATTCACTCGGCGACAAACGGCTGCGTATGAAGCGGTATCATCATGGATTTTCTTTCCTGCCAAGTTTTGATTTTTTTAAAGGTATTTAGTGACTGTGTGATTTTCAGAATTTTCTCTTTTAAGAAAGGTCATTACAAGTGTCATGATACTACAGAATATAACCGTACATATTTATTTTTACTTGCATGATCTTTTTGTAAGAGTTGCACTACTTCTCGATCCAGCTTCGTATTTCTGGAAAATATTATTTAAACTAAGTGATTACAATTACCAAAGATATCTTTCACGTCTTATGCCCACACGAAGGAGGAGAGTTAACTGCTCCAGTCAGTAGCAGTCCTTACTAACAGTTTGAGGGGAAGGTTTTGAGGAACCATGAATTATACCAGTATTGACTAAAACCATATGCTGCGGTTGTCGAGAAGTATTACAAGAAGAAAAACAAATGATTCGCTCAAGAAGAAAATAAAAAGCAAACGCGAGAGTGAATTTACTGGATGTAGTAGTCGGAGAAAGCGGATGATAAAAAAGTAACGAACGCACTAATATACTGCGATGATAAAGACGGCTGGGCTATTGCGTAGTATTTTTAAAAATTATTATTAATTGATTAATGACTATCTCATGGGCTGGGTTGTTACATCCTGCCAATAAATTCTTTGAAATATGTAAAATTATTTGCTAATATACTGGCCTTTTACATAAATTGTTGATTTTCTTAAATTGCGCTTGTTTCTGCGCCGTCCATTTAACGAATGGGATTTTTGAAATTATGCAAAAATATATTCTCAACGTCAACTTATAGTGACCTAACCTCACATTTATAACGCAGAAACAAATCCGAGTAGGCTTAAATTTAAACAATAGCGTCTGCTATTACGTATCGATGCGTTGCCTGGGTGATATAAATAAACAACGCCACTAAAACAAACGATGCACAAAGGACTGAACCGGAAAAATCACTTTATTTTAGGATAAAGTGCGTCTGACCTTAATTTTCTGCTCCGCAAACGGATGTTTAGGCCTTTATCGGGCCACCAGCAACTCCTTGGAAGACTGGCCCCCCTTATTATGGGCTAGCCTGTCTTGCAAGCCTCCTGATGACTCGGCAATGTGCTGCTCGTCGTCTGATCGCTGCTCCCGGTTCAAATCTCAGCTCTCCGCTGTGATGCACGATAGTAGCTGCCTACCCTGGGCTTCAAGGCCCCCGCCTTTTATTGAACCAACAACACATCCCACAACCGGATGCAGAGCTGAACACAGGTTAATTTGCAGAGGCGCAAGTAATGAATGCAAAACTTCTGCATAAAAAATATATTTATTGTAACTTTCACTTTGCTTTTTGTGGGAAGCCAAAACACACACCAGCTTGACTTCTGCCCCCCCCCCGCCCCCATTGTTCTTTTTTGAACGGTTTTGTTTTTTTAAGGATCGACCGCAGGAAATCATAGTTTTAAATGCCGTCCTAACATAAATCCAGTTAATAATTTTTTAAACAAACATTGTTTACCCACCACTGACACCACTTGGCTGTATAAAGTGCAAATTTCATAAAACACCAAACCTATGTCTTTCCATTTCTTGTATTTTCAATAAATGTATTTAGTACCGCTAACATTTTCAATGTTTAAGTTGATTACCTTGAAGTAAATAAAACTCTTACTTCACGCAACTCTATACTCGTCTGTGTCGGTTTTATCTGAGTATATGAAAACAGTTTTGTGAAAAACGAAAACGTTTGAAAACTATTTTTTCAATAAATTGTTCATCTCTGAACGAACTGAAGTGGGGAGTGCTCGAGTTATTACGAAACCAATCGGTCATTAGTCTAGCCTTGGATGTTTAACACACATTAAAACTTGTCACTTCGTGCCTGTGTAGAATTTTAATCAACGTAATTACATTTCGCAAAAGGAAAACTCTGCACATGTTTAAAATATTGGAACAGTCCTTAAATATTATTCTTAGCTCAAAAAGCAAAAATGGGTCCTCAGGCATATTAATTACTGTGAACGTTTAATTCAAGTCAGTAAGTAGGAGTGTACGAATCATATACGTACAACAAAAAAATACTAGTAGTCTAGTAGTTAATTGCTAATTAAAATCAATATAAGCTGCTTAATAGTATGTTATTTATACTCTCTGAACTGAATATTCTGAAGCTTGCATAAGCGCCGTGTTAACAGCACTAAATAATATGCAACCCAAATAGCAACTAGGCGTTGCTGTAGTGCTAACGCTTATTAAACACCTGGGTAATTTATGGCTTCCTATTAGATTTACCAAGCCCCAAACACAATTTCACGTCTATACCTCCATGAATTTATGTGTACACGTAATTCTTTCTACTTTAGTCTTACTGTCAGGGTGATACAATTTAAGTAGATTTATTGTGTGTGATATGAGTATTCTTAAATATAATTTATCTTTAACTATGTAGTATGTACCCCGACGACTATTGGTTCATAGCTCAATCTTAAAACGAGAATATAGAAACGGCTATCCCAAACCCCTGCTCATAGAAACATGAAATTCAGGGAGTATATTCCTTTCATGGCGTAAGCACGCACAAAAAAAAAAGATTTATGAAATTCGTCGGGGTGAAAAGGGGTAAAATGTGTTTTCACGAATTCCTCAATATCCCTTAAACCCAAGGATATAGCTTTTTTACATACAAATGCCTAAAAACAATATTCAGAATTGTGTTCTAATCAATCACCGACGTATCTAGATTTGGGGGTGACTTATAGAACCCTTCCCCTCCTGCGTTGGTTGAGTTAGAACAATCCCTTTCAACACATAGGTGTCTTTTTAAAATATTTAGAAAATGGTTTAAGGGTTTTTAAGTTTCACATATGTGAAACAGTGAAGAGATGTAAGGGGGTATAATTATTGATTTTTTGAGCATTGAGGGCTCCTCATAAAAATCTGTTGCTAAATGAGCTAAACACGACTAGTGTAAGTTTTTAAAAGTTACTAAAAGCGCACTAAAGAATTTTCCTAGGGTGGGTGGAGTAGTGGGGAGACTGGAAAAGGACCTTAAAAGAAAGGCTTAAAGTGGTAGAAGAAGAAACATTGAATCTTCATCTAAGGACGGGCATATTAAGATAGTATATCCATAAATAAATCATAAGGCAAACATCTCAAATAAATTACATCTGGTATAATTATTTACTATCGTAAAACGTATTAGTTAAACAATAAATTTTAATTTTACAAATATATTGTTATAATTGACTATGTTATAATGGTCTTTATGTATGTAAATGGTTTTATGTTACAATAATATTTATTATTCTTTAGCTATTACGCCTGACTTTTATTATACTTTAGTTTATTTTCATTCAATTCTCTTTTAAATTGAATTTAAGTAACTTATTTGCCATTTTATAAATTACGGATTATCAATATTATTAAACCTCTAGCTCCGGTAGAAAACATTTACTCTTGACTGAAAACTCAGGTCGGTTGCATCCATAATCTAGACTGCTTTTATTCCTAAAAATTCATTATTTTATTTCGTAACAACTTGTACGTCTGTCAATGTCGCGTCATATTATGCAAGTGCAAAATCAATTACAAATACTTCCTCGTTACATTACTTGTCATTCAACAAATATCAAATAGTAAGTACTACTCTCTTTAAAATTACCTCATTTCACTCTTTCTATATTTTTCTTTCAGTTTTTACATAGATACCTGTAGTCTGTGACCTGTCCATGGACCTCGATACTCTCCTTCACCAAGCCAAAACGCACCCGGTAGCCTCACACAAATCTCCCAACGTCCAGACAAATCCCTGCACGAACTCAACCAAACACCAGGAACCGCAAAGACTTTCCAGCCAAACACGACAAGGCACCTACCACTTTTCTACAACAGAACTGCCAAAAACTGATTAGCAGCAAACGCCTTCCACGTCTTCCTTCCAAAATCCTCAAGCCACCGACGACCTAGTATCACGAACCTCGACTAGATGCAAGTTACAAGATATCACTTCAATAACAAGCTCGGAGAATTAGAACTCCAGTAGATAAACAACCTTCTATCCACACCATAAGACGCTCACTCTGCTAACAAACTCGATGTAAACCACTTCCAGAAAAACCATTCCTTGTTATCCAATTCATATGATGAAATTGACTGACAATAAACTTAGTTCGGCATCCAATTCCAGAAATAGCTTTTGTAGATTATAACTGTATTACAAATGGCATTCTCACCATATCCATTTTCTTCCTCCTTACTATCTCCACATCTTTAAATCTATTTTAATTCTCTTTTCGCAAATGTTTAGATTAATTCACAACCCTTTACATTTCAAATAGATTATAACTTTTATAAAGGGTTTATTTGAGAAAATTAGCCACTTACAAAGGTATTACATGTTTTTGTACTAAATTATTTTTACATACTGATAAATATTATTATCTCCTTAGTGATATTGTTTAGCATATATTTTAAAGTCCAACACTCTATATAATCTGTATAATATTTATCTAACACCCACTATGTTGAATGATATTTCTCTAATAGGTATATTCCATTAATCTTTCACTTTATTTCAGATAGTAATTAAATTATGTTAGAATCTTACTGTTTCTTATATAGCATCATTCAATTCCATTTCATTTCTTTACCAAATGCATTTTAATAATTTCGATATCCTTCTAATACTTAAATTCGCCATTGTAATATAATACTGTATTCTTTTAACCTTTTTAATCTGATATCAAACCCTTATACTAAAAACCATTACAATATATGATTTATTTCCGGATACGTACTCCAGGTTGAATATCAGTGGTTTACGTAAATTTTTCCTATCGCTACTTCCATTTGGTTATCTATTCTATTACGTCATCTAATCCCGTTTTTCTACGTATCTCTTCCCTCCTTAGTGTATTATCCGTAACATCAATCCTTCCATTTTGGGTTGTGTAATGCTCAGTTTTCTTGTTGAGGTTTTTGTTAGAGTTAGAGTGTCTGCTCTGTACGTACGTACTGGCATGAAGAAGATATTTTCGAAGAAAACCAACTTATCAATTTTTGTAGGAAAAACTGGTAACATCGTTATTTCACTAAATTTGCAGCTCTTTTCCGAGCTTTTAAAATTCTGCTGCTACGCAGTTGCCCTTTAATGAAATTTGTATAAAACATCATTCTTCTTACTTACTCCGGAATCTTCTTACATTTAGCTGAAAAGCTTTGAGAGTTGAATTTATATGCCATCCCTCATATCTACTTTCTATCGTTCATGTTACTCCTATTCTTACTGTCGCTTTTCTCGCCTCTTCTTTCACTTTTTCTTTTAACTTACCGTTCTTCTTTTGCCGAACTCCTTTGGCCCAATACCTTAGCTGATTTTATTGTATGGTAATCTCTGTCGGCGATGCATTAGTATTCGCTCTAAATGTATCGCTTTTCCTATTATTTTTCTTAAAACTTCCGTTTCTAGTGGTTAATTTTTAGCTATCTTTCTATGCATTATTGCACATAATTCACTTCCATAGATGAGTTTACTGCATAGTATAATTCCACATATTTTACTGGCTGCATTTTCCAGAATCCTATGTTATATTTTCTTTGAAGCCTGCTTGATTTTTTAGAGCTTCGTCGACACCCATACGGAAAAGTACAGGCGCAGAAGGCATTCTTCTTTTAAACCTATTGAATATTTGATTTTTTCCCATTTATCAACTCTTATGCTTTCTGTGTCGTCATATGAACTTTTTATATTTTTATCTTGTCGTTCTGCTCTGTCGAAAGTATTTTCCATGTCAATGCAGTTTAGATGTACATCCCTACCTGTCTTTATTGCTTACTCACTTAGTTGCCTGATGGTAAAAAATACCATTATGTGTTCCTTGTTCTCCATAAAACTACTTTATGCATCCTCCATTGTATGTTCCAGTTGTTCGCTAACATTTCATTTTAAATTTCTCACATGTTCACGTTGCTCCTCTACATTCTGTCGAATCTTTATTATTTAATGATTTATACAAACGACTATCCTCATACTTTCCAGTTTTTATCGATTGTTTCCATCTTCAATTGGTTTAAAATATCTGGCAGTCCTCTTTTTCACTTTTACTGAAATATTTCATCACTTAACCAGATAGAAGTCAAAATGCATGGTGACTTCGTTAACTGCATTAGATATGCAGATGATACGGCCATTATGAATAACCACATAATCAAATGTGTGCGAAACCATCCCTGTGCTGTGAGCGAATTGTGCAGCTTGATTTCGTGGATGCAGCGATAAAGGCAACTTCAAAGCCGGCTCGCGCGAGTTTTCAAGTTAAGCGAGGAATAATTAACTAGCCAGCGGGTCTTGCCCGAAAGCGTAGGTGGATGAACCACTCCTAGTGCATGTGCCTTAGTGATGTAAGTTTTCGTTAATTTTTTTGGTACTCGTAACTATTCGCTACTTTTTGTTGTATTCGTGATCAACTCCTCCTTCACTCTAAAGCATACGCACGTCGCGCAAACATTCGCAGCCAATTCGAATAGACTACCTGGAAGTTCAGTTATCAGCTAGAGCTAGAGTATCTGTTGGTTTTACATCGAGTACTCTTCGCATTCACGGACCTTTGATAGCTGACAAACAAAACTGAGTGTTTACTTCTTTCTCACAATTTAGAATTGTGCTCAGGGCGTGTGCACACGATAACGTTGGTAATTGAATTTTTTAGACTACAAAAACGTCCTCATAAATATATTCATGAAACCTGTACTTCTCCAAATAGCTAACTTTCAACACAATCTCAAAATTAAGTTTCTTACTGTAAAATAGCGATAAAATAAAAAGCAAGGTTAAAATTCAGTAACTGTTGTAAAATGTAATGAATACTTTAGCAAATTGATATCCGTTACTTCGGATATTGCCAAGTAACGAGTACTCGTGTACCGAATAGTTACTTTTTTGGCATCACTAATGTGCCTGCTGCGAGAGTTCAATAGATATAATCGGCTGGAAGCTTTACAGTCAATAGTTGTTGCCTATAAGTGCCTGTGGGTACCACAAGTCAGCGTATGAGTATCTATCAAACGCCGTTTTCAACGCGTACCGGTTGAGTACACCATTTGCGAAGCAGTCACGTATATTAGTGACATCCATTGTGAAGACGTGACGCCATCTTAGCACTAGCTAAGAACTGGAAACTTCCCTGTGCCTCCGTGTAAAATAACATACGAGTCAGTCAAGGTTTGGTTGACGCGACCCAGGGCGAAACTAGTATGCGACGCAGCAGACCGCATACTTCGATAATTCACAGGTAACCTGATACGTACAGGAAATGTTTGCAGTGACGCCTTCAACTGTGAGAAGCCTTTGGGGGCGCGAAGCAACGCAGTTATGTACGTAATTGTGACGGGTTTTTATGCATGTAATCGTGGACAAGGTCGGCTTTACATATTTTAACATTTGCGTTTGAATAGTTATGTCGCTATTTTAATATTATTTTATGTATGAAATATAAATGCGAGTAGCACCAAGCTATATCGCACGTAGGTTGCTCATTATGTTTTACATGTGTGTTTATGAATTACCAATAATTTTAAGCTTTTATCCTAGTTACCTTGGTTTTCTTTACGATTTTGTGTTTTAAAGTTAATATACAGCGTATTTACAAAAAGGGCCCAAGACGGTAACGACTTCAATTGTGATTTAACCATCAATTAACTATATATTTTAGTAAATAAGACAGTTTAGCTACAACATGGCGAACAAAATTTAAACACCTTTATTTGTTTCTTGTGGCGTCACCACAACCAAATCACGACGTTCAAACATTTTCCTGCTCGACAAATTGTAGCTAAGACCGTCCCATTTAATACTACATACCTATGGTTTGTTAGAGTACAAATACAATTGAAGCCGTTATAGCCTTGGGCCCTTTTTGTAGAAACAATTATATTGACATTCAGAGTTGTGTATACAAATTGGCTTTTTTGTGTAGGTTGTTTGAAGTTAGTTTCAGCCCGAGAACACCACTAGTGCAGACCAGTTTCCTGTTTTTTTGGTAAATAGTGATCGTTCGTGGAGGCAGAGGTAATACTTAAACAATCCATCATGTTGCAAATTCCACACTTGCGAGAAAATCCACAACAACTAGTTACAGCACAACATGTTGATTTCTCCACTTTCTCACGTATGTCTCTTTCAACGCATTTTTCAGTATTAAATTAATTTAGTACGGATTTGTAGATATCAAAGCATACTTTTAGCAAACTTTATCCATTGCTATGACAGGATATTAAAGGATTTCCTGAAAAAATCTTAATTGTTACAAAAAAACCTGAAAATAAAGATAATGATACACCAGTGGTTCCATAATACGGAGTTTTGCGGCTGCAGTAAACCTAATATGTGCGATTCAACAAAAATCTATACTAGCTGGTGAACTTTAACATTTACGAGCACTTTTTACTGAGCTTCCATTATATACTGCTCGTAGTTCCACCCACAGCAATTATTTACCGGCGACTGAAAACATTGCGCTGCGAGTTATTTACTACCTGTCTACGACCTAGAGGCTGACAGTGTTCTAGGAAATGCTGGATACGATACCCAATAATATAGCCAAGTGTAGTTTTCTATTACTTTTCCTTGTTTACAGCTATACAAGTTTCAACGCAATTTCTTCACTACTAATATTAGAAGCATTTAGTTGGA
Organism: Agriotes lineatus; assembly: GCA_940337035.1. Taxonomy (NCBI): domain Eukaryota; kingdom Metazoa; phylum Arthropoda; class Insecta; order Coleoptera; family Elateridae; genus Agriotes; species Agriotes lineatus. Next base: position 66,899,943 of record OW679203.1, read on the forward strand.
ACTAAATGTATACGTATTGAACACAGGACATTGTTTAAGCCAGAACATCTTTATGCTTTCAGCTCACAACTGTTAATCGTAGAAGACATACAAACCTATTTAAAAAATTATCGTGCCGATGCCATCGTATGTGTGAAGTAGATTTTGAACACTGCTCTATTATTATAGTAAAAATATACATGAAGCATAATGAAAAATGTAGTCCAAATCAGAAACCCAGTCTGTTCTTCAATTGCATCTTCACAAAGAGGTTCAGCAAGCTATTTATGGCCTTACAGTTTTATCTTAGTGCCTATAGTGACTAATTTTGTTTTAAGTTTAACGAAATCTTAGACCACAGTTTTGATAACTGAATATTTTAAACATTTGATAAATGAGTGGTTTTTGTATGGGTACCAGTTGGAGCAGTAATGGGTCAAGTACATCAGCATTGAAGGAAGTTATAGGTTTTTTCATAGCCAGATAATTACTTCCAGTTTTTTGTAGCGAATAAATATAATATTCATAAACACATTCCAACGATACCATCTACGGTCCGCTAACCATACAGAAACCTTCAGAGATACTAGCAAAGCTTTTGTATCAGTGCGATGAACCTAATCTAATTTTAATTTGGCCCGTTGAGAATTTGCATAAACTCAAACTATTCAAGGAAAAAATATTGAACCAGTTACGTAACAGCGAGCTCCTCCAAAGTATTGAAGCCGTTTTAATTTAATTAATGAAGTGGATATGCAAATCCATTCAGTTGTCACCTCGAGCCGCGAGCTTTTCCTCGCCTCTAACAAGCACAACGACCTGTCAAATCTGTCTCAATCAAAGGTAACACAGAAACATAATTTGAAAAATCAACAGAAACTTTAAATGCGAAGGCAACACGCTATTGACAACTGAAATGTAACGAGTGACGAACAGCCCTCGGAGGAAGTCCATTGTGGTGTAGATGCACCCCACGCACAAGCCGGAAGCTGAAAATAGCACCCCTTTGTGTCTATAAATAAAACATGCACTGAGTCACCGGATCTGCAGCTCCTGCGGACCGATGAAGGTAAAGGAACAATATTTGCGTTTTATTAATAATGTCAAGTTCAAATCGATGGCCAATCACATCCAACACATAGCCGTTGTTCCTCTGACCTTTTTATTAATCAATACATTTGTACGTGATGGATGTGTGATTGCTTGCAATATGAATTTTATTGTTATGAAAGTACATATTTCTTGCATTGCGTTTCTACTTATTGCAAAAAGAGAAATCTGGTGATCTGAAAATAACTTACTTAAAAAGATAAAATTACTTCCTTAAAATCTACTCATACGTATGCAGGTAGTTCCTGCTTTTACAGATTAATGAGTTCCGATCCCTCTTTTGTAAAGCAATTTGAAATAATTCTAGAGAACTGTTATTGTTCTCTAGAATTATTTTCAATAATTTAAAAAAAAATACATTCTGGTGTTAATAAAAAAAACTAGTAAACTGACAAAACCCGAGAAATTATAAGCAATACAAAAATTTACAACTTCTGGTGTAAATGCAACAAGAGAAAATGAAAATACAGAAAGCTAAAACTTGATACAACTAACATGGTGGAGATACAATGCGACACGAGATTTCTTCAAAGGAAGAAAGCAATTAAGCAGAGAATTTAAACCTACATGAAGGAGACAAGATGGTTGTGGAAGAGCAGTTACCATTATTCACGAGAAAATCAAGGAGAAGGTATTGTAACAAACTATACAGAATGAAGACTGTAATACCAAAATATAGTTTCCTATGTGTTCACAAAGTTGATCAAGAACTAGAATTTTGAAATAGGAAATTGGACACTAATAACAAAATACCTCAAAACTATGGCAATTACAAAACTAAAGTACTTTTGACAATCATCTTACAACAATTAAAAAACTCTTTAGGATGGTAGAGTTCTCGAAAGGGTAGGGTTCACGAGAAATAAAGGAACTCAAATACAAATTCTTGGTTTACTGTGAAAAGGCATAACATTCTTCAAGTTTACAGTTCTCCATTAACTTCGAATGAAGTAAATTACTATTCTGCATACGCATTACATGGTATTGAGACAAACGCTGCTTCAAGACCTCAGAAGAGCTGGCTTGATCAGATGAGCAACGTCTCCTAACCTACAGCCAATCAAATATTTTAAATGTCTGAGATTCATCCAATCAGATTCCAAGAATGCGATAATTTTGCACTAATGCAAATTATCGATTGCCTCGTCATCTAATTAGTTGCGCGCATGAATGGATTAACGAGATTCACACTGTCCTTACCTACTATCTGCCAAATTAGCCAAATTAGAGAGGAACTTTTGTTCGGGAAATAATCTACAAAATACCCCTCTTGCATACCAAATAGATTCTAATTTTGTCGAGTGCACGGTTCAAGAACAATTCAACCTAGATCGACATTCGATTTCCATGGTAACTGCATGAAATGAAAAAGATGCCATATGAATTACTACTATTACTTTATTGTATATTAACTTAAAAGGTAATCGACTAAAATTGCTTAATTTAGCAAGAATTTTAAATTAATTAATTCATACATTTTTCTACATGTGCCAAGCAAGCACGAAAGAAACGCCACAAAAAGAGCGTCTTTTTCTGAACATCAGTTACTGGAAGTAATCTAAAAAAATAGAAGATGTTGAAATAAGTAAAAGAGAAGCTCATGGGCGGTTTGTTTTCCATATCCAACGATTTTAGACGAAACAGAAATACAGTACGAAAACCAGTTGGTTGAAAAGTATAAATATTATAAACACAATCTTGGGCAGATTCCTCGTGACTGCAATTATTTGTAGAGATGCATCCTGTATTGTCACTAAGGTAAGCCGAAGGTCTTTCGTTATCAGCGCATTGTATAAATAGAGATGATGTTAAACAGGCCTTTGACATGCTGGAGAAGGTAACGACAGAACATACTTTATTCGATAAATCATCGCATATGTATATCATAGATGACAGTGGGGTCCAACTTAAAAAAAGCCAAGAAAAGTTATTACAAAAAAGGGAGCGAAAGATATTGATGTCCTCGCCTAAAAAGAAAGGTGAGAAAATAAAACCGCAATAGCGTGCTGGATACTGAAGGGTGCCAATAGAAAACCTTTTCAGAGGGGCTACCAGAAGGATCTAAGGCTTACATGAATAAAAATCTTTTATCAACTAGAAGATATCTCCACGGTGGTAGATAGAGAAATTTATTCCATATAAACCTTCGGGAAAAAGTTTATTAATACTTGATCATCACACATCGCACGGTACGCATATAGATATGCTTTAACTAGCTGATGATATTATTCTTTTTTTGTCCAGCCAATATACACAAGCCTTACAACCACTTGCTAAACGCCTCTTTGCCTATTTAGAGTTTAATTCAATCAGGAAGCCCAACTTGAGATGAAAAGGCGTAGAAACAGGAATATTACGAAGTACCAAGCTGGAGAATCGTTTGGTAAAGCGTGGTTAAGGACAACTTCTGTAGGTATTGCTGTTAGTGGCTTTAAAGACACCGGAATCAAATAATGAAGTGGTTCCACATAAACAAACAACGCTATCTAGAGCTAGCAATTCTAGCAATCTGGGAATCTACAATCAAGAACTTCAAACTCGTCGAGCAAAACTGTTCACACCCACCCATTTGTTGCACGAAATATCACCAGTTTCTAAAGTACCAATACCATTGAACAAAAGACGCAAACAATGTGTGAGTGTGTTAAATTCTGAGCAAAATATTCAAAATAAGCACATGTTACAGTACGAAAGCGTCATGAATTTGACATTCAAAATACTCAACCGTCGGTTACCCGATAATATGACACAAATCAGAAAATTCTCGGATCCGTTGCCCCAACTATGTTACGATGCGCTGTAACAAAAGTTGCCGACTAAAACACAGATAGAGAAGGGGCGGTTCATTACGACCTAAATTAGGGCAACGGCCCGGTAAACGAAATAAATAAGTTAAATGCCAGACGCCACGACTTTACTCAATCAAGAAAAACACAGGTGGGTTCACCGAGAAAGTGGACGCGATGGCCTAATCTTTCCAATTTAACCTTGGCAGTGCTTGAACGACGGTCTACGTGCAGCTGTGTTGGACTTATCTTACTTAAATTTTCCTATAGCTGTCTGAACTCCTTTACAGAGATAAACTATCACAAAACACACATGCAAACGTCATAAATCTACTAAAGAAAAGCACAACTAATTGAAAATGAAGTATATTAACGTAGAAATATGTAGGTGAACAATAAACATTAAATGAAATATTCGATAAAGGTTAATGTTGTTAATTGCGCAACATTTAATCTCAAGACAGGCGGTAAACTTGACATCAAACAATCAAAACTGACTTAATAGCGGTAATTACTATTCAAAATCTTAATTTTAAATGACCACAACTAAATGGCCACACTTCACTGCACATTGTGCGCTTTAAAATTACTACAAAAGACACAGTAGCTTGTAGGGATTCAGCTTACTACGGTTGTGATGTCCAACGGAGCTGCAGGTTGTGCCCAAGCGACTGCCCCAAAATGCTTGAAAGGTTGCGAGAAACGACCTAGGGTGCCGTGTGTTGAGCGAGTCTACACGATGTTAAATCCCCAGAGGGTAGAACGAAGAACGTAATCAACAGGCAACATTACAAACGATTAGCACAAAAGAAGGTTCCATTAATAATCCGCCTCAAAGGCGTTAATTGGAGATTGTCAACTCCACGGCACGAGAATTCCTCAGCTAATAAATACACAAAACGTCACTTAAATGCCCAAAAACTCGACCGATGACACCCACACACAGTTTACTTTATGTCGACATTGCCCGGCGAAGGCCAAGGGCCTCCGCCGTAGAGGAACAAACGGTCACACGTGTTGTCTCTTTCAAGTCTGGCAGTAGAATCTTGAAGTCAAAGGAGACGCGCGCATGCGTTACTTATCTGCTCTATCTCTCTCTCAATAATATAGAAATGTCAGTATTGCGTCAAGTTGTGCAACACATTTTAACAGAATTTCGCGCGAAGAAAGGTATGCCGGGACTAAATCTAAACGTGACAGTGAGACAATGGGCCGCCAAACTGGTAATTAAGACAAGGCGTCAATTATACGGCAAGCAACCATATGCGAATTTGAATAAAACGTTGCCCAAGGTATGATGAAATGGGCCGGTAGACGTCAGTATTGAAAATGAACGGGGTTGAGTTTTCGAAAATTGTCCTTACAAACACTAATTTGGATAAAAGATGTTTACTAATAGAATCACAATAAAAGAGAGCATCGAAAAGACTGTGTCCTACATGAAGGATGACACGTCAAGCTCAACCAGATATTCAAACCTTACAGACAAGGTGAATGATTTTCCCACAAACGCACCCCTGGCCACAAGACGAAAATTCACAAAAGAGAAAGAATATTTCGGCGGGAGGTGTTTTGTGTAATATGATAAAACACGAAGAGACGACTGGTTGCAATGCATTAAACGCTTACAATAGCTCAATGAGTCGTGTACAATGTTTCGAGACATATGCAATGTATGTTCTCCAGTTGAGGTATGTAAAAAAATTGAAAACATCCGAATAACTGCGGCGTCTGTCCTTTCTTAATGCGCATCTGACCTGAGCATGTCTATTGGCAACCTTAAAAAATGGAGTGGCTCTTTATTGGAATTTTAGATTGATTTTTTTGATCAAAAAAATATAAAATTATAAAATCATTACCGCATTTGCCCTACTGCTACTGAAAAATGGCTCAAAGGCCAATCTGAATGCGCATATAATAAGTAAATTTCTTTCTCATTTTCCCAGGAGCTAATTTAAGAAGAACAGAAACATATTTTTCATTAATTTCTAAGCTTCTAACTCTTTAACGGTTAGATTTCATTTGAAGTTGTTTATGGCAGAGCCATTGACAAGTATATTGTACACTAAGGAAATTTGTCAAAATTGCAGCTGCCAATCTGTATAAAGAAAATATAACCAGGCCACTGGAATAATATAAAAAAATATTGACATTATCGTCGTGTTGAAGTTTCTAAAGTTTATAAAAGGAATTAAGAACCTGTCAAGGTTGATGGATCATTTTTGGAGATTGTATTATCTTCAGTTCACAAGGTAAAAATATTATCACGGTAGTTCTGAATCTATAAAAAATGGTTTACTAGAAAATTCTTATAAAAACAGATGCTCACCTCAACGATCCAGATAAAATTAAGCTGCTAATGATCACTGCCTAATCAGTCCCTCCTATAGCCATCGGTGTTAAAATTAGTGCTTTTCCATATCGCTTTCAAAAAGAGACGTTACTGTGCATTCTCTTTTCAGCTCGTTTGCTTCTGTCTAAATTATGTTCTTTTAATCGAAAATGTATTTGCCACTATCTTAATTACTGTGATTCTTATATAACCCAATAAAGTACAAATTGGACAGGAATATAACTGATTGATGATTTCTCTTATCAATGTCTTGTAATATATCTCCCACATTTACTTAATTCTACTTTCAAATTATATTGTACATAAACTATTGCACATAAAAAATGGTATACGGGTATAAACGCGGGTAAAAATGTGTGCGTGCATGAGTCACGCGACATAGTCACCGATCAGACTCACTTCATCCCCGATCGGACTTGTTTCGTTCAGCGGCATCTAACGCCAATGGTGCAAACTTTAGTGCTATACTTCTATACAGGCTGCTGTGTCAGTTTTCAGCGCCATCTAACGCTGATGACAAACACTACTGATTGAAGATGCTGTCTATAACTTCTTTCAGTGTTTAAATACGCAATCTGATGTCACCAAATCGTACAATTATCGTAAAGCTACTATTAATTTTTACCATAACTTATTCAATAATCAATAAAGGGAGACTGAAGCATTTTTCTAAGATGGGTGGTATAGAGGAGAGACTGGAAGAAAACTCGAAAAGTGGGCGCACCACCCAGCCTTGGACAAAAGCTTAAGGTAGTACAACAAGAAAAACTAAAAGTAGTCAAAAATCGTCCCGTCTTATGACGTTAAGCGTTAAGCTAGTTTCGTTGTAAAACAAACAATTTTGACCTTATCTTGACCTGAGTAAACTACATCAAAAAATATTTTAGAGGCCGGACTAGCATTGTTAATAACATGTGCAATGCTGTGCGACCACATTGTGAAAATAATATAAAATTAACAACTATAACTCTTCCTGTCATGTTTTTTTTTTAATTTTGAAATGTATTGATGTATAATCGAGCACTATGGTGGAACAAAGCAACAGTAAATTGGCAATGCATGATTTTTTTCAAAATTCACAAGTCTAAAACACAAACCATTTTCAGAAACTCTTCGGGCTAGCTGTGTTTCGCATTTCAGAATATTTCAAAACGCAAGTGTGACCAGTAGAAGCGCTGAGACACAACTGACGCTCGCCACGCTATCAGTGCTGGGTTACGGCGAATGGGTGTGGAGTTGGGTCAACTGTTCACACGCCAAACAAGCCTTGTTAAGCAAGAGATGATTATCAGAATAATACGTATGGCCAAGGTCTATTGCATCTTTGCTGATCTAAAGAAAATATTCAATAAATCGGAGTGTGATCTATGTTAGTTTTTATTACTTAATATGTTACTGAGTGCTCCGGCACACCTGGACCCTGCCACTTAACGTTTATCTATTTATTGCGACACACTTCCATCACTAGTTAGCTCTACCTCCAGCTACACTGCACTATTTGTGTATTGGAACTCATACATTTTCCCTTCCTCACTATGCAATCTTAGTTGTTCGTCTCTTTCTTGCCTTCCTTTTCCTAGAATCATATATTTGGATTTCTCTTCATTTATAATTTACCTTACTTCATTCGCTTTAAGTTCTGGCTTTTTCGCCACCTGCTTTAGTTCCTCTCTAGTTTTGCCATTATTATCAGATCATCAGCATATGCTAAACATTGGTACGATTGCTGTAAGATGTTGAAACTTGTGTTTATTTGGCTACCTCTTAGTATATGTTCCAACACTATCACTTATAATAATGCAGAAGACTAAAAGCCGTGTTTACACAACTAAAAGTACTATGGTTGCGTTCCACCATTTCTATTTTCGGGTTTTTGTAAACAAACTTCCCTTAACTTTTAATAGCCATATTATCACAGAAAACAATTATTTATTATGCATATTTTTTGTGTTTTTTAAAACTGTTGACACAGCTTCAAAGGCAAGTGAATTTTGATTAATAATAAAGAGAGTTACTGAATGCAACCAACGGCCGAAGCAGTTTTAAGCATATTAAATGTGTCTCTGACTTTGATGTTTACACATAACCTAAAAATTATTTTGACTACGAAACTTTATCAAATTGTTAATCGCTTTGACTGCGCTGCAAATATACCACAGATTTGGCGTTGTACCCTGCATACGGGCTGATTTTCAGGTATGCCGATCAACAAAGAATTTACGAGGAAAAACCATTTGTTTCCTTTATTATAGCGACATATTGAAGATTACCTAAGAAATACCGAAAACCATGAGCTATAATTCAACAACTGCTGCTCAGCAACATCCTGAATGCTAACGCTTGGAAGACATCTACTTTCTTTGAGAGCATGAAACGTTGCAGTAAAAAGGGTTGGCGTTGTACCCCGATGTCAGTAATAAACCTGCATACGTGCTGATTTTCAGGTATGCCGATCAAAGATGAATTACAGGAAAAATAACAATTTGTTTCCTTTATTATAGCGACATTTACTGCAGTCATTAGCAAGAAGGCGGTATCTACAGAAAAATCGAAATTGAGTTATTGGTATCGTTGGAATTGGTACAAAATTCCAATCATTTTAGATAAGTAACAAATCGATATACTGGGAGTAGAGATTACGGCCGCACACATTGACTGCAGTCATCGTCTTGGTAAAATAGACGAAAATCGTCCTATTATAGTAAAATTCGTAAGTCATAATACAAAAAACACTGTTTACAATAATAAAAGGAAATTGAAAAATTCGAGTATAGTTATCAGAGAGGACCTAACTAAAAAAAGGCTCCAGCTGCTTAAACAGGCTGGTAAGAAATATGGTGTAAGGTGTGTGTGGACATATGGTGGCAATATATTCGCTAAAGTGAATAATACAATTACACGTATACCTATGAATGCTGATTTGGGGAATGATTCATAAATTTATTTTCATTTTATTATATTGCTATTCTAATATTGACATTTTATTTTAAACGTTTGGTCGTTATTTTTATACGTAGTTATAAATATTTACCTTAGTTATCAGTTGTGACTTTTAAATTTGCAAATATTTTTACTATCAGCGGAACTCCGGCGAGTCGCCGGCGAGTCGCCAGCGAGTCGCTGGCGAACGACTATGAATACGGGTGTTACAATTGCCATTACATTATTTCATGCAAATAAATGATGTTAATAAGAAGGTTGCATTTCTAAATGAACAATTACTTTGCCTTTTTCATAAGCATGCTTCTGTCAAAACAATGAAAATTACAAAAAAGAAAGCACCTTGGATTACTGATAACGTAAGATTAATGATGAAACTTAGGGATAAAGCTAAAGCTCAATATTTAAAGAACAAGACAAATGGCAAGTGGGAGTATTACAAGTCCTTAAGGAATCTAACTACGCGGGCTATAAAAAGTGAGAAAAAAGCTTATTTTAAATTTAAATTTTCAAATTCGGATTCTAAGGCTATGTGGAATGAACTAAAGTCATTAAATATATCAGCAAATAAGAAAAACGAACTACCTACCCACCTAAGTAAACCAAAGGAAATTAATAACTATTTTCTAGATAGTATAACAGGAATTCATAACAATAATGATAATACCTTAAATTATTATAGAAATAATACCTTTTCAGATACTATCGTACCAATGGAATTTACTCTTGTAGATTGTGACATTATAACTTATATACTAATTAAAATAAAAAGCAATGCTAAGGGTTCTGGCGAGTTAACTATACAAATGATAAAATTTTGTTGTCCACATTTAGTTCCATATATAACTCACATCATTAACACCTGCTTATATGAAAATATCTTTCCATCTCAGTGGAAACTTGCATTAGTAACACCTATACCAAAAATAAAAGATCCTACTGAATACAAACACTTGAGACCTATTAGTATTCTACCTACAGATACCAAACATAAAAGAATAAAGTTGTTTGGTATCTGTGTATGGCTTTAAGTTTGACATGTTGCCTGCACACTCTGTGTTTGATATGTGTTACGTCCTGTGAACCATACGATAATGAATGATGATTCTACCTACACCATCGAAGATCCTAGAAAAGATAGTTTCACTTCAGTTAAAGGAGCATTTAACTCAAAACAACATCATTCCTACTAACCAGTCTGGATTTCGGGCGGGACATAGCTGTGCAACAGCTTTATTAAATGTAACCGATGATTTGCTCGAAGCTGCGGACCAAGGCAAAGTATCAGTGTTGATATTGTTAGATTTCAGCAAGGCATTTGATACTGTGAATCATTCAATTCTTTTGTCTATTTTGCACTATGTTGGTTTCTCATATGGCGTAATAGACTTTTTTAAAAGTTATCTTGAAAATCGATCACAACGTGTTCTGCTGCCTTGTGGTACATCAAATCCGAGACTTGTACCAGGTGGAGTGCCGCAGGGATCTGTGCTTGGTCCGTTACTTTTTTAGTGTATACATCTTTATTTCACAAACACATAAGAACGTGTAAATTTCATATGTACACTGATGATACATAGCTTTGCCATTCATTTACTATATCTGACTATCAGCATGCATTTTTAAACAATAACTCAGATCTTCAAGAAATTGCTAATATTATCTAAAAATCATTCACTTTTAATTAATCCTGCAAAATCTATTGTCCTCTTATTCGGTAATGCTAAACATTGCCAAGAATTAAAGGAAGTTGTTAACTTACAGATAGATGGAGTTACTATACCGGTTATGGAACAGGCACGGAACCTTGGACTGATGGTAGATAACACGTTTAGATACAAAACCCAAATTATGTATAATATTAAGAAAGCTCATATGAACCTTAAACTTATTTACCCTCATAGAACTTATTTTTCAAAAAAAATTAAAATTCAGTTTTGTCTAATTTTACCTTTTGCGCCGAAGTTTACGGTTCATGCTTAACTAAAGATAATATAAATCAAATTCAGAGAGTGCAAAATTCGTGTCTCCGACTGGCATATGGCATCAGAAAATATGATCATATTTCTCATAAATTGCAAGATGCAGGCTGGTTAAATATGGCAAATAGACTAAAACTGCTTGCGGCCACGTTATACCACAGAATTGTTCTGCATAAGAGACCAGCGTACCTCTATAATAAAATTACTTACCGCACAGATATTCACAACATAAACATCAGGTATAAAGGAACCATAACACCACCAGTTCATAAAACTGCACTATATGAACGCTCCTTTACGTACCAAATAGCAAAGGTATATAATAATCTTCCTATATTCTTGAAGGGTCTGTCTGTAAATGCCTTTAAAAGAAAACTTACGATCGAGTTGCTACGCCAACAATAATTTATTTATACATTTATATTTATGTTACTTTTACAACTGTGATACGATGTGTTACATGCTACTTTGTTATTATTTCTTCATAGCCACGACCAACTGTCGTCGAATTGTATTAGTTTTTAGTGTATAGTTTTAACAAAGAGCGTATAATGATGCTCTTTGGTTTTAAGAATTATATAAACTTAAGAAAAAATCTTTAATATGCAAGGTTTGGGTGGTAGATCAAGAGCGGCATATCGCTGCAATTGAACCTGGGCCTTGGGGTTTCCCTATAAATTAATTGAAATTACGTTTATTTTTTGTTGTTGTAATTTTTAATTATATGGGAAATAAAGCTGCTTATTATTATTATTATTATTATAACTATGATTTTCAGATGAAAAAAGGTGGTATCTACAGAAATTTTGTTACTTATAAAGCGCAAGAAGGCGTCATATGCAAAATGCAAAAGTGAAAAGCAGTATCTGCTTGTAGAAGCCTTCTTCTTTTTTTGTTTTGTTAGATACCGCCTTTATTGTCTGTTTTCGTGGTCGCAAATGTTCAGATATGGCCAACTGCCGTTTCATTAAATTAATAGTATCAAGTCTTCCATTATACAACATTGTCAAGTAGATGCCGCTTTTTCAATCTGTACTTAGTGTTTGCTCGATTGTTGCAATTTAAAGTCAAAAGGCGGTATCTACATTTTTTCACTACAATTTCTTTTTTTCGATATAAATGGTGAATATTGTTTCTTTTTATATAAAACACAACTAAATTCATACTTATAATACAAAAAATCCACGATTATGTACCGCATGGTGTTGAAATATCAATAAGTTACGTTTCGCCATTTATCACGAAACGCTTTTTTTGTAGATACCGCTTCTTGCTTATGATGGCAGAATGAGTAGTTAATGAGAATAGGACACATGTTCATATGAACTTTTTTGCTTGAAATGATCTCAAGAACATGCTCCTTAGGTGCAGGGGTAACTTTGCGAGACACTCTGTATATACAGTGTGTCCCCGGATTGAGTTCACTATAGGTATAATTGACAAAAAAATTTACAATTTTATTTTAATGTTTTGGGATTCCGCCCTGCTTGGTCTGAAGAGAATTTTAAGGATATTTACAGTTTTTGAAACACAAGTAGGCCTTGGCAGGGAAGCGAAAACTATTTTATTTCCAGGTAAACTACCCTTTTTGTTCATGATATGGCAAAATTTTATTAAGAAAAGTTGTTTAGAATGATAAATTACGGCCCTATGCAAAATTTTAAAAAGATCGGTTGACTTAGAAAACACCGTTATTTTTTAGATAATTGTATTTTATTTTCAGGTAAACTACTTTTTTGTTCATGATACTGAAAAATTGTATTAAGAAAAGTTGTTCAAAATGAGAAGCTGTGGCCCTATACAAAATTTCAAAAAGATCTGTCGACTTAGATGAAACCGTTATTTTTAATAAATGCAATTTGTTTAATCTAAAAAATAACGGTTTAATTTAAGTCGACAGATCTTTTTGAAATTTGGTACAGGGCCATAATTTTTCATTCTGAACAACTTTTTTTAATACAATTTTTCCGTATCATAAACAAAAAAAGTGGTTTACCTGAAAATAAAATACAATTATCTAAAAAATAACGGTGTTTTCTAAGTCAACAGATCTTTCTGAAATTTTGTATAAGGCAGTAATTTATCATTCTAAACAACTTTTCTTAATAAAATTTTGCCGTATCATGAACAAAAAGGGTAGTTTACCTAAATAGAAAATAGTTTTTTCACATTTTTCAGGCCGACTTAACTTCTAAAAATTAAAACTCTGCTTAAAATTGTTTTCAGACCAAGCAGGGCGGGATCCCAAAACATTAAAATAAAATTGTAAAATTTTTTGTCGATTATACCTATAGTGAACTCAATCCGGGGACACACTGTATAATACAAATTTTAAAGTTACCCGCAATTAGAAACGAAAGCACAGTTATGACAACAAAATAATTCAATGATTGTTTCACTTTTGACCAATCACAATTCTCTATCCGGCCAAAGCAATAGTTGATCCTTACGTAATTTCCCAATGTTAATTGTGCTATGTCTCGTAGTCGGTGAGACACACTGTATAATATATTCTGAAATGGCAACTACTGAAAGGTTAAGTAATTCAACAAATTCTGGTTTCATTGCATCAATAATGTGTCAGTTAGGCGATCCCGGTTTGCTGTTGAATGATAGTTCTCTACAGGAGATAAGATTGAGATGACAAATTGCAATAAAATTGAGAATTAATTAAATTGCTCAATTTATTTAAAATAATGATAGTTAATAAAACATATTATTTTTAATATTAAGAACCAAAGTAAATACTTCCAATTAAGAAATGTGTTTGAATACTTTGTAAATAGTTGTCAAATATTATTGCATCTTTTTGCATTTATTGTATCGTGGAAAAAAATTGGGCCAATAATTCGCCATAGTTGCCCATATTCCAACTTTGAGCGGGTGCAAGCTGGTTTCAACATAAATGTGCAGTCTAACAGGTAATTACCATAAACCATTGACAATATTGAATCCGTTGTCCAAAATCATGTGGATACAGCTGTTGAACTACCGATACCTTTCACGAGTGCTTTCCATCAAGTTCCATACGAAATCCTGTACAAAGAACAATTTTAAGTTTTAGATTTGCTATTTAGGTACCTGCTTATATTCGTACGTTAAATACAAAAAATATCTCAGGAACCCCGTTGATAAGATATGGGGGTCCAAAGTGGGCAGATTGAAAATGACAATCTGAACTATATTTTATAAATTTCTATATTCAAAATATTGCAAACCCAGTATAATCTTGTAAAAATAAATTTATTTTACCAAAAGTTGCTAGAGTTTTTAAATACAATGTTTTAAATGTTTCAACAATTATTAAAATATGAAATAAAATGAAGCTGGCAACATATCAGATTGATAATTTGCAAAAAGTATTGACCAAATGTGTTTTGTGCCAATGATTTAATGTCACTGTAATGTCAAAATTTAAAGATCATTTGTAATGTTTAGTAATAATGAATATTGTGACATGTACCTCATTCTTGGTGAATGCAATGGAAACTTAAGAAATGCTGCTCTAGAATATTCGTTGCGTTATCCCAATCGTCATCCCGATAAAAATGTTTTTCAGCGGCTTGAGCAACGTATGCGGGAAACTGGTCGTGTTGAATTAAATTACAACCACCATGGGCGACCACGAACAACCAGGACTGCTCAATTAGAAGATCAAGTTGTTGCAGTCGTGGAAAATCAACCAGGTATGAGCAAACATGGAATCGCCCAAGAGCTTGGTATAAATTGCAGTTTAGTGCATAGAATTTTAAAAGGGGACAATTATCACACTTTTCATTATTCAAAAGTTGATGCTCTACAAGAAAACCACTTTCTGCAAAGAACGAATTTTAGGCAGTGGTTGCTACAGCAAATTGAAGCAGATGATGACTTTACAAAAAAATTATTATGGACGGAGGAAGCAACTTTTACTCGAGGGGTATTTAACAAGCACAACAATCATTACTGGGCAGTTGAAAACCCCAATGTATTTCACATAAGAGGTTTCCAGCAACTGTTTGCGCTAAATATTTGGGCAGGCATATTAGGTACCTACATCATTGGACCATTCTTTTTACCCAATCACCCACAGCACCAGCAAATAAACAAGAGCTACGCAATAGAATAACTGCGGCTGCTGCTACAGTAACACTAGAGATGTTAAACCGGGTACATAGCAATATTAGAAGAAGAGCGCATGCTTGCGTAGCTGCAAATAAGAAAATTTTAAACATTTGCTATAATAATTAATGTTTTTTTATGAGTTTAGTTGTAATTGTTGCTTTCTTGAATTTTGTATTGTTTCCATAGTTTCAAAAAAGATTAAAATACTTTAATTCCTTTTGCTTTAGTTTAACCTCTAACAGTGTTGCCATTTTTTTTCAAACTTTAACTGCTTATAACTTTTAAACGGGCCATTATATTACATTTGCAGTTAAATATATTAGCTTATTTAGACACGCTCTAGCTCCTCTTGAATATATGGTGCGGTATTTTTGGAACACCCCGTATTGGTATAGGAATATAAAATAAAAGTAAATAAATGTTTTAATCGATTTATTTATCACTTTAATTGCAGTACTGTAAAATAAATAAATACAAACATCATGTTTTTAAAAGCACGATCGCTGCGATATGTGAAAAGCGCAGGTCTATTTTTAAACGATCAAATTATGCATTCCGACTATCGTATGTCATGTCATAATGCTGCCTTCCTTCATCCATCAAAACAATCTACAGTAATTAAATTCACTGACATGGCAAATAAATATGACTTAACTATTGATAAAAAATAGATTTAATAACATGAAATAACATCTTATGGTCAAAATTTATTTAAAAACAATTTAAATTCAAACACATTTAGTAAATTTATTCAGAAAATGTATAATGGATACAAAAACATTGCGCTTCCATACTTTGACCAAAATGATTTAAAAAGATATTTTTGTCAACTACACGGAAAAATTGCATGTTCAACACATTGGAAAAGTGATTCTTCCATGCTCACGTAAAACTTTTATATTCGCTGAAAAACTCTCACTTTTCTTAACTTGTAGAACAATCTACTATTAGTTCACTAGCGATTTAAGAAGAAAATTAACTCGCTAGCATATAAACATTATAAACAGTTACTTATGGTTGCTATTATAGAGATAATAATAATAATGCCAGTTTAAAATGACAAAGAAATAATAATTAATCGAGTTATTTACCACATTTATATTTTTATGACGCTCAACGCCTTAACAGCTTAAACCTGAAAAGAAACACAGATTGTAGGCAGCTGAAAATTATTTCAGTGGCGTAAATAATTCTCACATATAATCTCATAAGAGCATTAATTCTTTCCGGATTTTTTTACTGCGTGTCAACAACTTCGTAGTAATTAGGACGCCTTCCATAGGCGAGCGTTTCCTTTCCAGAGACTTTCCATTTGAAAATTTATTTTTTGGAACTTTCCTTACTGCCAATCTCTAGCGTGCTTTTAAAACTTTCTTTAGTGCAACAAAAGTTATTAAATTCGTCTTACATTTTAAATGCGGCATATGCCGCGGGTTTCAGCTAGTATTAAATAATAGTGGTGACAAAGGGTCGCCTTGTTTCAGACCCAAATTAATGTTAAATTTTCTTGATGTTGCTCCCTGACTTCTTACTTGACCTGATGTATCCGATAAGGTCATCTGTATCAGATCTATTGTTTCGGTTCTGAATTCCAGTTCTTCTAAGGCTTTCACAATCATTTTCCTGACGATTTTATCGTATGCCTGTTTGAAGTCCAATTTTTCTTCCAGCTTTTTCTTGTAGTTTTCTTTTAATTGCATGTGCTAAAATTTTGTAGGTAACGTTTAAAAGGGCGATTGGTCTGTAGTTCTTCATTTCTTGCTTGTTGCCTTTTTTATATATGGGACATATAATTGCGTGGCGCCACTCTTCCAGCATTTCTTTTCTTTTCCATACTTTTATATTAAGTTCACACACTTTTCTTACGAGCACCTCCCCCGCGTATTTAATTAATTCTATTTCTACTTCATCTGGAACAGAGCTCTTGTTGTTTTACATTTCCTTGATAATACTTCGTATCTCTTCTTGTGTGGGTGCCGTTGTTATATCTTCTACTTGATATGCCTGATTTGTCAATGGGAACTCCTTTATCTCTTCTGTCAGTATCTCTTCGAAATAACCTGCCCATGCATTTGATATTTGATCTTCATCTACGCATAATTCTTCTTTTTTATTCCTCATTGTGAGTGACTGGGGTTGGTGTCCTTGCTTTTCCCTCCTTATATTTTTGTTAAATTTTCTTATTTTCCTTCTATTGTACAAGTTTTCTATCTTTTCCAGCTGTTCCTTCTGTTGTTCTCTTTTCTTTTTCCTGCATACATCATTTGCTTTGTTCCTTGCTCTTTTGTAATTTTCCCCCCTTTCCTTTGATTGATCTTGTAATCACTTGAGTCTCTCTTGTTTTCTTTCTTTTACTGATTCTTCGCACTCTTTGTCATACCCGTATTTATTCTTCCCTATCTTTTTGGTCGCTAACGTTTTTGCACCAGCTATAATTATTTCTTTTAATAAGTTCCACTCCTTTTGAATATCCAATACTCTTGTTAGGCAGGCGAGCTTCTCCTCTACTGTTCTTCTATATTTCTCTCCTTCTCCTTCCTTACTTAGGTCTTCCACATTCCATTTCTTTTTATTTTTCTTTCTATTAGTTTTTAGTTCGGGTACTTCTTGTCTAAGTAATGATCGGAGTTTATGTCGGCTCCCCCATAAGTTCTCACCTTTTCAACACACGCTCCATGCATTTTTTCAATTGCCATATGATCTATTTGACTTTTTATCCGGGCTCTTCCAAGTGGCTTTATAAATATTTTTCCGTACTAACATTGTACTTTTAATGATCAGCTTTTGATGCTGCAAAATATATTAATTTTTTCCCATTATCATTTATTTCCTCATGGAGACTTTCTTTTTCTACTATTTTGTGGTATCTTTCTTCTTTGCCAACTTTTGCATTTAAGTCCCCTATTATCATTTTCACGTCAAATCTTGAAATGGTGTTTATAAGCATTTCAATTGCATCGCAGAATTCTTCTCTTCTGTCCTCCTCTGCGTCTTCAGTTGGTGCATGGACATTTATTATGCTGATCTTCCTATGAGTTTCTCGTAATCTTAGATATCTTATTCTTTCATTAATTACTTTATAGTCGCTTATTATTTTCTTAAATTCTTCTTTTGAGAAAACCTGTGCCAAATCTATTCATTTTCCCTCCTCCATTGAACCATACATAACTTCCGATTTTCATGCTCGTTATTTCTCACATCTAACTTGTATTTTTTCGCCTCTTTTTCCAACTGCTTTATTTTAATCCTCGCACATTCCAAAAGCCTACTGATATTTTATCCGCCTTCTTTTTATTCTCCTTATTTTAATAGTCCAATAAATAAATCTGATTGGTTCTTAGAAATATTACTTTATTTTCCAATTTTTCGTTTAGAAAGCGTTGCAAAGAGCTAAAAACATTCAGCTGCATACAAAACTGCAGTAAGCCACACTATAGTTCTACTATACTTTTCAGTTAAAACACTTCAAATGTGATTTTGAAGTTAAGACCTTCGAAAAGGGTTTTTTAATTTGCTATCGAATTATCATCGCCCAAAAATCATGGCGAATCACTGTCTTTATTTTCTTTAAATCCTTATTTTGCCTTAAATGTATACGTACTAGGGATGGGCGCGTGACGTGAAAACAGTCGTGTCACGTCGTGTCACGGCGTGTCACGTCGTGAACGTGACTAATATTTGAAAATCGTGACGTGAACGTGAGTGAACGTGAGTGAAAAATTTACAAAGCGTGATTCACGTTTCACGTTAATTTCACGTTAAATATTTAATAACGAATCAAAAAACTCCAGGGTGCCCCGGGTGCTGATTATATATTATTTTTAAATCAAAATTTTAATGTGTAGATGTGTAGATGAACTTTTTATTCGAATAAAAGTAATGTTTTGTTTTTTTATACTCGGCTTAACGCTGAAAATGTTGATTACGATTTATTTTTTAACCAATTTATTGTGTAGATGAACTTATTATTCTAATAAAAGTAATGTTTTATTTTTTTATACTCGGCTTAACGCTGAAAATGTTAACTTTTTATTATTAAACCAAAAGTGTATTGTGTAGATGTGTAGATGAACCTATTTTTAGAAAAGTAATATTTTGTTTCATATACTCGATTTAACACTGAAAATGTTGATTAAGTTTTATTTTTAAACCAATTTATTGTGTACATGTGTAGATGAACTTATTATTCTAATAAAAGTAATATTTTGTTTTGTATACTCGCCGTAACGCTGAAAATGTTGATCTTTGTAAGTAAAAGTACTTTTAAACCTACGAATTAAGTGTTGCCTAGCAACATATACTTTCTGTTCTCATACCAATAAGGGAAACGTCAATTCCAATGACAGGCGTTTGGTATATGTATGTATAATCTGTAACCTCATTTACCTGGCGGTGTAGAGGCTGGTGATTTATGCGCTGGCATCTGGCGGTAGAATGCTCAACTTGCCCCGAATTCGGGATACACAGTTGAAGCGCGCCTTTGGTGCTTGCGCAGCAACCATTGTGTGAGTTGTGTGTCTTGATGGTGATGTGTTGACCTTGTTACTCTATCTCTTAGGTCTGTGGTTCTGAGTAGAGCACAGTTAATTTTGTGCCCAACTGTGAATGGTCTCACTGAGCCCGATTCTAGTCGCCAAGGATACGAAAAAATTTCGACCCTAGCGGGATTCGAACCGAGGACTTGCTTAATGCAAGCCTGGCGCTTACCCATCTGCGCCACGCAGCGTTTGGTATTAAAAGTAATGTCTTTGAAGACAGCTGCAAGAAATGTATTTGCGAGAAATCAGTATTTATCCCTTGTCGTCAGTTATTGTAGTCAATTTTCATTTGTTTCTCTTTATGTCAACTATTCTGATTGCAACATATCACGTAAATTATGTCACGTGCAAAACATATTTTTAGTTCTGTTTAGGGTTTTTACTTCCTTTTACAATAAAGGAAGTATTGGATTCACCCCAAAAATTCGAAATTGAGTTTTCAACAGATCTTCACGTTTTAGAGTCCTCTGAACCCAAAAAACATATTTTTTTTCATTGGTCTGTCTGTGTGTGTGTCTGTCTGTGTGTCATATATAAGTTTTGTGTACTATGTAGATGAGACAGCAAGCTTTTGAAGAATATCGCATAACCGGAAGTAGGTGTTTACTCTCGTGATTTTTCAGTTTTTTTCGATTTTTTTAAAAACGGCTCTAACGATTTTTTTTAAACTTTACATATTTATTACATTTTTAATGTGTATTGATGTCAGATAGGTGATTTTCCAGTTGAATACTTCTAAAGTGGGTTTCTTTAGTTTTTTTTTCAATTTTTTTTATTAACTCCTATTTTAAATAAAACACCCGGTATATTATTACATTTTCGAATTCACCTTAAAATTCTAGAGAAAATTTGTCTCTTTAACTAACGCTCTATTTTGTACCGTTTTTGTAGAATTTGTAATTTATGAAAATTTTTGACAATTTTTTAAAAATTAAAAATGAAATTTTTGATTAATTATAAGATCACTGTAAAAGGAAGTTGTGTGAGTGTATCACACCAGATTTTTTTCATTGGTTTTAAATTTGAACATTTTGTTCTATCTGAATTTAAATTTTGAAATAAAAACTGCGTGTCACGTCGTGAGCGGCGTGTCACGCCGTGAACGTGAGTGAACGTGAGCGTGAACGTGCGTGAACGTGAGTGTTTAAAGCAAGCGTGAAACGTGCGTGACGTGAGCGAAAACTCACTCACGCGCCCATCTCTAATACGTACCTTCAAATGTAAAGGTTTGTCAAAATCTATCAAGCAAGCAGTGCAATTTAAAGCTGGATATGTACATATTTTGCAAGTAAAGCAAGTGTGAGCAATTGTTTTACCTACAGTCAAAGCTAGTGTACTTTAGAGTGATGAATTCTTTTTTGTGATAAAAACGAATGAGTTGTATGTAGTTTTCAGTATTGTTTGAGGCTTTCGCGGTTACTCGAATTATTCTCCTTAGCATAGAATTTCGGCTTAGACCGCGTAGTATTTGTATATGAACACCCAGCATTTTCTGGCTTAATGTGCCTTGCACCTTGTGAAGTCGAGCAAAAACCCGCTCGATGGCCATGCTCTTTGGTGGCTCGTGTTGTTTGAGTATCTTGAGAACGAGGATACTTAGGCAGATTTGGCCGTCGCGACTTTCACTCTGATGATGCAAGCTGCAAGGTCTTGCGAAACGTTAGTAAATATGGATGCACAAACAGCAAAACGGCCAAATCTGCCTAAGTATCCTCGTTCTCAAGATACTCAAACAACACGAGCCACCAAAGAGCATGGCCATCGAGCGGGTTTTTGCTCGACTTCACAAGGTGCAAGGCACATTAAGCCAGAAAATGCTGGGTGTTCATATACAAATACTACGCGGTCTAAGCCGAAATTCTATGCTAAGGAGAATAATGTAGTTTTCAGTCAAATCGTAAAATTTCAATATCGTAATTTTCTTTATAGCTATAGCGTCTTCGAAATTCTTTATACGTTTACAACTGCATCTAAGCTTAGTAAATTTGAAATGCGCTCTCTATATTATGCCGGTATAAAAATAATTTTTCAATTGTTCTGTAAATAGTTGCCTAACATTTGCAATCAGTATAGTTTCTTTTGTTGAACAAGTTCTAAGATCACGGATTTATAAAAATTTTGAAATTCTTAGTATCAATTCGCTTATTGCTGTTCCATTAAAGCTAAATACTAAAAAGTTAATTTTTGTTGTACCAAATTTTCAATTTAATTGTCATACTCGCGTAGTGGAATAAATTCCAATAAAACCCACTACGATATTTTTTTTATACTAGGAATACATTGCGTAATATAGCAACAATTCATTTAATGCACTTTCTAATTCTTGCGCTGGAAGGTTATTCCAGTCTTTCGAACAATGCAACTTTTTGCCTTACACCAGGGCCGTCTATTTTGGGGTGCCATTACTACATGCTGGGATAATTACTATTCGGAAGTCGCCGTAATAAAATTATATCTCTTCCTCTTACTAATTGGAGAAGCTTCTTTGGAAATGCAAATTCCCAAAACGGAAGCATATCCAGTACCGAAGCTTAATAAAAAAACAGGTGGGTAAAGCTACCTAAAGATAAGATTCGATGGCAATCTTAATGGAGCAACTTCCGGAATCTCGAAAACAGGAACTACCTAAATCGGAACATCGCGGGATCATCGCTTCAACCTTCATTCATGACTTTTAAGGCGACGAAGTCCTGTCACCTTGCAAGGAAGGCAGTTGAACCTCGAGCTCCTAAACGCCAAAAGGAGTCCGAAAAAACCAATGCTACCAGAAGGTATGTCATTACCGCCACAACCCAGATTAACCGGGTCTTCGTCGTCAAGAAGAGGCGCGCGCCACGTACAATGGTGCTCTCCTTCTTGGCTTTGCAGCTTTTGCATGCGATTAGAAAGGAACGTACCCTTCGAACACGTGCCCCTGCTCGCGCCTCCATACCTAATAAATATAGAGGCGTTTGGTACAGACTGCCATAGTTCATATGAAAGTGCAAGTTGTGGTTTGCAGAAGAAATATTAGTGGAACACGGGAAGCTTACAGGAACAAAGAGGAATAAAAAGGTAAAATATTTGCATTTTTTATTATTTAGGAATAAATATAAAAAAAAGTAATTGATAAAAATTCATATTTTTTTAGATTCTTAAAGTGATGTTGGAATAAATACCTTCAGCAATAATAACATTCATGTAATTTTAAAAATTATTTCCTGTACTAATTTCCTACAAAGGTGTTGATCAATTATTGAGGCAATTCCATCACTACTACAATTTGTTTATCTTGATGCACTACGTGCAAATTACATACATATCGCTTATGTAGATTTATATACAAATTCGATCATTCATATGCCACCTTTAACTATTATTAAATTAACACTAATCAAAAATTCCAA
Organism: Agriotes lineatus; assembly: GCA_940337035.1. Classification (NCBI taxonomy): domain Eukaryota; kingdom Metazoa; phylum Arthropoda; class Insecta; order Coleoptera; family Elateridae; genus Agriotes; species Agriotes lineatus. The sequence goes on from OW679203.1 coordinate 66,923,121, forward strand.
CGAAAATGATCCATATAGTTATATAATAAAGTCAAAGAAAAATAACTATACATATTATTTCGGAAGCTACCTCCCTTAATTAATATTATTTAAAAACCTTTTTTTTTTTGTTTAAATAAGTTTTTTAAACATTTAAGGGGAAATTACATATTTCCCTTGTACAATTATTTATGCTAGAAATACATCTCTATCTAAAACAGCATACACACAGATTACCTTATTTTATTTATTTAAATTATTATTTACCAATTAAATCATGTACAACAAAATGGTTTATTCGTTTATATTCTCAAAAATTCTCTAAAAACGTTTAAAATACTTAATTTAAATATCATATACCTTTACAGTTATTAAATTGAGAAGCATGCTTAAGCAAACTTAACCGTGCGCAACTCATAATGCTGATTGGTCGTTCAAATACAGTGCACGTTGAGTCGGCGGCACGTGACCGGCTGAAGGGGCCAAAATTTTAATTTAACATTGACAATTCGAGTAACCGCAAAAATCTCAAACAATGTACAAATTTAACTTATTCTGTGCACCTTACTATTTGTCTTAAAAAGGTTTAATACTACTTTCTGGAGCCAATATTGAATATTCTGAAATAATGGGAGAAATATCAGTTTTTGCAACTATTACGAGAAAACTTAATTTACTTTCTACTAGTTATTTTATTATTTTTAACTCAATTATTAAACATTATTCAATATTTATAGTTACGAACAATAATTATTCATACACCAAGGTAATGAAGTTAAACTTTTTATCGCGAATGTGGATTTAGTTGCCGAGGCCCGCAGAACCAAGGCAAATAAACCACATGAGTAGATTTCCAGTCTAGCAGCTGTCTTATCTTCTCACTCCGTATCCTAGTTCTTATAAACTATCTTCCTTAAATGTGTCACTTTCATAGCTGTCATTTTCATTTTTGCCTAGTATTGATCTATTCAGTACATGATATTCACGTATCTTGGTCTTCACTTTATGCGATAAGTCTGCCTCTTTTTTGCATTCTCAGTAATTATCCCAAATATTGATATATTCTTACTCTTCTAGTTTTCAATTGCTATCATTGTTTTACTTGTATTGATAGTTACCGCCATTTTTTATTTCTAATTCCTGTACTCATAAGTCTAATAATATCTGCATTTTGTTATCTGTATTAGCTACTATCACTATATCATCGACGTACACTAAATTACTCATCTTCACCGGTTGTAGGTTTCTGTGTCAACTGTGTCTAATCCCACCAGTTTTTATTATATGTTTTTTTATTATTCTATGCATTGCTACTATCAGCAATAGTGGCTGCCCTTAGACGGTCTTCTTGCTTTATTATTCCGCATTCTATTCCCAACCCCTTTTCCTTTATCCTATAATGTTACTATGCTAATAACTCCTTAACAAAGAGTTGCGTTAAGATGCAATTAACAGCACTAGTGCTGCTAAGAAAATTATAACATAACAAAATTTTATTAACATTTAATCTTATGCATAAGACTTTTCTTGAGTAAATTATTTATAACAACACACGCGTACCATACAAAATGTTATCCAAATCAATAACTCTCTTGAAAACAAATTTTATATTGACAGCTGTGAAAAGTTAAAATGACAAAGTCGTCGATTATTCGTGTTATATTTTTTATTTGTTCATCACTTGTAAACATCAATTTATCAAGTCACTGTATTAATCAAGAAATACATAAATATCTATTTCCTATGTTTTGAAAAAGATTATTATTTTAGAATTGTATAAACCCTGTTACAATACGTCATCTGCTTTCTAAATTACTCGAGAATTGTAAAGACCTCGTTGCTAACATCGTTCGTTCATTCAAACTATTCTCTCGTAATGTAAAAAGCTTGATAACGTTACATATATCGTAAATTACTATTATGTTCTTTCTGCTATTTGTACCTGTCTTTTTACTGTTTTGTATATTAACACGCGTTCATTTGAATTTGTGGTCTAGTTAACTTTGAAATTGTTAAAGTCATGCCGTGCTTACATCGTATGGTTCGACGCATAACCTCAGATTTAATTCAATATTTGCTTCAAATAATGCACAAATTCAAATGAACACCCTATAATTCTGGTAATATTTATTAGTTCTATTGGTACAGTTTTTATAACCACTACCAAATAATTCTACTATTTATTGTGCCCAAAGCCGCCCTCATATCTCTGAAATTGTATTATTTTCCCCAATTTTTCTCCCATTATTCTGGTGCACACGTTGCGGCATACCGAAGAAAGACAGAAGTTCAGAACTTATTGTTTATTTGGTCTCCCTTTTATATACTATGACGTTGTTTTCACCGTGTGGTATTTTTCGATGTGTGCATGAACCATTGCAAATTCTCCATGACCATTTATTTCCTTTCAATCCCATCAATTTTTTCATTTCTGGTTCTCCGCATGCCTTCTCTGTTTTTATTTTGCTTCTTCCACTTTCTCTCTTTTAATACTTCATGTTTTCTCAATTTCTCTCCCTTAGTGTTTCTTTTCCATTTAAATTGAAAATTATCAATTTACAATTTATACTTAAGATATACTCGATGACACATTTAGAGCAATCGAGTTTTTCAAAAGGAAAAAAGCTTATATAATAGTGTTATACTCACCACCGACCAGTCATGATGTTTATAGATAGGTGAAAATGGACATACCTGAAAAGAGAGAAATCTATAACATTTTTAATACAGTAAAAGCGCAGTTGCAAAACTAAAACCGTTACTAGTCTTTCATGAAAACCAGGTACCCAAAACTCGTATTCAGGTAACATTTTCATGTTTATAAATAGAATGAACCATAATTACTGGAATTTCACTAAATACACAAGTTTCTCTACAATAGGAATCGTATTGCTGAAGGTAACGAATTCATTAAATCATAGTGTAAATGTCGAAGTTCAACAAAAAATCACTTACTGAACAAAATTACTATTTTAACAATTAAACTTGAATGCAGGAATTTTGTTTTATAAGGCAGTAGTACTTTCGACGGAATTTATACCATATCAGGTTTTTGGAAAATAGCTACAGTTCGTTAATTTTTGTTATAGATAAAAATTAATTAGTTCTCTGAGCGATACCGACATGTGTATATAATATAGCCGAAATAGAATAATGTAGATTGATAAATAACGTGAATAAAACGATGCAAATTTTATGCGCAAACAGACACGAATCTGACAAATACATCACTGAACCTCATAAGCCATACACGGCACTCGTTGCTCCTCAGCTAAATTTATCATTTACGTTTCCCTATGTTTCTTAATCCACCAGGCACATTGTTTTGCTACAGATAGACCACAAATTTATGTAGATCTCATACATATGGACCCGTCATTTCATTTAATTTATTATGTTAAACACTGGAAAAAGACTCTAGAAGACTGTCAGACACCACCTAAATATTCAGTTTCCAATAATCCTGTTTTACAATATTTTCATGCCGAATTTAATATATTTTTACATCTTTAAGTGCAAGTTAATAATTCCATTTATTTTAAAATAATGTGTAATAGATTCATTCGTGCACAGTGCAACGGTTACAAACTGGAATGCATTTTTCTACTTCGCGACAAACTTTAATTGTGGTAAAGACATGGTTAGATGATTACTGCATAATGCATATACAGGTCTCGGGTGAGAGTGCAAATCACCTTTTATTCATAAATATGAGATGTTTGTTTAATACTCGAGTTGTTACATTATAAGTGCAATGCACGGTTGACGAAGATCACTTTGTATTCGCTTCAAATATTGTTCAAATTTTTGTTTGACCATGGATTTACCAAAAAAGTGTAAAACTAACTGAAACTGTGTAAACACAAAGATGCATGGAATTAGGTTACAAGAACTAGTTAAAGCTTGCCAGATAAGTGTTTCTAAACAAAGACTCGGCAATTTTATCGACGCACGAAGTCAAATTACAAATGACTACAGCGCGCATTTCGACAAGGTTTGCATGCGCATTTCGACAAGGTTTGCATTATGCGAAGTGTACTAGGTCGAATTGCGAACAATGTATACGATTACGCTATACTAAGTGCATACTGTTTTTTTTGTTTATAGTAACAGTAGGTTACAAAACACGACACACATTTAATTGTATGTAAGCGTCTGTATTATTAATTTAAATCAATATACTTTAAACAACAACATTTCTAACGATAGACGAAGGCGAAAATTGTCTGTAAAGGGTTGGTTAGGCCTGGCCAACCCCCGTTACATCTTATAGCAACCAACAAGTTCGATCTCCTGTCAAGAAATAACCTGTTTCTACAATACTATAAAATTCTAAGTTTCAAACTGGAACTTGGAAAATTTACATTGATCCGGCTCGAAGGATGAATGTAAATTTCCCAAATCCGGCTCGAAGAACCAATGTAAATTTCCCAAGTTCCATCTCCTGTCAAGAAAGAACCTGGTTCTACAATACTATAAAATTCTAAGTTTCAAACTGGAACTTGGGAATCTTACATTGGTCCTTGGAGCCGGATTTGGAAAATTTTCAAATATAGATATAATGATTGAACATGAGCTATGAAGTCGTCATAAAAGATTGAAATAATGAAAAATCTTTTTGAAGTACTAAATATATTTCTCTCTGTGGTGATATATTTTTCCCGAACTTCTGTGATCAAGAAAATAGCTGTTACGGGTGGTCTGTTACACCCTGCATATACATACAAAATCAAAAACCTACTTAGTAGCTACAAAAAGTGATGTATAGTACAAAATGTATGGTTTAATAAAATAATGCTAAGTGGACCTTCGCCTCATCCACCGTTGCTCTCAATAGTCGCCCCTTCTGAGCTTCCCTTCTCCATGAAAACTTGTTCTGATCCGTCCTTCGGTCTTCCTTGCAGCTGTCCCTCAGATACCTTTCTTGTCGGTTCTTTCTGACCCCTTTTCATATTACGTGGTCCAATCATCCAATTCCTGATACTTTGATGAACCATGCTTTCCTTTCTAAAAATTCATGTCTGTTCTATATACGTGTTTTCTCCACGCGTTATCTTTCCTTCTGGCTTCCTTCCATATCATGTTGCCCCTGCTTTGACGAACCAAATAACGATTTCCTCCCAAAAAATTCGTCAGCTTTCTATTCGTTCTCTCATCTTCTATCCTATAGTGTCCCCAGCTGTTCTCTTTATTTCTAACCCCCTCCTTCCATATTGCGTGATTAAACCGTATGATACTTTCATTTCTAAAAAATCTCCCTCAGTTTTATATTCGTGTGTTTTCTCCATCCTTTCATATTCCGTAGTCCAGCCATCTAATTCCTGGTACCTTGGTTAACTCTATGATGATTTCCTTTTCAAAACATTCGTAAGCTCTTTATCAGTGTATCTTTCATATGCTATCTTTCCTTATGTCCTTCCTCATCCTTTCATATTACGTAGTCCAGCCATCTAATTCCTGCTACTTTAATGTATTTTATAACGCTCTTTTACGAAACAGTTGTCAGTTCTTTATGCATATGTCCTCTACATGTGTTACATTTCTTTCTTACCTCCTCCTTTCGTCTTACGTAGTCCAGCCATTCAATTCCCGCTACTTTGATGAACTCTATGATGTTCTCTTCTCCAAAACAGCTCTGTATGCGTATGTCTTCTCCAGGTATTATCTGTCATTCTAACGTCATCCTCCAGCTATCTAATGTTTGCTGTTTTGATAAACACTGCGACGTTTTCCTCTAGAAAAAGCTCTGTTAATTATCTATTCGTGCTCTAGTAGTTGGTCTTGCATTTTTTCTCAGTAACTCCGTTTTGAATATTTTTTACGTTTTATTGTTGTCTCACTACCATATGTTATTATTTCCTTGATTTAAGCAAGTTGTTAGTTTTGATACTGACGACGAATAAAAATATGCATGAGTGTATAGTGAGCTATGGTTCTTTGCGTTATCGACTATATTTTGCGCATTTCTTCCTCTACAATGAGTCGAAATTCTATTTGTTAAACGTTGGGTTCTGTTTGCCTTCTCTTCCGCGTTGTGGTGGTACATAATTTGATTTTGATATGTTTTATCGTACTTTTTTCACTGTCTAGGCGTCTAGGGTGTATATCACACAACGTTTCGGGGGTTTTGATCTACTGCCGAAACGTTGTGTGATGTACACCCTAGACAGTGGAAAACGTCCGATAAAACATATCATAATAGACCACTGCCAAAAAATTACATTCAGAGAATAATTTGATTTTCCCCTCACTGACCCTTAAAACAATATTTTGTGTTTTCCTGTCTATATCTATGAAACTATTATTCCTCTTCCTAATATATCCACGTCGAAATGTTCAAAGTGGTGCTTTTCCAGTTCACTGATAAGCAGCTACCCTGCCTCAATTCTGTATTAATTTCAGTACAGCCGTAAATGTTAGTCAAAAATATTAACTTGATATAGTAATATTTTTATATAGGAAATACTAGTCTTAACACCTGACACGATGCTCTAAACGGCTTCTCCATTGCTAATTGTATACTTGTTGCAAGACATTCAAGAGTTGGCGCAGGTTTTCTGTCTTTTAATGAAAATATGGTCCATAGTCGATCACTCACGTCTAAAGCTACGCTGATAATCACCACTGAATTCTTCTGTATGGAGTGTTACTAACACTACGTCAGATCGTTTTGAGATCATTTTCAAGACACCTTCTTTCATTTTATTCTATAAGAACTTGGCGTAAGCTTATCTAGCTCAAATGAATTACTTCATAAATATCTAGGATAGAGATTAAACGCTAATATTTACGTTTTAACCAGAAATAAGAAAAATCTATTGACCATTTCACAAAAAGCTCTTAATATCACAATCTTAATTTATTAACTTTCATCCCAAACATAATAGATTTGCTTGAACGTGGTCGTTAATTTTGAACTTAACTTCCTTACACACTTCGACATAAATTTATTAATTATAGGTATTAATACAAGGTAAATTGTTATTATTCAAGCACAACAAAACATATTTATTATTTTTTACATTATTACAGGGATGGCCCTGGCATTTGCAAATTATCGCCATCATCGATCTCCATATAAATAAAAAAGGTTGAGCAATGTATAAAAGACATTACAATTAATGTTAGTGGAAATCTTCCCTTGAGCAATGAAGTTTCAAAATATTCCGCAATTGATTTTGGTAATCAGGACAATACGAACTAATCGCTGTAACCTTTTCCTATTTAGAATACAGCGGTTTCATGGTAATAATACCAACAAAAGCTCTAAGAAACTCGACAGCCCATAGACGCCATAGAGAATTTAAAAATGCTAAGCAATAATTTATTGCATTCATGCAAATCATAGTTGTCGTAACTATCACTTATTATTACCATTAACAAAGCCAAATAACCATTTCCTTAAGTATAAGCTGCACGAGTAATTGCACAATTCGATATTTACAATAGCTCGGAATCTTCCTCAATTTATTTTGCGACCAAATTTCCACACATCAGTCAACGTCCATTAATTTCTTTCTAAACAATTGCACAAAACCAACCGGTTCAGCAATAGGAAAAGCAAGCTGATCATCAGGATTGCGATTAACCTTCAGAGGGAGCACATAAACACAGTCGAGAGTAATGTAACTGACTGCACAAAAGCCTTGAATGGCCTGTAACTTGTGAATATTTATGAGACCACGCATGTTACCGCTTTAAATGCAATCCATTTAAATATCGTTCTGTTGCGCTAACTTCCCCCATCGCTATTTGCAAACGATTTGCTTTTCTAATTGTTTTGCAGCTTCATATTCACGGAAAATGCGAGTCCTTGAATTGCCTTTTAAAGACAATTGGGACTTATTTACATTTGCTTGCAGCATATGTTACTATTAATTGGACAGTCCTATGGCATCGGATTTCCTAGTACATTAGTAATACATTAAGGTAAATAGGCAAATTTAATTGAAAATGCCTGCAAGCAATGAAACTATCACTTTGAATTACAATAGCATTGTCAATGGAACGAATAAATAGAGCCGGATTTTTATAAACACATGTAGATCACAAACCAAAAAGTCAGTATGACATTTCGAAAAAACCTAATCCATAAATGTTGTCTTCCAGATTTGGCTTTAATAAAGACTAACTGATATTTATACATATAAACTTACCAGTTGCTATTTCAACTAGCGCAGTATTTACAACAATATTTTTCCAAAGTTTGCCAACTTCAAATTTTATTTAATATTTAACAAATTAAACATTCAAAATTCAGTAAAAATTGTCTACTAAGCAATAGTATAGGAGAAGCCGGATAGCGCAGGTAGTAGAGCGTTAGTCTTGCATTAAGCATATCCTGCGTTCGAATCCCATGGTGGGCGAAATTTTTCCGCAGCCTTGGCGATCCGTATCGGGTCCGATGAGACCAATTCACAGTTGGGCACCACATTAACTGTGCTCTACTCCTCTGATCAGATACATGGAGCTAAAAGATAAAGTAACAAGGTCAAGCCATCACCAAGGCACACACCTGGCACAATGCAAGTACAAAAACGCGCATTCCAACTTTGTACCTCGGAATACGGGCCAAGTTGAGCACTGCACCAGCAGAAGCTAAAGCGTACAAAGCACGAGCCTCTACACCGCTAGGTAATAAGAAGTTAATGATAATACATACATACAACAATATTCAAGTTTATCTATAAATTCATCAAACCTAAATGAAATCGGTTAGTTAGTATTTTTAAAATTCCAAAATTGAAAATTTCATATTATTAATTCTCTCTTACAAAGCTAGTTTTTAATCAATACTCAATGTTACAAAGGATAATTCCGGTGGAAACGCTTTATCGAATCTCTCTTTACGATTGCGAATAAAACCATTGTCACTAAAAAGGCATGGGTCATAACATGAAATTGTTAAAAAAATATGTTTTCTACGACCACTATTAAAAGTAGGCCTTTTAGCACTAGCTTGTTTCACTAAAAGTGACGTTTTATAATTAGCGTGTTTAAAGAGATCAGCTGTTTACTTTTAGCGCATGTGTGGTATAAAGTGAAGTGAGGTTATAAACCACAATTTCGAACTGGAACTGAAGTTGTCAAGCTATTCTAGTTACTTCTTGCATTAGAGGTAAAGCGTTTTTTAAGCAATTAAAGCGTTATATAATGAATACAGTCAGATGTGTAGTATTAATAATTACCTTTGATAACTGACTTTGACAGTACTGGCTCCACAAACATTCACCTGCACGTCAAGGCCTACTGTTTATTATGACATAAATTATAACTGTCGTAGATGCAAACCTTTGTTAAATCGACATTTATGGATTAATAACAGTAAATTTAAGGTCGTAGAAAAAATATTGTATGCAACTCGTGCTAAAAGTGGTTTATGCACGACACATGTTATGAAACTCAGCCTTCGGCTTCGTTTCATAATTTTCATGCATAAACTTCAACTTTTAGCACTTGTTGCATAAATAGCTATAAAATAAAAGTATTCTGTGATGCATTTACTTTAAACCAATTATACAACGTTTTGAAGTTCAAAATGTGGAAAATATAGAGAAAAGTTAAGTAATTTCCGAGTCAATTCTGCGATAATTTACAGCGCTGACTTCTATTTGTATGTAAATTAAAAGACAATAAGAAATTTAAAAAGTGGATAGCAACTGTTAGTAAACAACAAAATAATTAACAAAGCTTAAAAAATTGGACTTTTTGTGGTAAACACGTCTAAAACCACATACACAACATTTTGAATGTGTCTGATGTTCTTAGTCATCGAAGAGCAATTTCCACTTTCAGTATGGTTTTAAAAACTGCAAATAATTTAAATCTGATTTTAATTCATAAAAATTTACAGCTCGTCCTTATTTCTGAAATTATAGTATTGGGGGAAAATCATGCATCATACTTTAGGTCGTCCAACGTTGGGCATAGCCCCCCCCCGTTTATCTCCACTGGCGCTGTAATAATCCATCTGAGTCCTGCTGTTATTTTTGTGGTCGACCTCCACTTCCTTTGGTTAACCAAGATCTCCAATGTTGAAGCGCTCTGTTCGATCGCCTGTCTGCTTGTCTCATGGTGTGACCGGCCCATCTCCATTTCAAGTGGAAATATCGGGTAATGAGGACAAAAGTAATAGATATAAGAGAACACGCAGCTTCGCTAATATTTAATATGAATATTCATCGTTCCATTCTTCTTTGGGTTCTTGCTAATTTTCCCACCCTGATTTCTGTTAAAGTTCATGATGTGTTTTCTAATATCGCGCTTTGTTTTCCGAATGCCGACCATGCTAATCGAATACGTCTTTGAATTTCAGCCTCTTGACTACTTTCCCTTTATTACTTGAGCTAGTAAGTAAATATATTCTTGCGCATATTCCAGGTTATGATTGTCTATTGTTATGTCTATTTTTTCTTGGTTTGTGCCAGTTTTTGTTTATGTATCTTTAACCCAATCTTTTCATATTGAGTTCTCAATTCTTGTAGCATGCTTTGTAAATCATAGAAGTTATTTGTTATTATGGTTAGGCCGTTGGCATATTTTAGTGTTTTTCCATTGCTATTTATGCGCTCCCATTCTACATTTTCAAGTAAATTTTCTAGAGCGATTATAAATAGCTTAGGGCTTATGCTTATTGATATTATCAGTCGTTTGTATCCATTGTCTACTTTACAGTAATGTGGAGCTTTTTCGATTGCCTATAGTTAGATGCTGACGATTTTTTTTTAACAAATGAAAGCTAAATAAAGTGGATGGTGGTATTCTTTAAGTTTCAACATGCTGTGATGACAGATGTTAAAGTTCTTCCTGTATCTAGCTTGTTTTACCGTTTGATAAAATTTCAATTTGTTTTGTAATCTGCATCTTATTTCCGTTCTTATCTTTATGTATATATACTTCCTTCCGTTTATCTTCTCGAATTGATTTAAAGTTTTATTGAATTCAGTATATGTAGTGAACCCAGATTTTCCTATCTCAACCATAGTCGTCTTACAGCAAATAGCTCTTGCCTTACAGCCCCACTCATTTCCTTTGTTCCTTGCGGCTTTGGCTACTTTTTGGCCTGCGCCAGTAACTGTTGTGGTTATAATTTTCATAATTTAGCTATATTTTTACTGTCGAGATCAGAACTTTCATTTATTTTCACTTGGGTGTTCTTGTTTGTTCTCTGTTCTTATCGTTTTCATGATTTTCATGTCTATTTTGGGTATCACCTTCTTTATGTGGCTCTTTCCATTGTTGATGTAGTTCTATTTTTGCTCGTACTTAACTATCTTCTTGTTTTTTAACAGAATGTTATGTTATTATTATTTTATTCAGATAAGGGCTAAAAACGAAGGTCCTCTAATGCCCAAAGACACAGCACTATATTTGGCAGAAATAGTATATTATAGTGACTGTTTGGGGAACTCCAAGTTGATTTACGGTGATATATATATTTTTTGAGCGTTTGGCCCTGGTTATTTGGTTCACCCAAGCCGACTTTCCAATTTTTTCCTCACATCTTCCAATTTTGAGTTCAAGTCCTATCAACTAATACTTATACTTCGTCTTCATACGAGGTTGTTGGTGCATATACTTGAGTAATGTTTATGCTCAAAAGATTTGATATTTTTACTTTCATGCAAATTACTCTATTGCATATTGCCTTGTAGATTTTTATGTTCGAAGTTATTCTTCTTTTTGAATTAAAAAAAAAACCCTTCTACATTACCTTCGCCTTCTTCTACTCCTTTATAGTACAATTCCAACAGTTTAGTATCATGCATTGTTCTGCGGCTGGTTTTTCGTTAGCGCCGGGTATTTCATTTCCCAGACACGTGATCTATGATGTACTTTCCACAATCCGTTACCTGGGGAGGCGCCCGATGAGGGATCTAGCAATCCTGCATGAGCATACTTTAGGATAAAACATGGGAGACCTAAGAGGGAAAGAACTGTATTTTTTGCGACAAATTTTCCCCCGTGTAGCATAGAGTAGTACTTCATCATTTGTATTATTATATATTTATAAAGGTCAACGTACGTAAACAATTCCAGTAGAATTTTTATAAAAAGTGCCAAAAGCTTAGTAAGTTAAACCAAACTTACTCACAATTACACCTCCTCAGTCCAAATTTTGTGTTATCACTCTCTCTATAATGTAACTTGTCGTTCAGAGACTCATTAATGATATAACGCATCTGCTAGAAAATAATCTCGAAACACTTTGTATATTTGCTATTCCTATTGATGTAATTTGACAAACCCATAGTAAGAAGTCGGTAAGACTAATACTGAATTTATTGATTGAACTTCTTCGATATACAAATTTTACATACTTAGCTTAAAGAAATATTAACAAACACCTGGTAACCTAGTAATACTTGACTTAACTATCAAAAGTAAACACGAAACGACAGTTTATTTACACGTTGTAGATTGAATTTGCTGAATACTGTTGTGTAATACTTGGAGACAATCAAGTACTTGTGCCGACCGAAAATGCTGACTTGCTATTACGGCACATTCGTGAGTAAAATGAAAGCGTTCAGTAATAAATTAAGATTGTTAAAAAATAAGATGAATATGTACCTACATTAAACAGTATCCATATTGTTCCAGAGGCCTAAAGATGCTTCGATTGAGCTCATTACTACACGGCCTACTACTCATTGCAACAATCAATGCTTCGCCTTTTGAACTCACCGACAATTACGTCGACAGCTTCGCACAGGGTATAGAAGAACTGAAAAAATCTGCAGCAGAAACTGTACACGAGGAAGGAGTCTACGATCCCACCAAGTATGACGAGACTGAAGCTTTGAAAGGTAATAAAATCACATACAAGTGTAAGAAATATTCTCAAGAACTAAAACACACAGATGATAAGGCATTACATTGAACGGCGGCCATTTAACGGAACGTGCTGCTTTTATACAAATTCAACTACATCGGCTTAAACGTTTTCGCGTGACTCGCTCGGTTTACACGAGATATTATCAGAGTTGGGTGACAACGTTATTGTGCACAATCAATTTCAGCAGCTACGCACGCCAGCTATTTCTATCATTTCGTAGTGCATAAATGGCGCTTCTAACCACGCGAAACCGCACGATTTATAAATCTACGAGACTACATTTGTAATTTTTAGATGCAGAAGAGTACGACTTCGTTGTCGTGGGGTCTGGTGCTACCGATCCGTTATAGCAAATCGTCTTTCGGAAGTGCCAGAGTGGAAGGTTCTAGTGTTGGAAGCAGGAGAACCTGAGACGCCCTACACTCAAGTGCCTTCCCTGTTTCATTTTCTACAAGGAACTAAATATAACTGGGGATATACTACAAAACCGCAAGAGTCCTGGTGTTTAGGTATGTAGTCATCCTTTATCTAATAGACTTGTCCGTCCGTCCGGAACGCTGTTTCAGCAGCCAAACCGTAAGAGATAGAGAAAAAAGTTATGAAAGTTATATGTTTGGAATGGTCATGTCAGCTCAGGAACCGAATTTCAGTCACGTGACACTTCCGGTTTTCGAGAAATCGCAAAAAAGACCGTTTTTCAAATAGAACGCGTGTTAAATAAAAATGTTTCAGCAGCCAAACGGAGCTGTGACCCTCTGCGCCTTAAAACGTCGATCGGTTAGACAACCACTTTGACACCTTCCAGGTCTGGGTACAGTTTTTATTTAATACGCGTTTTATTTGAAAAACGGTCTTTTTTTGTTTTTTAAATGAGACATTTGTCTCACTGGACTGCTAGTTTATAACTCATAAAGCACAACTCCATGCAACAATCAAATGGCAGTAATCAGCTTCATATCAGTGGCGGGACTAAAGCGGGTTCAGTCCTGCCACTATCCCATACTGTGATGTTTCTTCGAATTATTCATCCTTTTCTAGCTATCAGAGATTGTTAATTGACTATTATGTTGTAGTTTACTATTAAAACCTTTTCTCGTCTTAGTTGACATTCACCAGATATAATTTCCCGGTTATTTTCATATTCCTTTAGTAACACTGAAAGTACGTCACAGTTAAATAATCACACCCACAATATCCATGTCATAATAACAAGATATGTAACAATCACAACCACCCCGCCAACCCATGACGTCAGAGGTAGAATTGACGACAAAGATATTCCTTTTATATTTCTGATTCCCTACTGCTCTCCTAAAACAACCAAGCCCTTTTCATTAATCACTACTAAAACCCTTCCAATACGACGATTATAACTTGAAAAGCATCACTAGTTAGTATTCACATCGTACATTCTATTTTGCAGGAATGATCGACAATCAATGTACGTCTGCCACAGGAAAGGCAGTAGGAGGCTCAACCGCTATTAATGGTATGCTATACACTCGCGGAAACGCAAAAGATTACGACATATGGGCCGATCAGGGAAACAAAGGCTGGTGCTACGATGATGTTCTCCCATACTTCAAAAAATCGGAAAACGCTCACTTACACAACTTCGATCGAAAGTACCACAGCCAAGGAGGTCCGGTACAGGTGGAAGATAACCAACATCTCACCACAGCCTCCGACGCGTTTCTACAAGCAGGCGAAGAACTGGGATACAAAACCGTGGATTACAACGGAAAAGAACAACTCGGCTTTTCCAAAGTACAAACTACTACTAAACACGGAAAAAGAAACAGCGCTGCCCAAGCCTACTTAGTACCCGCTGAGGGACGCAAAAATTTTGATCGTTAAGCCACTGAGCCACGTTACCGAGATAATCATCAACCCTCACACTAAGGAAACGTTCGGTGTCAAATATATCCACGATGGTAAAATGTACATCGCTAAGGCAGCCAAGGAGGTTATATTGTCTGCTGGAACCTTTAACTCGCCTCAGCTTCTAATGCTTTCTGGAGTCGGTCCGAAGGACCAATTGGAGCAACTAAACATCCCTCTAATCCATGAGCTTAACGTAGGGCAGTACATGAAGGATCATATAGGTTTCTTGGGACTCAATTTTATTTTAAATGAAACTAAGGCAGAAGAATCCGACCCACGTGAAAACCTAGTAACTTGGTTAAGAGATGGAAAGGGCCCACTCGCGTCAATGGGCATGGAAGGTTTAGCTTATATCAAAACCGAAGCTTCCAAAGAGAAGTCCGACTACCCCGATGTTGAGCTAATTTTCTCCCCGAAAGCCCATTATGTCGGATCATCCGGGAGTAACAATCTGCGAATCAAAAAAGAAGTTTACGAAAGTATGTATGAACCCCTGGAAGGTCACAAAACCATATTCATCGCAGTAATGCCCACACATCCCAAGTCAACCGGATCTCTGACCTTAAAATCAAAAGATCCCATGCACTGGCCTGTGGTGCATCTAAACCAGCTTTCCGATCCCGACGACCACGACATTGACACCATGGTGGCGGGAATAAAGAAAGCCATCGCAGTGGCTAAAACAACCCCTTTCAAAAAATTGGGAGCTCACCTGCTTGAGAAACCGGTTGCGGGATGCGAGCAACACGAATTTGGAACCGACGATTATTGGAAGTGCGCTGCCAGACATCTGTCTATAAGCCTTAGACATCAAACGGGAACTTGCAAAATGGGCCCCGAGACGGACAAGCATGCCGTGGTCGACGAAAAGTTAAACGTGTACGGGGTGCATAAGCTCAGGGTTGCGGATGCCAGCGTGATTCCTGTTACCATCACGGGTCATACACATGCTGCTGCGGTCATGATTGGAGAGAAAGCTGCCGATATGATTAAAGAACAATGGAAATAATTTATTTATGTGCTATCATTTATAATATGCTTCATTTCATATTCGCATCAGCTAATGTTATTTTTTAACTTCCTGTTTTCGCTATTTTATGTAGGTATATCTGAATGTTTAATGTTTTCAAATAAATTTTACTATATTTATTACAATTCTTCACTTTGTGATCTACCAACAAATACAAAACATACAAAATAAGAATTGTCTTGAACGTTACCCTTTAATATGCAACATATCACCAATGCTTATGCAAATTTAAAAATAAACAGTGATTAAATGTTTAAATAATATCCACTATAGAATACAATCATAGGTTGCATGTTATGTGCTATGTGTGTTGCCTATAAAGACAATTTCTAGAATAACTGGAACATTTTGCATCAGAAGCAACGCAATCACTCCAGCAATACTAAAAACAGTTTTGCAGCCACTTGTTGCTCAATTTAAAAAGAAAAGAAGAACAATTTTGTTGTGTTCCAGTTGTTACATTTTATTGTTGCGTGTTTCAAATATGCGGTGCAAAGATGATCTGCTCGCAGCAGCTTAAAATTAGTTCAGTTGAGCTTGAGCAATCTCTCTCTCATGAATTCCTTGAACAACGACGATCTATCCTCAAAATATCTTATAGAGGAAAAAACTCAAAATTGGATCCGCGTTAGTAATTCTGATATAAAATAATTATTTTCTACTGTTGGGCCATTAATTCTAAAAACAGCTTTATACCAATTACAGAGTTTGCTTGTTTATTTACTTGGTATTTGCATGTATAGTCACAAAACAGGATCAGTGGCTAATTTATTTTAAGGTGTGAGTGTCGAGAGTTGTTGCTATATAGTTCCGTGAAGGCACCGCCCCTTTATAGAAGCAATTAACTTATATAATTACTTTGTTTATGTTGCTGGCGAATGAGCAAGGTCAATAATGCATAGAAACCGTTACACAAACTCGTTTCTGGTACACACCCTCGATTCATTAAAGGCAAACACACTAAATAAAATGGCAAAATGTACACACTACCTATATTTCTCCTAATCTAGTGTTACGATTTGCGTTCTTTAATGAAATGAACTGTACGCGGTTGTAGGAAATTGTACTTTAGTTAGCTATAAGCCATTTGAATAATAAATATTTTAAGGTAGAATTCGTAGGCAAAATGCAATATTAAAATTACAACAAGCGAATGTTAGCCGGTGGGAAGCTGACGATATTTCAAAGTCACGAATAGATTAGAGTAAATTTATGCAGGGTTTACTTTGTACGCCGAAAAATTAGGCAAAGGTATATGGCCATAACGTGATCAGAAGTGCAACTGTTGCAACTCGATCGTAAAAATTTCGTGCCGGCGGGGGCAAATTCTTGTAGCAGCATTGTAAAACTTTATTAGCAATAATTTGCGAGGGATCGAGCTTGACAAATTTCATCGTGTGAAAGCTTATTTGGAAATTTGTAAACGCCTTCTTGGTCAAACTGGACTTAGAATTTAGTTAGTTAATAAGAAGACGTTAATAAGTAAAGTTAAGAAGCAACGGCATTAAACTTCAGTGTTCTGTAAACGGCAGAAAAATAAATGCAAGTAATTAAAATTACATTGCCATTTTGGTGCTACCTTCACAATATACTTAGAACTAATGAGGTTCGACAAGCAAGTATTAGCAAATAAAGGTAAATTAAAACATTTTGGAAAAAGTAACTTCTACTAACATTTGAGCTAGTTTGAAGTCGGCACATGCAAATACTTCAGGGTTGTAAAAACCGGAAAGAGGTCATAAAACTTTTAATTTTCAATTTTTAGTTCCCACACTCTGTTAATCAACGTGTCACACCAAAATACAGTAGCGTCTAATGTATCGCCTTTCTAAAAGCTCCAAATTTAAAATTATCGTATCTGTCTCAAGGTGCACTTGTCTCAACGTGGCCCACCCGACCCTACCTGAAAATTACAGAATTATCACATTCAAAACAACGCTGAAACGCCAATATTCCAGTGCGTGAACAAAATAATTAAGTGTGGAAGAACACTCAAAAAGGGTGTTAATACTTATTAAAGTAGTGAATAAGATAGTGCAAATAAATAGTCAGCAGATAACCGTACGTTAGAAGATAACAAGGGGAGCAAAGTCAACCAAAAGACATAGGCGACGCACAAAGAAAATAAAAAACAACGTGGAGGAAATCCTAGAGATGATGACGGAGCTTCAAGATATGGAGAAATACAACAAGAATAGCAGGAATATAGCAAAGAAATTAAACAAGAAAATATGAAAATGAGACAGAAAATAAATGAAAAAATTGAACTGCTTGAAAAAGAAAAGGAAAAATAATTCGGTAATTTTAGTTCAGGACTATCGGTAGAATCTGAGTATGAAAATTCATTAAACAAGAACTGAAGGTGAAAACGATGTTGGTTAATATGATCGGGAGTACATAAAAAAAGCGACATAAGGGGTAAAATTAATAATAGTGTAGCGGAGCTGTGCCATACCGCCTGAAAACGTCAACACTAATAAAAGTGAAAATTCCAGTGCCACAGTTCTAGTGAAAGTCAAAATCGATTGTGTGCTTGCAGTTAAGAAATCTTTTTAACGCTAGATGAGAAGTGTCGTCACGCAATGAATGTAACTAATCTTCCAAACGTCGCGCTACAGTCTGTAAACAGCAGACATTCCGATTCAACACAGCATGAACTCAATCTACCCCTTAGGCGTCATGGAACAGACGCAATTGTAGGCAGCAATAAACGAACGGACGTCCGAATCGAATAATAGGCCAATTGAAGGTGAGAGTCAACCCCGCTGAACAATAAGACCATAAGCTCAGTAAAATGTTATTGAACCAATTTAATTTCAAAGTGGTGAACCCGGTAAGAACAGCATAACAGTTCCTAAAGTGCAAGCCATCCTATTGGTGAGTCCCGAAAAGAAGCATTAAGTAAACCATACAGCTGTCGGTGTTGTAGCACCAAATCAGATAATATATATAAAATATGTACGTGAATGAATATTGGTAGTAGAATTGAAATGCATAAATGGAGAATCGTGGACTATAGTGATAACATTGGAGTAAATTAGAGTAAATTAAGATACAAGAAAAGAAGACGAAGATACATTTTTTCAAAAATATACAGGAAGAATTAGATGAATTACGAGGTAACAAATTAGTTATGACAGACTATCTACTGAAGATGGAACAGAAAAACAAAACGAAGAAAATCTAGATAAAAGAAGCAAGAGAGTAAAAGAAAAAACAAAGAGTTATAGACTCAAAGAACCCATATATCATGAAAAAATCAGTAAACAGAAAATCCAAAGAACAAAAGAACGAGGAAACGGCAACAAAAGCTACCTGTGAAACAACGAAGGTAGTAAACACAAATATGAAAAAAATAGATTGGTGGACTGGACAGCTACGTTTACTATAACACAGAAAAAGGAGACTTGGAAAAGATATTTAATCACAAAAAGATTAGAGGAGCACAAAAAATACAAGGAAAATAGAAAAGAAGAAATTTTCACCTCGTGTAAAGCCCGTCTATTCGCAGCTGTGTTTCCCGGCGAGCGCTCGAAGGCGACGGGAGATTCAAGGTTTTGGCCGGCGAAGTACAATTTGCCTTCGATGGAATACCAGATGAATGGTGTCGTTGGACTAGCAGCGTTTTTGTTGCAGAGATGTTAGTGGTATATTGAGTGAGGTCGGTTTATTACGGTTAAATTGACCTAGTAGACGTTGGGTGGTGCAGGGTTTTTTAAAGAAACACTTAACGAGTCGGGCCCACCGACACCAGGTTGAACTAGGTCAGGCTCAGGTAGTGGCTCGAGGAGTCGGGCCCTCCGGACAAGATTGAGATAGGTTAGGAAGCTATTGGGAGAAGGGAAGTGCAAAGACTCAAATCTCAAGTGTTTCAACTGGCTGCTCCGTCCGGTTATATACCCTCCAGTCTCTCGTTATCAAATTATTTCAAAAGGGGATTGGAGAAGGTGCGGCGCCGTGTCTTGCTGCACGCGTGTCCGCGCATCGCGGCTCAGAGTTGGCTTATCGGAGTCCACGGGGTCTGAAGATGCGAGCGTTGATTGTAACTTGGATAAGCGATCATGATCGTTATTTTACATTTCCCTAAAACACTACTAACGCGGTGAAACGACAAAGCATCTCCCTGTCCGAATCCTTTTTTTTTTCTCAAAATCTTACAAAATGTTATTTCCTCTGCCGACGGTAGATTGCAGCGTTATCATACCTCTTAAATAATGCACAACACTACATGCCGTGTTCAACCAGAAAAGTACCAAGCATCATTCAACGGTTTACTATTATCAGGTTTAAACAAACTTCCCCTTACTTTTAATGGGGATATTATGACAGAAAACAATTACTTATTATGCCTATTGGTTGTGTTTTTAAAACTACGAACACCACAAGTACATTTCATTTAATAATAAGGAGGGTTGGTTCATTACTGCCTTAGTGAATAGGGCCCACGGTCGTCCAAATGCTACGTTTAAACACACTCTTATTATTTCTGTGATACTGGTCTGATGTGCAGCAGTTTCACATTTTAAATGTGGCATACGCCGCGGGATACAGCTAGTTGCGGAATGTTTTATTAACTTTTCTATTGTACTTTCCTCGTTCATTGCATTGCATCAAGTAATCTCTTCTTATGCTAACGTAGTAGTAGTAGTAGTATTTGTGGGGCGACTCATGTCTAATAATGGACCCTTTTTTGCCAACCCCGTTGACAAGGTCTAGGCATGCAGAGTATCATATACCTTAGTCCTACTTAGAATTTTGCCGAGACTAAGGAGTTCCAACCCTAGCAAGAGACCTTTTACATGCTACACATCGTAGTAACACGGGACCCACGGCTTTACATCACTTCCGAATGATGGCATTCTGTAGAGGTTTTAATCCGCATTTTTTGTTATTTTTAAAAACCTCACCGGGATCGGGAATCGAACTCTCGATCCTTAGATCAGTAGCCAGACTGCTTACCACTGAGCTATGGAGCCCGGCTATGCTAACGTAAGGTTTACGAAAATATATATAATTGGTGAACATCTATGTTGTACTCGCAGTTCTTTGCCAATATTCATCTTATAGTAAAAATATGGTCAGTGGTAGATCTACCCTTTCTGAAACCACTCTAGTAATCTCAGAATTATGTTAGTTATGACGGCTGTTAATATCTGACACATGCTATTTACTAATTCCTTTGGCATTTCTTCAGTTATCCTATTTCATATTTTGACTAATATTTCATATCCTATGTACGTATTTTAATAACTCTGCATTTATCATACCTTCTCCCCTACTGCTGTGTTGTTTTTAAATATTTGTATTCTTTTATTAGGGGGGGGGGGGGGCTGCTGCTAAAATATTTCCTTAACTTGTTCTAATTCATGTTGTCCTTTATTGAAAATATTTCTTGCTTTTCCTTAATTTTTCAAAAAACTTTCTACTATTTCTGTTTCGGTATTCACTTTCCATTTTATCTATGTTATTGTGTTCGTACCTTCTTTTCTTCCTTCTGCATACACAGTCCGCTTCTCGTCTCCTATTTTGGTGCTTATGTGTTGTTATTCTTGTTATCCTTTGCATCATCTTCTCTCTTACATATTTTCTTAGTTGTTTTAGTTGTCGTCTACGCTCTTCGTCATACCAGTGGTTTCTAGTTCCTTTTCCGTTATTCCGTCTATTGTTTTGTTTTTCTATTATTATTCGTAATTTATTGGCTTATGCGATGCTGGTAACTATGCTTTATAAATTCTTCTGTTGGAAAATCTATATTCTATTCTTTTAGATTGTTTCCTATTTTTTTTTATTTTGCTTGTACACCACTTTCACTAGAAAGTGGTCAGATGACATCTAATCCACGCCAACTTCTTGCATCCGTAATCTTCGACGAATATTGTAGGCTGATTTTGTAATGCGGCTTTTACTTAGCCCGTATCTTACGTTACTTGAAATTTTATTGCCCTTTTTTTGCTAGCTATCTCTGTCGTTACAGCATAAGACCAGTTTCTTACCTTAGTGTGGCTATGGATATGTCAACACAACGTTGCTCTAAGTTTGTCCCGTTTACAATTATAATCCTGAAACTAACCCGACTAGAAATAAAAGCCAGGCTGCTTACATAAACGTCATATACTCTATATGACGGTACACATACATACATATAAATGAAATATAAACGACAATATACAAATGCTATACGCCGTCAATAATAAACGGTAAAGTTTAATCAAATCGCTACGTGCTAAAGGCTACGATCTACACGCATTTACAACACAACGAGTACAAAGAATAAAATATTTCGCCGAATTCACTTTAATGCACCACATTGAGCCACTACCCCCTTAATGCGGTACAACTCACGCTTAGCCCCTACCACTTAATGAGGGATGCCGGAAGTATAGCCATTACCCTACTTACTGACTCATACAATCGCGCTTCAAGATCGGCGTCACACTGTAGCGTTATGATATGACGCAATCTTATGCAATGCTCCATACGTGATAGCGGTTTTGCGGTTTATTTGTAGAGGTATTAACCTGATTTACTTTTCTGCTGCACGCAGATTGACCTGGCGATAAAGATTGGCATGTAGCACGTTCACTACTCACCTCGGTTGTTATACCCTGAAGCCGCTGCCACAGGCCTCTCGCTGGGCCTTCTATGGAACTCAGTGATGCCTTTCAAGGTTGCACTTCACTCTTGAAGCTGGATATCAGCTTCAAGAAAACCACGCGTTGGCCGCGACTTTCGAACGCAACCCTAGCTGTCACAACTTGACCGCGAGTGCCCACTTCCCGCACAAAAGAGCGCGCAAAACACTGTGTTAACGCGTTCTTCCGGTTCTACATCTAGATACATCCGGTGCCCCTTGTTAAACGCGCCAAACCGTCTTTGCGCGTATTTTACATACATTCTTAACTTAATTGCTAAAAAAAGTACAGCACAGCTCTACTTTAGCGTGTGTAAGTATTAAATAGCTCTGTGGTGAAACGAATCAGGCTCGTTACAATCGCCATGATTCTTTATGTATTTTTTGAAGGGAAACACATGTGCTCTTAATTCTTATTCCATTATTCATTACAATGTTCATTACAATTTCCATTACTTGCATCATGTTTGCTGTGTTTTCCTATCAGTTGTCTATATTTTATATCTAGGTGCCAGGTTTACAGTCCTTTCCAACGCCTTGTCTTTGCTTCTTGTAGTGCTTCTTCAAATGGTGCATGCCAATTTATAAACGGTACGTTGAAAACACATATCCTTTCGTTTATTGATTTAAAATCATTGTATGCTTTTCCTTAAATCCTATGCCGAAACAGTGTACCCTTCACTAGATCAATCACTTATTTAAATTCCTATATTATCTCTTGTAGTACAGCAGTGGCATTTGATTTTCGGTTGTTGCATAGTTGCAGCAGTTTTTTTATGAAGGACATTTTATTAATTAACATAAAAACAAAATTGCGGTAACTAACATTCTAATGCTCACTGTACTATTAAAATTTTCTCCTTCGATGATTTTTGGTAATTCAATTACTCGAAATTAATTCGAAACTACGAAATTGTTGATAGTTATTTGATAAACACCGGAACGAAGCGGACGCCCTTTTCGCCCCTTTCTTCAAAATTATGCGAATAAATATAACGTTGAAGAAATTACGGTTTGATCAAGGAATTTGGAAGTTATCGTCGCCAAGACGTAAACTATGATCTCATTGTATTTTTACTATAGCTACAATTAATAAATAGCCTGAAGGTTTTGACATTTACAAAGTTAGAGTAAAACAATGAAGCATAGATAAGTCTAAGTAAACCTACCAGGGTGGAAGAGTTACATTTAAGCATTACTAGAAATTTTGGTTCAAATTCAGTTTCCACATAAATAATAAATCGGTCGCAATTTGATTCCACTGCACATTCTATACCAAGAAACTAAAAGCGTTTAGAGGTTTTTAGAGGTGACCACGAAGGTGAACAGCCGAATTAAACATTCAGGTGGCAACACTAGCAGATTGCATTAGGAGAACTCCAATTATTACTATATTATGGGTTTTAAAGTTCGCACGTACGGAAGTGGTTCAATATAAACTAGTTCAAAGCACCGAAGTTGCCCAAAGTCGATCAAAATTAGAAATCCGTGTACGCAACATGTAGTATTCCTGAGTTTTTAACATTATTGTTAGTTAATTGATCAACTTTGTTAATTTCCAATAACAACGCGTTATGGTAAGTAATACTTTATATTTATCACGGTAGATACCTATATCAACATTAAAATTGTTGATAATACGTTTGAAGAAACAAATAGTGATTAAGTGTTTATTAAAGACTGTTATGCACCCCAGCTTCAAACATTAATGCTTCTAAAAAGGTGTCCGTCAAAAAAGTTTCTTCTATAAATACCATTGACAAGTAGCTTTTGTAATTGAAACTGAATTTCAGTTCGACTGCATTGTTGTAACGTTTAGCGAAGGGTTTTACTATCAGTGCAGTGTGACGGTTATTTTTTATTATTTTAAAATTCCGTTTCATTATTATAACAGATACAACCCCTCACTGGAACTTATTATATTCTACAGATATGTATTTCAACAACTAAACTCATCTCCAGTGGAATTCCAAACTGCTTTTTCTTAGTAAGATGGTCAGTGCTTTCATACATAACAATTTTTTGTTAATAAACTAATGCATTAAGTTAGTGTATACAAATGAGCGAAACTGGTCTTTTGGTAATTCCAGTTTTCCTTGAAATTTTATTACGACGAACAAAGAAATCGAAATAGTTTCCAACAACATGCATTTACAATAATTTAAAATTAGAAGATCCTATAAGTGCGCTTGAAACATAAAATATCAAAAAGCCAGAAACGGCGCTTGATGTTCTGTACTCGACTTCAAGCAGGTATTTGCAGCATCAAATTAATATCAACAGTGGAACCTGAATATTTATAGCGATAAACCACTTCTTTCGGATGCCTTCTATCATTGCCACATTGCATTTTCTAGATCCGGGTTTCTCAACCTGGGTTTGCAAACCCCAGGGAGGTCACGAGGGATGTGTCAAGAGGTTGCGAAGAAAGTCACGATTGTTCTAATAACATTTTACTACATAAATGAATTTAAATACATAAGATAATATAATTGTTATTTATGTACCAAGGGCGTAAGGAGGCGTTTATTGCCCCTAGTTATGCACGGGGCGCATACAACATTTTATTTACGACCAGGCGGAATTGGTCACTTTCTACTCTATTTTTGGTGGCGTAATACCTCACTTTACGGCCTTAGTGTCTTGCGCGCTAGTTTGACACACAATTTATAAAAATTATAAATCTGGTTTTATTTGTGAATATTTATTTGTATATAAAATGTTGTATGCACCTCGTGTAGAACTAGCGTTTATGGCCCTTGTCGTGTTAAGAGCCTACGGTTACACCTTAGGGTTTAATTTTTACGCCGCGGGCCATAAACGCCTACGTATGCCCTTGGTACATAAATAGCTATTTTGTAGAGATCGGAATATTTACAACAATCCAGATTTATATTTTTTAGAAATTTTGGCAACCTACGATGTCAAACTGACAAGCAAGACACTAAGCAGGCTTTACAGTACTTTAGGTCTTTTTAGTATCGTTTAGCGGGCCTTAATATTTTTTTATGTACCAAGGGCGTAAGAAGGCGTTTACGGCCGGCGGCGTAAAAAACAACAAGGGCTATAAACGCTAGTTATGCACAACATTTTATGTGCAGACCGGATAATATTCACAATTTTTATTAATTGTCAAACTGACAAAAAAGACACTAAGCCGACCGTAAAGTACTTTATAGCGGGTGATGATAAATAGATGTGATTTTTTTCTTAGGTTGGCACTGTTAATGTTGGTTACCCTGCTGTCAATTTTGGTGGTACTGTAAGTCTATGTCAAATTCGAGGTTAGCAGGTTAGGTTTTCCGTCAGTTTTGACACAGACTAACCTAAGAAAAAAAATCACAACCATTTCTGATCACTCGGTATACTTTAGGGCTGTACAGTGACACGTTACGACCTCAAAAATTAGATATAAGGTGACCAATTTCGCCCTGTCGTACATAAAAAAATAAAAAATGGATCATAGACGAATTAAATACAAGTAACTTGTTCAGGTGTGAAAAAATAAAAATCAGTAACTTGAGAATGCAGATGGATTCTAAGGTTTTAACCAGAAAATGTCTGTTCTTTAACTTTGCTTAAAAACAGGGGGTCGACAAGATACCGCTAAGACAGGGGTAGCCCGTAGTTGAGAAACTCTGTTCTAGATCAATATAATAGCAGTTACAGGTACGAGCCTTTGGTTTTGGGCCAGAAAATCTGGGTTAAAACCCCAGTAGCTCCAATGGCCATAAAAACCTTGCGTCGACTTCACTGCGGTTTCCCAAGTCGGTTTTCGCAAGCGACTGGGTTCATAAAGCTAAAGCTCATCAAAGAGGAGAAGCCGATGCCCCTACAATAGAGATGTTAACAACAAGGCTGATAGTAGCAACACCATCAATATGATCACTTCAATTTTTCTTTTATCTTTTTTTACAGTTTTTGGTTTCTTTCAAAACGTCTTTCTAATTTACTTCGAAGCTGCTGCCACTGTTGCCTTTTGTACCTGTTAAATTATTGCCACTTGTGCTTTATTTCTTTGTTTCTGTTAGGTTTCATAATCTGCCATGACCATTATACACAAATATATCTTCCATAT
Source organism: Agriotes lineatus (assembly GCA_940337035.1). NCBI lineage: Eukaryota > Metazoa > Arthropoda > Insecta > Coleoptera > Elateridae > Agriotes > Agriotes lineatus. Next base: position 66,949,561 of record OW679203.1, read on the forward strand.
CTTCTTCTTGGTGATAACTTCAATTCTAATCACTTCTGCGATAACGTTATACACTTTTGTTAAAATATTCTCGACATAAATTCCCTCTATGTTCCTCTTAGTTCATTTCAGTTATCCTAATTCCTTCTTCTTCCTATACATTAAACGGGTTTACATCCATACAAACACATTGGTTTATTACCTTTCCACCTTTTCTCGTTAAATCTATGTAGTACTTATTTTCAGGATATAGACATGCTCTTCTACGCAGCTGTGGTGCTTGCCATACTTAATTTTGGGAATGCAAGCTGGTTTGGCATCGACAACTTTCCTGGAGAATACCCACCCCACCCAATCGAAGCAGAAGGCATACCGCTTCACATCCCTCCAGAATGGAAAGGTATGATCTATGACGATAAATAAATACATACAAACTACAACCTCTCTCAAATTTTCAGATGAAGAGCACGACTTTATCATAGTGGGTTCGGGTTCAGCAGGGTCGGTGATAGCAAACCGGCTCTCGGAAATTCCTGGCTGCAAAATCCTTTTACTGGAGGCTGGATACCAGGCGAGTGGATTGTCCGAATTTCCACTTCTGGCGGGGCTGCTTCAATTTACTGACCAAAACTGGGGCTACGTGACCGAACCAGAAAAAAAAGCTTGCCAGGCGATGGAAGAACGGCGGTGTGCTTGGGCGAGAGGAAAGGCTCTAGGGGGCAGCACTGTTATAAATTACATGTTATACACAAGGGGATGCCCGGAAGACTACGACCGCTGGGCTGCTTTAGGAAATCCCGGTTGGTCTTATCCCGAAGTGCTGCCGTACTTCCTCAAATCGGAAAATTCGGAACTGAAGAATTCGGACAAAGCCTACCATAATAAAGGCGGCAATCTGAACGTCGCCGAACCATTTTCCTCAACACTAGCGGATCTTTTCCTTGCAGCTGGAGAAATGCTTGGTTATAAAACTATAGACTATAATAGCCCTGAGCAAATTGGCTTCGGAAAGATACAGGCAACTCTGAAAAAAGGTCGAAGGTACAGCGTTGCAAAAGCATTTTTAAACCCAATTATTAATCGGAAAAACTTACAAATCTTTACAGGGGCTACAGTTTCTAAAATTCTCATCGATAGGTTCACGAACCGAGCGTATGGAGTAGAATATATAAAAAATAACCAAACGTTTTCAGCGAGAGCTAGAAACGAAGTTATACTTTCTGCTGGTGCGATTGGTTCACCACAGCTGTTAATGCTTTCTGGTATAGGACCAAAAGCGCATTTGGATGCACTTGGCATTTCAACTGTAAGCGATCTTCCAGTTGGAGAAACCTTGTACGACCACATTTTCTTCCCTGGCATTGTCATATATACTAACATGACTACCAGCCCTGGAGGAGGGTTGGATCCTTCGCAGTTGGTGCAATGGTACGCCACTGGCGAAGGCCCTTTATCCAGCGTAGCAGGAGTCGATGCGATAGCATTTATAAAAGCCAATGGTTCACAGGATGAAAACTATCCAGATATCGAATTATTTATACGTACGTCATCTATAAGAACAGACAATGGTACGATCTTTAAAAAGATATCACGACTATCCGACGAGTATTACCAGAAAATGTACTCATCGCTACCGACAACTTACAGTTTCAGTATAAGTCCCATTCTGCTGCACCCGAAATCCAAGGGATATATGAAACTCAACTCGGCCAATATTTACGACTCTCCACGGCTTTTTGGAAACTACTTCACCGATCCGGAAAAACAGGACCTGCGAACTTTAAGGGAATCTATTAGGACGATTTATAAACTTTGCGACACAAATGCCTTTAAATCTATAGACGCAAAAATTTTTGAGAAACCTTTTGTAGGATGCGAGCAGTTTCCTTGGGGATCTGACGAACACTGGCACTGTGCGCTATCACAACTAAGCACTACAGCATTTCATCAAATGTCGACTTGCAAGATGGGTCCGCCTGATGACAAAGCTTCGGTTGTTAATCACGAGCTAAAGGTGTATGGAGTTGAAAATTTGAGGGTAGCTGATTCTAGTGTTATACCAATTCCCCTCTCAGGACATACCAACGCCCCCACTATTATGATAGGTGAAATGGCATCGGATTTGATAAAAAGAGACTGGACACCTTTCTAATGTTTTGAATTAATAACGATCTTGTGATGTTACAAAATAAATGCATATGAACCTAAAGCAGTTAGTAGTTAGTTTACTATAAGAATTGATCAAACTGTGAAGATTAAGCTGCTATACCATTTCTATTTTATGACACAAAATTATATTTCTGACAAACTACTAAATAAAGCCTAAGCAATCTGATATATTCTTTGCCCACATTAACTTAACAGTGATTATGTCATAATTTTCGCCTCTTATATAATACCTATAACAAATATTATAATATTTTATTGTTTTAACCGCATCAACATCTAAGGTTATTAGCACTTTTAAATTAATGTTACATGTGATTTAATACAGAGTCCAATTGATTTAACAAAGTTAATAATACTTTGTTCGACTTCCTTTTGGTTACCAAGAGCTTCTATGATGTTGTCCGGTATGTTATATAATCTTCTCTGGTGGATGTATTTGTCGCAGTCTATCATTATGTGTTGCACAGTCAATGGTACATTGCATATGTTACAGATCGGCTGTTCTTGTTTTTGGAATAGGTAGTTATGTGTTGCGTTGATTTCACATTCGACGAACGTAATATAGTTTATTTACTAAGACCACAATTTTTATATTAAAATGAATTAATATGCTGAACACAATTTGATAAGCTTAAATGATTTGAAAGAAAATTCATACTAGCATGCTCTTAAAAAGAAATAATAACAGAAATTTAAATACATTAAATAATAGTAATAATAATAATGGACCTTTAAAAAATCACAGATAGTGACCACTTTCTGTAATTTTACGTCAACACTATCTGTACCCTAATTCAACACTTTCTGCACTCTAATGTGAACTGATATTAATCTGACTGGCTAAAACTGACAAATGCCAATTTTTATTTGATTAAAGTAAAAAAAATGACAAATGGCAAATTGAAAAACTAAATTTCTTGTTGAATGCGAAGTCGTCCTAAAAAATAGTATGTAATACACGTGTAGAAAAGCCATTGGAAAACGTATACTTGTTAACACTCGTGTTCCATTTTTCACATTCGTTTTCCAATGGTATTATTTCCACACTCGTATTTACTGCAAACAACTGATTGTGGCAGGAAATTCCACGAAAAAGGAAATCTGATAGTACATTTATGACATCTCCATTTTTACTTTCACGTCCAGCCAGTCACCGAACGTAAGTGCATTTTCCACCCCCTCAGAAACAAAGACAAATTTCGACATCCTGAGATTTAAATATTTTGCATGTGGACTGGCAAAACTTAGCATCAGTGAAAACAATTACAAACTTCACAGGCTAATAAAATATGGTGAACTGAATCGAATATTTCTCCTTCATTTTTTGTTTAAATGTATCATTCGGCCAGAAAAACTGGCATCTCCACTGTTTGAGATACACAGATGCATGCGTGAATAATTATTTAAAACAGTAATTATTTTGCGAAACTGTAACGTCTCACCCAAAGAATAATTACACACAACCTTTAAATATGCAGGAATTACGTGTGGCGTTTCTTTATCAGACACTTACGTGCGAAAGTTGTAAGCAAGCATTCGTAATCGAACACTCGACACACGCGCTATCGCAGACCGGCGTAGCTGAGACCGCTTGAGCCTAAAGCCAAGCGGTTCCCAGTGAAAGTAAAAATATATGTATCTTTGAATCTACTTCTTGCCGCTCTGCAGTCTATAAACTGTCAAAAACGGAAAATCGCTTCGATTTGGCACCATCCATGCGTCTGTGAAAGCAGGTAACGCTTATTGGGCAATTTATATTCATGAAATGAACATTAATCGCGCTTTGTTTAAGCTTTCAAATGAGAACAATTATAAAAGATAAGTACAAAAAAAATTACCTTCAGAATACAAGAATTATTGAATGACTGGTTTGTTATGGTAGGCACATGGCTACGTGGCTTCTTATAGCGAGCCGACACTGCACCCTGTATATCAAAAAGAACATCTTCTTACTTTAGGTCTCTTGACCTGTGTTTTACTGAATTTTATTTTCTTGGAAGACTGATGACCAGCTATCCCGCCATCTTTTTGGAGAGCTTCCTGGTGGTCTTTCCATCGCGTGCCTCGTTTGCCAGCCTTTCGTTCTCCATTCTTGAAATGTGAAGATCCCGCGTTTCCTTCCGGAATTCAGACCGCTCGGTCCCATAGAGCACATTTCAAATCCTGTGCCTACTTGCAACCGCTTCCCCGTGCGTTAATATAGCCTATTTCTGATCGTACGGAAGACCGTTGCTTAGTGCAAAGGAGTTGCTGGAAAGCCACGTTAGAATGAATCGGTTGTTTGAGTGGAAGAGAGAGCGCAAACGTAGTTGTCTCAACCCCTTGCCGTTAATCCAGACAGTTGACCACTTGTTCGTTAAGCTGTACATTTTTGGACACGAAACGCTTTTCCTTATCCTGGCGTGATTTTATGAGACAGAAACGTTTACGCTCAAGATATACAAGGCTCACAATTATATACCCGGGTGCCTTTCCCCCTTCTTGGTGTGGCGTGGCGGCGAGTCGTTGGGATTCGGATTCTAACTGTCGGGTAGATCAGTGGTGCACCAAGTGACGAAGATGCGTCGGGGAAGGTGACCGTAGGTTTCGGCCCAGCATAAATGGTATCATTCGGTTTGCTGTATTGTGTCGTCGCATAAGTTATGCATTAACCGTTCTTACGGATTTTAAAAAGAAACCGGCTCGACGATACCTAAGTCTTTGTTACCGGGCACTAATTGTCGTTACGTGCTCCCGTGGTACTGGCTCATGCAAGGTTCTGATATGCTGTCGCCATCGTGCTGTGAGTACCCTTCCCCTGGGGCACCTTTCTGATCGCAAACTCCCCGCATTTTGCCATTCCTGTCTGCCGACGTTGTCCATTTTCACCGCCTGCCTCAGCGTCTCTGTACGACGCGACGGCTCTCCAACTGGACATCAACACCAAGCTATTCGCTTAACTACCAGGTATTGTTAAATTAGTTTTAATGTAGTGTTACGTTAGAATTTAGAGGGTAGCGTCCCCTTTCCCAGTGCGCGGAGTGACGTCATAACCGTAATAAAACGCTGTAGTTTTAGCACGTTGTAACGCGCCTTCAGCGCTCATTGGCCGCGTCTAATAGACTCAGACGCGGCCTCCATTGTTTGTCACTTTTGCTTCAGTTCATTGTTGGCCGCGATTGTTTGTTTATTTATTCAAGTAAATTAGTAGGTATTCGTAAGGTCCATTGTTTTTTACGGACACGCCTCTTGGTCGTATGGTAACCTAGTGATGACCGTGTTTTCACCTAACCTTATTAACCCCGTATAATTTAATGAATTACTACTTGAGGTGTACCTGTACAGTCATTATTTATTTATTTTAACCAATAGACGGATATTCAAAATTATCTTCGTTTCTTCATGACTTGTGTATGCGTCCTGTGACGACTGTATGTGTTTTCTCTAGCTGTAACGATCAATGTAAGGTGTTTCTGTTTAACCGCTAAAGGTAAGTCTCTGGGCCAGCTGGAGACAATTGCAAGCGCTGAACTTTGGGCTTATACAGGGTCTTGCATAAATATTGTCCCCACTCCAATTCAAGCCCGTGGTGCTAATACTCTTTTCTGTGTACGTATCTCGATTACGACAACCCCTGTTACGTTGATTGGTCGTTTCACAATAGGGGTTGCGGTCGCTTGTTATGTCTGCCCCTAAATAATTAAATATCAGTGTCTGTTCTATAATTTTATTATTTATTTCAAGTTTACATCTCACAGGTTTTTTAGAGATAGTTAAGACACGACGTTTTTTTTATTAAAAGAGAATTCTCAGCTGTGGTGTTAAATGTATGCAGGATTCTTTACAAATTGTCTTTATTATTGGCAATTAGGACCGCGTCCTCTGCGTTTGAGGTTGCCTACATTGTATCCTACCATTGGTCTTACGTTGGCTATGTCCCTTTTAGACTGAATAATAATAGGCTGTCCCTTTGTCTAATTCCGGTGCGTATTGGAACATTTTCGGTTACTTTACCTCTCGTTCTAATTCTGGTGGAACAGCTTGCGTTCACTTATTCTACAATTCTGATCATTTTGGAAGGGACATCCTTTTCTTGAAGTATTTCCGTCATATCGGGTAATCGTATTCTGTCAAAGGCTTTGGTTAAATCTACAAAGCACAGAAAAGCTGAGCTATTATAGTCAATAGCCTTTTTCGGTAATCTGACGCACAACATATATGGCATCAGTAGTAATTTAGATGGATTCTTTCTGAAGCCTTGTTGTTCTTCGCTACTCGGTACCAGGTCACGTACAATATCGGAAATTATTCCGGTAAACAGAAAAAAGTCGTTTCGCAAACTTCATGAATTTCGCGACGATTACAAAAATCAGAATGCCCCGTGCTTAGGTTAAATTATTATTTCGAAAAATAGACTACAAGTAGTAGCAGATAGCCATTTTTTAAATGTCGTTTTGGATGTTAAAATTTTCAGAAATTCAAGTTTCATTTTTTTCAAATGACTTATTTATTTATTCTAGATATTTTCCAGCAATTTTTTTACATTTTTCGTTTGGCAAAAATTATAAAGCTAAGTAGTAAATTTAGCGTTGTGTATATCCTATATCTACAGAGAAATTCCCAAAGAGTTAATAAACTTGTTGGAGTTATGTGTATCATCACAATCTACCGATACGACTATTACGACCTACAAATCATTATCAATCATTTTAGCATGTTTTGAATGATTTTCTGTGTTGCGTCCTTGCATTTTAAAAATATTTATCAGAAAAGCATAAACAAGTAGGCAATTTTTAAGCATCTTAAGCATTTTGTCTGATCTGTTTGCGCGCATAAAATGTGTTCATTTCTATATTTGCATCGTTCTGCTGAAATTATTTATCGACCTAGATTATTCATTTTTGGCTATATTATAATTAATAATTTGATTTCGCTTGCAATGCACTTTTATTTTTACTTATAACAAAAATTAATGAATTGTAACTGCCTTGGAAAACATACTTCTTGCACTGAAATTTAATTTGTCAAAAAAGCAGTTTTCTGAAGTTCAATAGTTCATTTTTAATTAAGAACTACTGGAATTCCACTAAATAAGTTTTTTAATAATAAAGGTTTGACGTTGGTAGAATAGTTAGGATGTACCAGAATATCACGTTTTTCATAATCGGTTCACTGAATGGTAGTGTAAAATTTGTTTTTCAACCGTGTAAGAGGTGCGGCACCTAATTGTTTAATAAAACATAATTTACTATTCGAAATTACTGCTTTGACAACTAAACTTCAATGCAGGAACTTGTTTTCCAAGGCACTCGTGATTATAGCAGCTTAAAATAAATACAACATTTCCAGAATATCAGGCTTTTACAGTTTGTTATAAGAAAAATTAAATGACACTGTATGCAAAACAGAAATGTAAATTATAACATAGCCAAAATTAATTAAATGTAGGTTGATAAATATCTCAGAACGTAGTAAATGAATACACTTTATACGCGCAAAGAGACGGATGCGACAAATGCATTACTAAGCCTCACATGCCATGCATGGCCCTTGTTGATCCTTAGTAAAATTTATAATTGGCATTTTCCTATATTCCCTATTCAGTAAGACACGCATACATATTGATTATGTGGTTCCATTTGTTTTATTATCTAAAACATTGAAAACAAAAGTTCTACAATACTGTCAGACATCATCTAACTATTCACTTTCCGGTGAATCCGCTTTATAATATTTTCTTGCCGAATTTAAGCTATTTTGAAATTAATTTGATCTGGATTTAATTATCAAAATTATATATAGCATAGCTCGTACACTGAAAGTACATAGAATTGAGGTACGACAATTGATCAATAATTATCTATATTAGAAATGGCAACACAGTAGAAATATAACAATTTCGCATAGCTGGATAAATTAAAACAAATACATTTTCTTCTAAAATTCCCAATATCACATTTGGTCATTATTTTTTAGTATGTATACAAATTTTAAACGCAATAAAAGACCTCTAAATTCAGCAACATTCATGAATACACAGAAACTGTACTATTATGAATTATTCAGAATGCTGAAACAGCCGAGGATACAACGAATTCGATAAAATTCGAAACTGAATAATCTGCTTGGCGGCTTATTATCAATACGCCTTCTCTTGGAATAAGCCGATTTTGTCATGTAAGCGCATTTCGTTCGCCTTTTGCTTGCTGTATCTATGGGGCAGTTTTGATTTTTACAATATGTAAAAGTCATATAAAATGGGAATTTCACAACGGGATTTCTTAAAAATTGCCAAGCAAAGACTCTTCTTCTGCATAGGTGAACTGCAACGGTTAAAAGCTCGAATACATTTTTATACTTCACGACAAACTTGACTTGTGTTGAAGGCATTGTTACTGCAATATGCTCATGCATATACAGCATGTCCTGGGTGACAATGCAAACCAACTTATATTGATAAATTTGAGATGTCTCTATAATTTGCTCAATACTCGAAGGGTTGTTGCATGATAAGCGCAATACATGGTTGACAAAGTAGGTGATATTGTGATCGCTTCGTAACAGGCGTCACACATAAATATAACGCTCCATCACATGCTCTTGAGCAAACTCAGTACAGAAAAACGGTATCGTTGATCCACAGTTTGGTAGTAAAGTACTAGGCGCGCTACAAGCCAGTCCTCGGTTGGAATCAGCGAATCGGTGAAACTTGTTCACTACTCTAGATCCGTCTCTCGAATAGAGTAACAATACCACACACAAACATATGTGAATATACAAAGTCTAATAGACCACTGCACCAGTCTCGAAACCATTCATACGGGTAGTTCAGAAACAAATGTACTTTACCAAAACATGTAGAAATAATATATTGATGAAATGAGTTTTTCGAGAAAAACAATTTTTAAAATAATTCCCATTAAATAAACATATGCACGTATAAAGCAATTGAACCTGTTTATTAGTTGTACGGTTAAACTAATTAAATGATTGGTTTGGAAACATTTAAAAATTGGCGGTTGGTTGTCACATGATGAAATAATTTTTCAATTAAAAAAATTGTTCAGTAAGCATCTAGGATGTGATTATTAACTAGTTTGCTTAAATAAAACGATTAGTTATTTCTTTAATGATAAATTAAGTGATCGTAGATGTTGGCTAAACAAAAAAACTGGTTTTAGGGACTCAATAAAACTACAATAAAGATCGTTTCTACACAACAACGTCCCTTGTCTAGAAGAAAATTAATATAAAGGTCCAGCTGTTCAGCTACCGACCACACTATGCAACAAAGTTATTTAATAAAATAACAACATGTAACTTTTTAAAACACATTAGTAATGGGCTAGTATTCTATCATTTGAACAACTTAGAAAACAGAAGTATTCATGCAAGCATTCTGAGAAAACTTGTAACGTTAGCGCTAGTAGAAAATTTATCCAAAGCATCAATATTATGCCAGACATTTGTACAGCGCTTATTTCGTCACAATCTGCGTTTACATCGCCCTAGCGCTCGAACAGAAGAAAAGAAGATGTTCACCAGCTGTGCGCAGAGTCTCGCACAAGCAAGCACAGCGCCGCTCCCACTCAATTGTACTTGAAGCGACTGCACTGATAACGAGAACCAAAAAGTATAAAAGCAACTTCCGCACCCATTTCGATCACTTGAGATTTGAGATCCTGATGCCGACCTCCATCTCTAGGTCCCCCTCCGCGGGCCTGTCCCCTTTTCCTAACGCTTTCTTGACCTAGCTCTGCCTTGTGACGCGAACCCGTTTCATAGAATGACCCTCCTAACCTGAACCTGTCGGAGTTCTATTTTGTGACGGGAACCCGGCTCGTAAAATATTCTGTTAAACTAAATCCCGCATCCGGCGCCCACTAGGGCAATTTGGCCATAATCCACTGGCTTCACTGAAGTTATTATAACCAAAAATCTCAATAAATCGCTAGCATATATGTAGCAAGAACGCGGTTGATCTGACGACAATTCTTCGAAAGCGGATTTTACTTTACCGGTCGAGGCACGAGAGCATAAGCGATCCTCCAACACTCGCCGAGAAACACAACAGTGAAAAGGCTGAATTCGCTCCTGGTGAACTTGTCTTGTTTAAGTTATTCCTGGGGACCAAAACTTATATACCAACAAAGCCTCGCAGCATAAAAATCGTACACAATCGCCATTTTCGGTGACATTCATAGCGTTTGTTTCAGACCCATAGTTTCTAGTTAAAGTACATGGAAGCTCTACCTCATCCAAACTTTCTTGGAGAGGATCCAGGGGAGCAACCGGGCAGAACCGACGTGTATAGTGAGTTGCCGACCGCCAAGTAGCATCGATCCAGACCGTTTACCAGAGGAAATTTTCTATTATAATTCTATTTACTTACCCCATTACTATAGTCAAATTTATACCCAAACGGAGTCACGTGACTTTTGTCTGTCACTGTTAATTTTTAGTAAAATACAGAGTGTCCCGAAAAATCGTTTACAAATTTTCAGGGATTGGAGAGGAAGGCAAGTGAAGTAATTTTTGCTACGCAACATATGGTTGGAAACGTCACCTTGGTATTAAAAAAGTCACGCTGTACGCCAACATCTGGATCTGACATATCGCAATCATTGGATAGGCAGGGGCGGGACCGTCAATTGGCCAGCACGTTCCCCTGATTTAACGCCGCTGGATTTCTTCCTATGGGGAGATTTAAAAAGCTTAATGTACGCGACTTCAGTAAACAAACAGGAGGACTTGGTAGCCCGAATTATTGATGCCCGTGGAAGGATCCGGGAAACTCCAGGAATTTTGGCCAGAGTTCGAGCTAACATGGTGCGTCGCTGCCACGCTTGCAACGATGTTGTAGGTCGACAGATCGAGCAATTATTATGAATGATGGTTGTTATGTACCATTTTGTTGTTTTTACTTTTGTAACTTACGATAAAAAGCAATCTGTAATAAATCATTTTTTTCAATAACAAGGATACGTTTCCGACCATATGTTGCGTAGCGAAAATTACTTCACTTGCCGTCCTCTCCAATCCCTGAAAATTTGTAAACGATTTTTCCGGACACCCTGTAGATGAAATAGAAGAAATTCGAAAAAAGGTATTTCGATTATAAAAGTTAATTTTAAAATTTGACGTTTCTAATCTGTCAGATTATATTTTTCGTTTAAGTTATTGAGATAATGGTAATCAAAGCTAACTTAGTTGAGCAGAAAACTGAAAATAAAAGGAAACCATCGGACATGTGGTATAACGAGCAGTCACAACAATGAATTTTCATGAAGAGTACGACAATATTAAGAAACCAACAGTTTCACCCTCGAACGTTGTTCGCCATGCTTCTCTTGCGTTAAATATCTCGGAGAGCACAATTTATAAATTAAAGAAAGACGGGATAGAGTGCGACATTATTTACTGAAAATATTACATTTTACAACACATTATGTTTTCCTTAATACGTAAAATCAGTTTAATTTCATATAAGAGAAAAAACCCGTAGCAATCTTGTTTTAGAAATTGGCAGATGCCGTGATAACCTACACAACGAAATGTCATTTATTACCGTAAAATTGCATTTTTAAGAATCGACATACGTAAAGTCAGTAGATTATCACGTGACGCCGATTAAGAATTATTTTGTACTTAGTTAGAAACATTATACGATTTATTTCGAAACTGTTTATTCCTGTATTTATACATTTGAGTGGTAACGAACCCATGGGCATCTGAGCATATCCGAGGCAATAGTAAAGTAAATTAATTAATAAAAGTTTCCAGAAAATTTCATGGGAACATTACAAACTCCCACGTACGTATAGCGTGGATGAAAACAGCAACCCTAACGAAAATTTCGCCTAATTCCAGCTATTCATATACTGAATCGTCATGACTTAAAAAAAATAAAAAATAAAATTAAAATTGTTATTTTATAGTTCTCGAACCAAGAGAAGCTCACAATATTGCCATATTCGCAGTGAACTGACGTATTGATAAACATATATTTATAGCAGGCAACAAAATTAAGAAAAAAATCAAATATGGTCTATGTGCTTAAAGCTGATAAAATGTTGCTACTTATATTGGAAAAAGGAATTTCATGGTCATGGTCTTTTAACCCAATTTGGTGCATTTACATATTAATTTGTTTTGGCAATTTAGTTGCCTAACAAGCCATTTTTACTTTTGCTTAGAATGGTGCCGTTCGTTACAAATTTAACAGTTTTTATTACTGTGATTTTGCAATTTTTCTTGTTTCAGTACAATTTTTAAAAGCCAATTGATAATTGCAGATGTTATGGACGTCAAAACATTAATTAATAGAAGCTATGAACGGTCCTTCCAATGCATATTTTATCATAAATGTTAAACAACGGAATTCATACATAAAAAAGTATATTATTATACTAGTTTAATAAAAGGGTCTATTGTAGCACGAGTGGGTTTCCAATGGAAGGAGTGCTACGACTCTTATTAAACGAGTATAATATATGTACTATTTTATCTACTTTGCATAAAAAAATCACAAACTTTGAATTTTCACATTTAATAAATGTAAGAATCTCTCAGTTGTCTGAAACAAAGTAGAAGTTTTTCATATGAAAATATCAATGCAAAACCAGTGCTATAATAAACTCTATTGTAGCACTGTTTTCGATGTTATAATAACCGTATTGTGACAGCAAAGTTAATAAACTGTATATATTTTCTAGTATCTAATTGAACGCCTTTAATTTTATTTCCTAATCAAAACCACAGGACAATTACGACTAATGCGCATGTGAGGAACAGCAGCGGAAATATTTATTTACCAGGAATAACGCAGGAAACCAAATGCTAAACTTTGTACATGACAATAGGGTAGCAGGAAATATGCATGCCACAATCTATTCGGTGGCATATTGAATATCAATTCGACGCAACGACGTAACCTACAACTAGTAACAACATACGTACAAAAAGCGTGAATTTTATTGAATGTTCATGAACTTTTTAGCGTAACTGCGTATTTTCGAATCCGTTGCACATGTATTTTTATAAACATGCTGGGTTTATTAATAGCATTCTATGGTTCCTGAATTTAATGTTTTCCAGTTTTCAATTCATATTATGGGCCATAAATCTGTTTACTTCCCCCTATATTGATAAATTAATACGTACAGAAATAACGCAAGCATTCATTTGTACATTCCCTGACTAACTAGTATGGATACGTGCACGTGAGCTACAGCCTAGACGACTTGTCCAATGTTGCTCAAATTGCATATGATTCCATAACAATTTGTCTTGAAATAAAATAATATATTTTCCCTTTTAAGTCAAAACTGTCAATATCTACGAACTCGTTACCACTCTGGGCCCAAAGTCGAAATAAAACCGCTGGTCGTGTTGTTCGTAGACCGCACAGCTAAAGCAAAGGGTCTTCTGTTGCCTCGCAGCAACTTTTCTATATTTGACAATTACACAGTGTACCTACCCTTCAGTTTAAAATCTGGCCGTTTTCAGGATTGGTATTTACGTACTACACTTAGTTTCATCTTTTACATGGAAGTTTACAGAAGTGCCATGGGTATTGTCCCGAATTCGTTTAAAGTCTGACAATCCTTTTAGTCAAAATACACTTGAACACAAAGACTAAAGCTACTATTGCGAGATTAATAAGAACACTCAAGTACAAATAATTGCATTTATTTTCTGCTGTTTACAGAACAAATTAATTCTTGTAAGGTTAGTTATTAACTACTAAAGTCTCCGTTCAGTTTGACCAAGAAAACTCGGTAGGCGTTCTCAAAATTTCTAATAATCTTATCAAAGCAGCTCTTAATTTCGGACTTCTACGACACGTACATGAACGTGACAATCCATAATCGCTCATACTGCTATGTATTCTTGAAATTTGTAGGTTTCACACGCCAAAATTTGTCACGCGGCCGACACCTCGCAATTGATCTCTAATAAAGTTTACAACTCTACTAAAGGAATTTGCTCCAGCCGGCACGTATTTTTAGCCTAATTTTAGTTTCTTCCAATTTTTCGGCCTACGAGGTAAACCCTGCATAAATTTACGCTTATGCTTTCATGAGATTCAAATACTTCCATCTTCCCAGAGAAAGGCACGTTCTAAATACCGGCTTTCAGCCGCCTGTTGTAACGTTAATGTGACAAATTTGTCTACGAAATTCTACCTTAAAAATATTTACGATACAAAGTGCGTATGGCTAACTAAAGTACAGTCTATTCGTACAACCGCGTATGGTTCATTTTCACACAAAAACGCAAATCGTAACAGCGTGTTGAAATGACACGTTCTGTGATTCATACCACTAAAAAATATAAAAGGAACGGTAAACCATACAGTTCATCGTGAAATCATTTTGTGCTCACCAATCTCCCGTCTGATGGGTAGCATCATGCCAAATTGAATGAAACTGACCTGAAATGAAAAAAATCTTTGTAAAAAAAACTCTGAACAAACGTGTAAACTGCCATTGTGGCTCAAACATTTTACACTATTGCCAAAATAGTAATAAGAAGTTTGCGAAAATGCTAGTAGGTAGTATTGCATAAAAAATTTCTGCTGGGTTGTAAAATAAAAAAATCTAAACATTTTTTCTTCTTCTTCTTTGTCACGACATCCCTTCAAAAGGCGTTGACCGGCTTCACCTCACGCCATTCCTTTTTATCTTAAGCTTTGGTTCCTAATCTTCTCACCCTCAAAGTTCTCAACTTCTACTTCATCACTCCACCTTTTCCTTAATCGTCTAACTCCTCGTTTTATTTCGCATGCTTTTGTGGGTGCCTCTTTTACTTTCATTCTGTGTAGGAGATCTAGTCATGCAAAGCGTTAGCTTCTGATGACAGCAAAATACTTCCCCTATATTAAAATATTTCGCTCATTCAAAAACCATATTTCCGATTTGGAGATCTTGATGTCTTCTCCCTTCTGTTCTTGTTTGCACTATATATATTTAGTTTGTTCCAGGTCTATTTCCAAACCGGCCATTTGGGCTTCGTCTGTACGACCTGTAAATTTTGCAAAGCTTCTGCTTTTCAGGCGAGTATTACTATATACGTTTCTCTCAAACAATATTGAAGAGGGTAGTCGCAAAGGGGTCTTTCTGTATAGTCCTTTTCGTATTTCCGCTTTACGGAACAAACCAAAACCAAAGCCAAATTTCCAACATTTTAACTAATTATAAAAACACAAAAATAACAAAATACCCATTTCAGACCAAATAATATAGGAAGAATTTTTAACGAAAGTAAAAGAAACTAAAACTATTTTACAAAATAAGCCAGACATGATTATAACAAATGTTGACAAAACACAAAAAACAGTTATATTAACACTAAACGACTACAAAAAAATAATGACACTTTTAATAACCGTAATACCTATGAAAGATCCTACACAAATAATTTAAAACTTCAACAATTACTTGAAAATAAATACGGGAATACCTACGAATACAAAAAATTTATTTTCCATAATGGGACTCCACCTGTAATTTATGGACTTCCTAAATTACACAAAGATGGTATACCATTAACACCTATTATTGCTTCATATATGAGCCCATCTTATAACTACCCAGTTTCTTTTCAATTATTTTATCTAACATCACAAATTAAAATAAAAACATTGTTAAAGATTCTTTGTCCTTTGAAGGAATGATTGAAAATTTAAAATTACCACGCAATCATGTTTTGTTCTCGTTAGATGCAGTTTAATTATACACCAATATACTCTTAAACCTCGCTTTACAAGCTGTAGAGAACAATTGGATAAAAATTAAACAATACACAAAAATACCGAAAGAAGAATTTCTAAGATGATTGCAATTTTTTCTAGAAAACACCTATTCTTCTTATAATAACAACATTTATAGCCAATGGGATCTC
>OW679203.1:66965692-67056999 GCA_940337035.1 Agriotes lineatus
GTGCCTTTCTCTGGGAAGCTGGAGATAGTTCAATCTCACGAATAGATTAGAGTAAATTTATGCAGGGTTTACTTCGTACGCCGAAAAATTAGGCAACGGTATATGGCCATAACGTGATCAGAAGTGCAACTGTTGCAACTCGATCGTAAAAATTTCGTGCCGGCGGGGGAAAATTCTTGTAGCAGCATTGTAAAACTTTATTAGCAATAATTTGCGAGGGATCGAGCTTGACAAATTTCATCGTGTGAAAGCTTATTTGGAAATTTGTAAACGCCTTCTTGGTCAAACTGGACTTAGAATTTAATTAGTTAATAAGAAGAAGTTAATAAGTAAAGTTAAGAAGCAACGGTATTAAACTTAAGTGTTCTGTAAACGGCAGAAAAATAAATGCAAGTATTTGTACTTAAGTGTTCTTATTAATATCGCAACAGTATCTTTTAGTCTAGTGTATTTTAACTAAAAGGATTGCCAGTTACCCCGACTTTAGGCGTCCCGCAACACTAGTCTTCACCTACTAATCATATATGTAAAAGCCAGTAAAGCTGCATCGTCACCGATCAGACTTGCTTCGTCCACCATCGGGATTACTTCTTTCAACGCCATCTAATAGCAGTCTTTAGCCTTAGAGGATAATGTGTCATTGTAGAACGACTAATTATTTCATAATGACAGACTGCAGAATTTGACTAGGATGGGTGGAGCACGGAAGAGACTGGAAAAGAACTCGAAAAGTAAGTGTACCGCCCAGCCAACAAGAAAGCCTTAAAGTAGTAGAAGAAGACAGGCTAAAGGAGTTGGAAGAAGAAAGATTGAAGGTACGGGACGGGGGCGTGTTAAGCATTTTTACAAGATTTATGGCAAAACAAATACAAACTCCTTGAAAGCATTTTATGTTGCATACTTATACTCAAGCTGGTTGCGAAATTAATGAAATCAGTGGTTTCTTCAATTCTAAAATTACCTACACTCATTACAAGGTTTTCAAAGACAAATAGAGATTTTTTACAAGCAGTGTGTGTTGCCTATTCTGAGAATTCGGGAATTAAATAAAGAGGAGAAAGAGTATGCTATCTTCCTCCCTTTTTAGTTCGCGCTTCTTCTTCTTCTTCTATATTGAGATGAAAGGGCCCTAATTATTCGCTGTATTGTTGTTTGAAATGATAATATTTAATTTTATTCGCCTGTTAATCAATTATCGCTGTTTAAAATGAGACGTAATATTTTAATGCACAAATAAATGGTTGCATGCCATTTTTAATATTTTATTCAACTGCAAAATTCAATACACTAACTCATCGGTAAAACATGAAACTCGCTCAGGTGGGATCAGAATTGTACTATATTTTCAAGTTTGATCTGAATTTAACTATCTCAATTCAAAGTCGGTAGTTCAAATGTGCGGTTCTTAGTAGGTAGGTCAAATAATTGTCCAACTGACAGATGACACAAATTTGTTGATGGTGCAAACTGCGTATCTGAACGTTTTAAAACTCGTGGAAATATTGTGAAAAATGCGTCAGGTAAGTCATTTAAATTTTTCTCGCTTGTCAACTAAACTCGTTTTTGTTTTAGGATGACATCAAGACTGCTACTTCATTGTTTAGAAGCGGAAACGACGCTACTTCTAGCAATTGTTTTTATGACGCTTGGCTTCTCGCTGGATTTACAAATTTTGGTAACGATTTTTCAATATTTAGAACGTCGCTGGAGCCCTGGGAACGTGCTAATCTTCCTTGCCAAGGTTTGTTCTCGCGTTATACTGCGTTTCCCGGCTCTGAGACTTAAATTGCAGGCACCTACCTCATAAAACTTGGCCCTCTTGCAGACTCTGTAGACGTCTTAGAGTACAGGCCCCTGGCTCGGTGTGCTTACTTTTACCGGGAACGAAGCTGGAAAATCCCAGTTGAAATGGCTGCCGATGTCCACGGAATGGGATCGTAGAATTTTCAAATTTACTTGTGGTGTAAAGCTTCACAAACACTCTCATATGAACACTGACACATTGGCAATAAAATGCAGTAGTTTTTACTTGTTAATATGCTCGTTTATTATGATAAATTCGTAATTAAAAGTGGAGCAAATTTCTTACAAACTTCAAGTTTAATTAATTTCAATTGTTCCCCTGTTTTTGACAATCTGGCATCAGGTTGCTAAGTTACAGAAATAAGTTTTGATACAAAAAGGTTACAAAAGGAATAAAGTTTAATACATAAATTTAAAATTAACATTTCTTAAATCTAAATTATTGTCTTTTCCCTTCTAATTAAAATTGTCTCTGCGATTGCACACACAAACGTTATTTTAAAAGTCACTGCCCTGCTCTGTTTCACTTTGTTTTAAATGCACTAATTATTGAGTTCCGCACTTTCATGTCTCTCGCCACAATCTGTTGCCAACATTTAGCAATTGCTCTCTTGTAAATTCTTTCTACTCTGCTTCATATCGGTTTACCTTTCTGCTATGCTCACAATTTTCACCATCTTATGCTTTGACTTAATAAACTTACGCTCTGTTAAAATTGCAACCAACAAACCATTTGTGTTAAATAAATTTTATGCGGTTTGGCTTTGCATGTGCAGAAACCTTTCATTTTAAATTATTAATTCACGAGCCAATTCAAAACCCCCTGAACATACCTTGCCTTAGCGTGCCTTTCTCTAGTAATTATTGGTTCTCGCATTTCATCATCAATGCATTTACTATTTTACTTTTGTTTAATATTGCAGTTTAAAATACCTCAACTCTGTGCTTATTTGAATCAGTCGATTATCCTGCACTGCAGTCAGAGCCAAGTCATGGGCTTAATACCACTTCAATATAGACACATTCCACCTGTTTTTTTCTTCATCGGGCATCTAAATGATGAGCCTCCAATCCTCAATTTTCATCCAATCTGTTAATGTGGCTGTTCCATTCTTTCCTTATCTTCTTTATTCATTCATTGTCGTTCTCAACTTTGCATGTGCCTCATGTCCTCACTTCTAATCCTGTCTCTGAGTGTTTTCCTTCCATGCGTCTGAAAATGTTCATTCTTGTGATCTCCATTATTCATTGCGTCCGTCTGGTGTCTGGTCTTGCCTTTGCGGTATACTTCAAGGATTATAAATCCGAATCGGCATCCTTTCGTGTGTTTTCGTTCCTCCATACTGTATCGTTCAAGCACCCTGCTATTCGATTTGTTTTTGTAACATGTTCTTCCATCAGTTCCACCAATTTTTATAAATTATCATGGCATGACCTGCTTGATTATTCCTCCATCTACTTGCAACTGGTATTGGCTTGGTTGTGGTGGATGTCATGTTGAATAGCTTAGCGGTTGCATTGGACAGTTGCAGCATTCTTTGAAGTTGTCTTCGTTTCAAATCATTAGCACCCCATAACATCCTTTCACTAACTTTACCTTTTTGTTTATTTTATCTATTATCAAGCTCAGCAAAAGGGGACTTTGATTTCTGATTCCTGTACTTCAACAGGGTCTGGTAATTGTACTTTTATTCTTGTTTACATTTTGTTTCCGTGATAAATCTCTTCAATCGAATCTAAAAGAGCATCAACATTTTATTTTTCCCTACTATTACAAATTTTTTATAACTAACCACGACGTTTTACAATAAATAGATTCAGAGAAACCACTCATAGAAACAGTGTTTTTGGAGACTGGAAGGGAGTGGAAAGGAAGCAAGAAGGGTAGTGGTGGCATCTCGTGGCTAGGCACTTGTCTATATGATAATAGTTGATAAAAATAATAATAATAATAATAATAATAAATGGTCTTTATTGCTTCGACAAAACAAAATACAAAAGCGAAAAAATATTATAATATTTACTATACAAAAGGCGAAGTTCAGACGCCATTTTGAAGTAATAGTAGTTTTTAGCGACAATAAAACACAACAAAATAATGCAATTAATTCACCCAATCTAACAAATTAACTTAGTTAAATGGATAGCATATACATGAGTAGTATCTAAAAGCAATTTGTTTCGCTTAGTGGTACAAAATCTATTCTTAAAAATGTGTGGTTCAAAGTTAGTAATCTATTTTTATCTGCCACACCCACGTTTCTGGTGCGTAGGTTACTGTGGGTTGTATTATTGCCTTATATATTTTCAACATTCAATTGAATTGAGTGTGTCAAGATGGACCGACGTGCGGAGTGCGATCGGCGATAATATACCCGAAAATTACAGAATTATCACATTCAAAACAACGCTGAAACGGGTGTTAATACTTATTAAAGTAGTGAATAAGATAGTGCAAATAAATAGTCAGCAGATAACCGTACGTTAGAAGATAATAAGGGGAGCAAAGTCACCCAAAAGACATAGGCGACGCACAAAGAAAATAAAAAACAACGTGGAGGAAATCCTCGAGATGATGACGGAGCTTCAAGATATGGAGAAATACAACAAGAATAGCAGGAATATAGCAAAGAAATTAAACAAGAAAATATGAAAATAAGACAGAAAATAAATGAAAAAATTGAACTGCTTGAAAAAGAAAAGGAAAAATAATTCGGTAATTTCAGTTCAGGACTATCGGTAGAATCTGAGTATGAAAATTCATTAAACAAGAACTGAAGGTGAAAACGATATTGGTTAATCTGATCAGGAGTACATAAAAAAAGCGACATAAAGGGTAAAATTAATAATAGTGTAGCGGAGCTGTGCCATACCGCCTGAAAACGTCAACACTAATAAAAGTGAAAATTCCAGTGCCACAGTTCTAGTGAAAGTCAAAATCGATTGTGTGCTTGCAGTTAAGAAATCTCTTTAACGCTAGATGAGGAGTGTCGTCACGCAATGAATGTAACTAATCTTCCAAACGTCGCGCAACAGTCTGTAAACAGCAGGCATTCCGATTCAACACAGCATGATCTCAATCTACCCCTTTTGCATCATGGAATAGACGCAATTGTAGGCAGCAATAAACGAACGGACGTCCGAATCGAATAATAGGCCAATTGAAGGTGAGAATCAACCCCGCTGAACAATAAGACCATAAGCTCAGTTATATCGTATTGAACCAATTTAATTTCAAAGTGGTGAACCCGGCAAGAGCATCATAACAGTTCCTAAAGTGCAAGCCATCCTATTGGTGAGCCTCGACAAGAAGCATTAAGTAAACCATACAGCTGTCGGTGTTGTAGCACCAAATCAGATAATATATATAAAATATGTACGTGAATGAATATTGGTAGTAGAATTGAAATGCATAAATGGAGAAACGTGGACTATAGTGATAACATTGGAGTAAATTAAGATACAAGAAAGAAGACGAAGATACATTTTTCAAAAATATACAGGAAGAATTAGATGAATTACGAGGTAACAAATTAATTATGACAGACTATCTACCGAAGATGGAACAGAAAAACAAAACGAAGAAAATCTAGATAAAAGAAGCACGACAGTAAACGAAAAAACAAAGAGTTATAGACTCAAAGAACCCATATATCAAGAAAATTTCAGTAAACAGAAAATCCAACGAACAAAAAGACGAGAAAGAGGCAACAAAAGCTACCTGTGAAACAACGAAGATAGTAAACACAAATATGAAAAAAAATAGATTGGTGGACTGGAGCGCTACGTTTAGTATAACACAGAAAAAGGAAACTTGGAAAAAATATTTAATCACAAAAAGATTAGAGGAGCACAAAAAATACAGGGAAAATAGAAAAGAAGAAATTTTCACCTCGTATAAAGCCCGTCTATTCGCCGCTGTGTTTCCCGGCGAGCGCTGGAAGGCGACGGGAGATTCAAGGTTTTGGCCGGCGGAGTACAATTTGCTTTCGATGGAATACCAGATGAATGGTGTCGTTGGACCAGCAGCGTTTTTGTTGCAGAGATGTTAGTGGTATATTGAGTGAGGTCGGTTTATTACGGTTAAATTGACCTAGTAGACGTTGAGTGGTGCAGGTGTTTTTAAAGAAACACTCAACGAGTCGGGCCCACCGACACCAGGTTGAACTAGGTCAGGCTCAGGTAGTGGCTCGAGGAGTCGGGCCCTCCGACACAAGATTGAGATAGGTTAGGAAGGTATTGGGAGAAAGCAAGTGCAGGGACTCAAGTCTCAAGTGTCTTGAACTGGCTGCTCTGTCCGGTTATATACCCTCCAGTCTCTCGGATTATTCCAAAAGGGGATTGGAGAAGGTGCGGCGCCGTGTCTTGCTGCACGCGTGTCCGCGCATCGCGGCTCGGATTTGGCTTATCGGAATCCACGGGGTCTGAAGATGCGAGCGGTGATTGTAACTTGGATAAGCGATCATGATTGTTATTTTACATTTCCCTTAAACACTACTAACGCGGTGAAACGACAAAGCATCTCCCTGTCCGAATCATTTTTTCCTCAAAATCTTACAAAATGTTATTTCCTCTACCGACGGTAGATTGCAGCGTTATCATACCTCTTAAATAATGCACAACACTACATGCCGTGTTCAACCAGAAAAGTACAAAGGCATCATTCAACGGTTTACTATTATCAGGTTTAAACAAACTTCCCCTTACTTTTAATGGGGATATTATGACAGAAAACAATTACTTATTATGCCTATTGGTTGTGTTTTTAAAACCACGAACACCACAAGTCCATTTCATTTAATAATAAGGAGGGTTGGTTCATTACTGTCTTAGTGAATAGGGCCCACGGTCGTCCAAATGCTCCGTTTAAACACACTCTTATTATTTCTGTGATACTGGTCTGATGTGCAGCAGTTTCACATTTTAAATGTGGCATACGCCGCGGGATACAGCTAGTTGCGGAATGTTTTATTAACTTTTCTATTGTACTTTCCTCGTTCATTGTATTGCATAAAGTAATCTCTTCTTATGCTAACGTAGTAGTAGTAGTAGTATTTGTGGGGCGACTCATGTCTAATAATGGACCCTTTTTTGCCAACCCCGTTGACATCTAGGCATGCAGAGTATCAGATACCTTAGTCCTACTTAGAATTTTGCCGAGACTAAGGAGTTCCAACCCTAGCAAGAGACCTTTTACATGCTACACATCGTAGTAACACGGGACCCACGGCTTTACATCACTTCCGAATGATGGCATTCTGTAGAGGTTTTCATCCGCATTTTTTTATTTTTAAAAACCTCACCGGTATCGGGGATCGAACTCTCGATCCTTAGATCAGTAGCCAGAATGCTTACCACTGAGCTATGGAGCCCGGCTATGCTAACGAAAATCTATATAATTGGTGAACATCTATGTTGTGCTCGCAGTTCTTTGCCAATATTCATCTTATAGTGAAAATATGGTCAGTAGTAAATCTACCCTTTCTGAAACCACTCTAGTAATCTCAGAATTCTGTTAGTTATGACGGCTGTTAATATCTGACACATGGTATTTACTAATTCCTTTGGCATTTTTTCAGTAATCCTATTTCATATTTTGACTAACATTTCATATCCTATGTACGTATTTTAATAACTCTGCATTTATCATACCTTCTCCCCTACTGCTGTCTTGTTTTTAAATATTTGTCTACTTTTATTAGGTGGGGGGGGGGGGGGGGGCTCAACCTTTAGGCGCGGACCGTAGTCGTGTACAGCTTCATTTTGAACTTGTTCTTCTTCTTCATTTCTTTATCTATTTACTGTTCTCCTGCTAAAATATTTCCTTAATTTTTTCTAATTCATGTTGTTCTTGATTGAAAATATTTCTTGCTTTTCCTTAATTTTTCAAAAAACTTTCTACTATTTCTGTCTCGGTATTCACTTTCTATTTTATCGTGTTCGTACCTTCTTTTCTTCCTTCTGCATACACAGTCCGCTTGTCGTCTCCTATTTTGGTGCTTATGTGTTGCTATTCTTGTTGTCCTTTGCATCATCTTCTCTCTTACATATTTCCTTAGTTGTTTTAGTTGTCGTCTACGCTCTTCATCATACCAGTGGTTTCTAGTTCCTTTTACGTTATTCCTTCTATTGTTTTTGTTTTTCTATTATTATTTGTAATTTATTGGCTTATTCGATGCTGGTAATTATGCTTTATAAATTCTTCTGTTGGAAAATCTATATTCTATTCTTTTAGATTGTTTCCTATTTTTTTATTTTGCTTGCACACCACTTTCACTAGAAAGTGGTCAGATGGCATCTAATCCACGCCAACTTCTTGCATCCGTAATCTTCGACGAATATTGTAGGCTGATTTTGTAATGCGGCTTTTACTTAGCCCGTATCTTACGTTACTTGAAATTGTATTGCCCTTTTTTTGCTAGCTATCTCTGTCGTTACTGCATAAGACCAGTTTCTAACCTTAGTGTGGCTATGGATATGTCAACACAACATTGCTCTAAGTTTGCCCCATTACATCTATAATCCTAAAAATAACCCGGCTAGAAATAAAAGCCAGGCTGCTTACATAAACGTCATATACTCTATATGACGGTACACATACATACATATAAATGAAATATAAACGACAATATACAAATGCTATACGCCGTCAATAATAAACGGTATACTCTATATGACGGTACACATACATACATATAAATTAAATATAAACGACAATATACAAATGCTATACGCCGTCAATAATAAACGGTAAAGTTTAATCAAATCGCTACGTGCTAAAGGCTACGATCTACACGCATTTACAACACAACGAGTACAAAGAATAAAATATTTCGCCGAATTCACTTTAATGCGCCACATTGAGCCACTACCCCCTTAATGCGGTACAACTCACGCTTAGCCCCTACCACTTAATGAGGGATGGCGGAAGTATAGCCATTACCCTACTTACTGACTCATACAATCGCGCTTCAAGATCGGCGTCACACTGTAGCGTTATGATATGACGCAATCTTATGCAATGCTCCACACGTGATAGCGGTTTAGCGGTTTATTTGTACAGGTATTAACCTGATTTATTTTTCTGCTGCACGCAGATTGACCTGGCGATAAAGATTGGCATGTAGCACGTTCACTACTCACCTCGGTTGTTATACCCTGAAGCCGCTGCCACAGGCCTCTTGCTGGGCCTTCTATGGAACTCAGTGATGCCTTTCAAGGTTGCACTTCACTCTTGAAGCTGGATATCAGCTTCAAGAAAACCACGCGTTGGCCGCGACTTTCGAACGCAACCCTAGCTGTCACAACTTGACCGCGAGTGCCCACTTCCCGCACAAAAGAGCGCGCAAAACACTGTGTTAACGCGTTCTTCCGGTTCTACATCTAGATACATCCGGTGCCCCTTGTTAAACGCGCCAAACCGTCTTTGCGCGTATTTTACATACATTCTTAACTTAATTGCTAAAAAAAGTACAGCACAGCTCTACTTTAGCGTGTGTAAGTATTAAATAGCTCTGTGGTGAAACAAATCAGGCTCGTTACAATCGCCATGATTCTTTATGTATTTTTTGAAGGGAAACACATGTGCTCTTAATTCTTATTCCATTATTCATTACAATGTTCATTACAATTTCCATTACTTGCATCATGTTTGCTGTGTTTTCCTATCAGTTGTCTATATTTTATATCTAGGTGCCAGGTTTACAGTCCTTTCCAACGCCTTGTCTTTGCTTCTTGTAGTGCTTCTTCAAATGGTGCATGCCAATTTATAAACGGTACGTTGAAAACACATATCCTTTCGTTTATTGATTTAAAATCATTGTATGCTTTTCCTTAAATCCTATGCCGAAACAGTGTACCCTTCACTAGATCAATCACTTATTTAAATTCCTATATTATCTCTTGTAGTACAGCAGTGGCATTTGATTTTCGGTTGTTGCATAGTTGCAGCAGTTTTTTTATGAAGGACATTTTATTAATTAACATAAAAACAAAATTGCGGTAACTAACATTCTAATGCTCACTGTACTATTAAAATTTTCTCCTTCGATGATTTTTGGTAATTCAATTACTCGAAATTAATTCGAAACTACGAAATTGTTGATAGTTATTTGATAAACACCGGAACGAAGCGGACGCCCTTTTCGCCTCTTTCTTCAAAATTATGCGAATAAATATAACGTTGAAGAAATTACGGTTTGATCAAGGAATCTGGAAGTTATCGTCGCCAAGACGTAAAATATGATCTCATTGTATTTTTACTATAGCTGCAATTAATAAAATGCCTGAAGGTTTTGACATTTACAAAGTTAGAGTAAAACAATGAAGCATAGATAAGTCTAAGTAAACCTACCAGGGTGGAAGAGTTACATTTAAGCATTACTAGAAATTTTGGATCAAATTCAGTTTCCAAATAAATAATAAATCGGTCGCAATTTGATTCTACTGCACATTCTATACCAAGAAACCAAAAGCGTTTAGAGGTTTTTAGAGGTGACCACGAAGGTGAACAGCCGAATTAACCATTCAGGTGGCAACACTAGCAGATTGCATTAGGAGAGCTCGAATTATTACTATATTATGGGTTTTAAAGTTCGCACGCACGGAAGTGGTTCAATATAAACTAGTTCAAAGCACCGAAGTTGGTCAAAGTCGATCAAAATTAGAAATCCGTGTACGCAACATGTAGTATTCCTGAGTTTTTAACATTATTGTTAGTTAATTGATCAACTTTGTTAATTTCCAATAACAACGTATTATGGTAAGTAGTACTTTATATTTATCACGGTAGATACCTATATCAACATTAAAATTGTTGATAATACGTTTGAAGAAACAAATAGTGATTAAGTGTTTATTAAAGACTGTTATGCACCCCAGCTTCAAACATTAATGCTTCTAAAAAGGTGTCAGTCAAAAAAGTTATCTCAACAAATTACAGAAATTCTTCTATAAATACCATTGACAAGTAGCTTTTGTAATTGAAACTGAATTTCAGTTCGACTGCACTGTTGTAACGTTTAGCGAAGGGTTTTACTATCAGTGCAGTGTGATGGTTATTTTTTATTATTTTAAAATTCCATTTCATTATTATAACAGATACAACCCCTCACTGGAACTTATTATATTCTACAGATATGTATTTCAACAACTAAACTCATCTCCAGTGGAATTCCAAACTGCTTTTTCTTAGTAAGATGGTCAGTGTTTTCATACATAACAATTTTTTGTTAATAAACTAATGCATTAAGTTAGTGTATACAAATGAGCGAAACTGGTCTTTTGGTAATTCCAGTTTTCCTTGAAATTTAATTACGACGAACAAAGAAATCGAAATAGTTTCCAACAACATGCATTTACAATAATTTTAAACTAGAAGATCCTACAAGTGCGCTTGAAACATCAAATATCAAAAAGCCAGAAACGGCGCTTGATGTTCTGTATTCGACTTCAAGCAGGTATTTGCAGCATCAAATTAATATCAACAGTGGAACCTGAATATTTATAGCGACAAACCACTTCTTTCGGATGCCTTCTATCATTGCCACAGTGCATTTTCTAGATCCGGGTTTCTCAACCTGGGGTTGCAAACCCCAGGGAGGTCACGAGGGATGTGTCAAGAGGTTGCGAAGAAAGTCACGAATGTTCTAATAACATTTTACTACATAAATAAATTTAAATACATAAAATACTATGTACCAAGGGCGTAAGGCGTTTATTGCCCCCAGTTATGCACGGGGTGCATTCATTTTATTTACGACAAGGCGGAATTGGTCACTTTCTACTCTATTTTTGGGGGCGTAATACCTCACTTTACGGCCTTAGTGTCTTGCGTGCTAGTTTGACACAAAATTTATAAAAATTATAAATCTGGTTTTATTTGTGAATATTTATTTGTATATAAAATGTTGTATGCACCTCGTGCAGAACTAGCGTTTATGGCCCTTGTCGTGTTAAGAGCCTACGGTTACACCTTAGGGTCTAATTTTTACGCCGCGGGCCATAAACGCCTACGTATGCGCTTGGTACATAAATAGCTATTTTATAGAGACCGGAATATTCACAACAATCCAGATTTATATTTTTTAGACATTTTGGCAACCTACGATGTCAAACTGACAAGCAAGACACTAAGCAGGCTTTACAGTACTTTAGGTCTTTTTAGTATCGTTTAGCGGGCCTTAATATTTTTTTATGTACCAAGGGCGTAAGAAGGCGTTTACGGCCGGCGGCGTAAAAAGCAACAAGGGCTATAAACGCTAGTTATGCACAGCATTTTATGTGCAGACCGGATAATATTCACAATTTTTATTAATTGTCAAACTGACAAACAAGACACTAAGCCGACCGTAAAGTACTTTATACCGGGTGATGATAAATAGATGTGATTTTTTTCTTAGGTTGGCACTGTTAATGTTGGTTACCCTGCTGTCAATTTTGGTGGCACTGTAAGTCTATGTCAAGTTCTAGGTTAGCAGGTTAGGTTTTCCGTCAGTTTTGACACAGACTAACCTAAGAAAAAAAATCACAACCATTTCTGATCACTCGGTATACTTTAGGGCTGTACAGTGACACGTTACGACCTCAAAAATTATATCTAAGGTGACCAATTTCGCCCTGTCGTACATAAAAAAATAAAAAATGGATCATAGACGAACTAAATACAAGTAACTTGTTCAGGTGTGAAAAAATAAAAATCAGTAACTTGAGAATGCAGATGGATTCTAAGGTTTTAACCAGAAAATGTCTGTTCTTTAACTTTGCTTAGAAACAGGGGGTCGACAAGATACCCCTAAGACAGGGGTAGCCCGTAGTTGAGAAACACTGTTCTAGATCAATATAATAGCAGTTTAGGTGGCTCACAGGTACGAGCCTTTGGTTCTGGGCCAGAAAATCTGGGTTAAAATCCCAGTAGCTCCAATGGCCATAAAAACCTTGCGTCGACTTCACTGCCATTTCCCAAGTCGGTTTTCGCAAGCGACTCGGTTCATGCCTAAAGCTCTTCAAAAAGGAGAGACCGATGCCCCTACAGTAAAGATGTTAACAACAAGGCTGATAGCAGTAACAACATCATCAATATGATCACTTCAATTATCAACTAAAATATATTAAATACTTTGCATTTCCAGAAATTCAATATAGGTACATTTGAGAAAACAAATTTCTGAACATATTTTGCTTGTATTTTTTTCTGGTTTACATCCAGACATCCATTTTTCTTAGTATAAATCCATAAAGTGCTAACAATCTATACAATGGTTGTACATACTTCTGTTTTTATCAGGTCTCTCACATTAGCACTGTGACAAAAAGTTTTGACTAGACCTATGCAACAGCAATATAGCTTTTCGTTGTACTCAGCAGCATTTGATAACTGTTGTAAAGAGGCCCCACAACCGTATTGTCACTCACCAAACTTTCGTTCTACATAAGTTATTCCCGAATCTTGAAGAATTCTCTCCTAAATCTTCCCAGTTACTATACGAGTACTCAACAAAGATATCTCTGTATGCTATTGGAAAGATAATTGCTACTTTCCCGTCTCTGAATATGGTAATCGCACTCTAAGTTAACTTCAAAATTATTAACAGTAAGTCCTCTGTGGCCCTATGGCTGTAAACAAGTCTACAGTTATTATACCATGACACACTGCTTTACCGGTTTTCAATTTATTAATAATGTCTTCTCTTTGAACTTTTATATTTTGACTATAGTCTTCTATCTCTTACATCTGTCCATATTCTCATTCCAGACGTTGACATACTTCTTCCACCGTTCCACCATGCCCTCAAGATTAGCCAGTGCTGCTCTGTTTAGATCTATGAGATGGTTTCAGTAACACTTGTATCTTTTTTACAGTTTTTGGTTGCTTTCAAGATTTCCTTCCAGTTTACTTCGAAGCCACTGCCTCTTGTTCTGTTGAATTTCCACTTGTGTTTTATTTCTTTGTTTCTGTTAGTTTTCATAATCTGTTACGGCCTTTATACACAAGTATTTCAGCCATATCTCCTTCTTGGTGCTAACATCAATTCTAACAACTTTTGAGCTAATGCTATGCACTTTTGTTAAAATACCCTTGACGCTACTACACTGCTCTTCCAGATTCCCTCTATGCTCCTCTTAGTTCATTTCAGTTATCCTAATTCCTTCTTCTTCCTGCACATTAAACGGGTTTACATCCATACAAACACATTGGTTTAGGTATTAGCTTTCCATATTTTCTCGTTAAATCCACACAGTGCTTATTTTCAGGATATAGACATGCTCTTCTACGCAGCTGTGGTCCTAACCCTACTTAATTTTGGGAATGCAAGCTGGTTTGGCATCGACAACTTTCCTGGAGAATACCCACCCCACCCAATCGAAGCAGAAGGCATACCGCTTCACATCCCTCCAGAATGGAAAGGTATGATCTACGACGATAAATAAATACATACACACTACAACCTCTCTCAAATTTTCAGATGAAGAGCACGACTTTATCATAGTGGGTTCGGGTTCAGCAGGGTCGGTGATAGCAAACCGGCTCTCGGAAATTCCTGGCTGCAAAATCCTTTTACTGGAGGCTGGATACCAGGCGAGTGGATTGTCCGAATTTCCACTTCTGGCGGGGCTGCTTCAATTTACTGACCAAAACTGGGGCTACGTGACCGAACCAGAAAAAAAAGCTTGCCAGGCGATGGAAGAACGGCGGTGTGCTTGGGCGAGAGGAAAGGCTCTAGGGGGCAGCACTGTTATAAATTACATGTTATACACAAGGGGATGCCCGGAAGACTACGACCGCTGGGCTGCTTTAGGAAATCCCGGTTGGTCTTATCCCGAAGTGCTGCCGTACTTCCTCAAATCGGAAAATTCGGAACTGAAGAATTCGGACAAAGCCTACCATAATAAAGGCGGCAATCTGAACGTCGCCGAACCATTTTCCTCAACACTAGCGGATCTTTTCCTTGCAGCTGGAGAAATGCTTGGTTATAAAACTATAGACTATAATAGCCCTGAGCAAATTGGCTTCGGAAAGATACAGGCAACTCTGAAAAAAGGTCGAAGGTACAGCGTTGCAAAAGCATTTTTAAACCCAATTATTAATCGGAAAAACTTACAAATCTTTACAGGGGCTACAGTTTCTAAAATTCTCATCGATAGGTTCACGAACCGAGCGTATGGAGTAGAATATATAAAAAATAACCAAACGTTTTCAGCGAGAGCTAGAAACGAAGTTATACTTTCTGCTGGTGCGATTGGTTCACCACAGCTGTTAATGCTTTCTGGTATAGGACCAAAAGCGCATTTGGATGCACTTGGCATTTCAACTGTAAGCGATCTTCCAGTTGGAGAAACCTTGTACGACCACATTTTCTTCCCTGGCATTGTCATATATACTAACATGACTACCAGCCCTGGAGGAGGGTTGGATCCTTCGCAGTTGGTGCAATGGTACGCCACTGGCGAAGGCCCTTTATCCAGCGTAGCAGGAGTCGATGCGATAGCATTTATAAAAGCCAATGGTTCACAGGATGAAAACTATCCAGATATCGAATTATTTATACGTACGTCATCTATAAGAACAGACAATGGTACGATCTTTAAAAAGATATCACGACTATCCGACGAGTATTACCAGAAAATGTACTCATCGCTACCGACAACTTACAGTTTCAGTATAAGTCCCATTCTGCTGCACCCGAAATCCAAGGGATATATGAAACTCAACTCGGCCAATATTTACGACTCTCCACGGCTTTTTGGAAACTACTTCACCGATCCGGAAAAACAGGACCTGCGAACTTTAAGGGAATCTATTAGGACGATTTATAAACTTTGCGACACAAATGCCTTTAAATCTATAGACGCAAAAATTTTTGAGAAACCTTTTGTAGGATGCGAGCAGTTTCCTTGGGGATCTGACGAACACTGGCACTGTGCGCTATCACAACTAAGCACTACAGCATTTCATCAAATGTCGACTTGCAAGATGGGTCCGCCTGATGACAAAGCTTCGGTTGTTAATCACGAGCTAAAGGTGTATGGAGTTGAAAATTTGAGGGTAGCTGATTCTAGTGTTATACCAATTCCCCTCTCAGGACATACCAACGCCCCCACTATTATGATAGGTGAAATGGCATCGGATTTGATAAAAAGAGACTGGACACCTTTCTAATGTTTTGAATTAATAACGATCTTGTGATGTTACAAAATAAATGCATATGAACCTAAAGCAGTTAGTAGTTAGTTTACTATAAGAATTGATCAAACTGTGAAGATTAAGCTGCTATACCATTTCTATTTTATGACAAAAAATTATATTTCTGACAAACTACTAAATAAAGCCTAAGCAATCTGATATATTCTTTGCCCACATTAACTTAACAGTGATTATGTCATAATTTTCGCCTCTTATATAATACCTATAACAAATATTATATTTTATTGTTTTAACCGCATCAACATCTAAGGTTATTAGCACTTTTAAATTAATGTTACATGTGATTTAATACAGAGTCCAATTGATTTAACAAAGTTAATAATACTTTGTTCGACTTCCTTTTGGTTACCAAGAGCTTCTATGATGTTGTCCGGTATGTTATATAATCTTCTCTGGTGGATGTATTTGTCGCAGTCTATCATTATGTGTTGCACAGTCAATGGTACATTGCATATGTTACAGATCGGCTGTTCTTGTTTTTGGAGTAGGTAGTTATGTGTTGCGTTGATTTCACATTCGACGAACGTAATATAGTTTATTTACTAAGACCACAATTTTTATATTAAAATGAATTAATATGCTGAACACAATTTGATAAGCTTAAATGATTTGAAAGAAAATTCATACTAGCATGCTCTTAAAAAGAAATAATAACAGAAATTTAAATACATTAAATAATAGTAATAATAATAATGGACCTTTAAAAAATCACAGATAGTGACCACTTTCTGTAATTTTACGTCAACACTATCTGTACCCTAATTCAACACTTTCTGCACTCTAATGTGAACTGATATTAATCTGACTGGCTAAAACTGACAAATGCCAATTTTTATTTGATTAAAGTAAAAAAAATGACAAATGGCAAATTGAAAAACTAAATTTCTTGTTGAATGCGAAGTCGTCCTAAAAAATAGTATGTAATACACGTGTAGAAAAGCCATTGGAAAACGTATACTTGTTAACACTCGTGTTCCATTTTTCACATACGTTTTCCAATGGTATTATTTCCACACTCGTATTTACTGCAAACAACTGATTGTGGCAGGAAATTCCACGAAAAAGGAAATCTGATCGTACATTTATTACATCTAAATTTTTACTTCCAGGTCCAGCCAGTCACCGAACGTCAGTGCATTTTCCACCCCCTCACAAACAAAGACAAATTCCGACATCCTGAGATTTAAATATTTTGCATGTGGACTGGCAAAACTTAGCATCAGTGAAAACAATTACAAACTTCACAGGCTAATAAAATGTGGTGAACTGAATCGAATACTTCTTCATTTTTTGTTTAAATGTATCATTCGGCCAGAAAAACTGACATCTCCACTGTTTGAGATGCACAGATGCATGCGTGAATAATTATTTAAAACAGTAATTATTTTGCGAAACTGTAACGTCGCAGCCAAAGAATAATTACACACGACTTTAAATATGCAGAAATTACGCGCGGCGTTTCTTTATCAGACACTTACGTGCGAAAGTTGTAAGCAAGCATTAGTAACCGAACACTCGACACACGCGCTATTGCAGACCGGCGTAGCTGAGACCGCTTGAGCCTAAAGCCAAGCGGCTCCCAGTGAAAGTAAAAATATATGTATCTTTGGACCTACTTCTTGCCGCTCTGCAGTCTATAAACTGTCAAAAACGGAAAACCGCTTCGATTTGGCTCCATCCATGCGTCTGTGAAAGCAGGTAACGCTTATTGGGCAATTTATATTCATGAAATGAACATTAATCGCGCTTTGTTTAAGCTTTAATATGAGAACAATTATAAAAGATAAGTACAAAAAAAATTACCTTCAGAATACAAGAATTATTGAATGACTGGTTTGTTATGGTAGGCACATGGCTACGTGGCTTCTTATAGCGAGCCGACACTGCACCCTGTATATCAAAAAGAACATCTTCTTACTTTATGTCTCTTGACCTGTATTTTACTGAATTTTATTTTCTTGGAAGACTGATGACCAGCTATCCCGCCATCTTTTTGGAGATCTTCCTGGTGGCCTGGAACCTTCTGGTTTCCCATCGCGTGCTTCTTTTGCCAGCCTTTCGTTCTCCATTCTTGAAATGTGATAATTCCATTGTCTTTGTTAAGGCCAGGTGAAAATCCCGCGTTTCCTTCCGGAATTCAGACCGCTCAGTCCCGTAGAGCACATTTCAAATCCTGTGCCTACTTGCAACCGCTTCCCCGTGCGTCAATATAGCCTATTTCTGATCGTACGGAAGACCGTTGCTTAGTGCAAAGGAGTTGCCGGAAAGCGACGTTAGAATACATCGGTTGTTTGAGTGGAAGATATAGCGCAAACGTAGTTGTCTCAACCCCTTGCCGTTAATCCAGACAGTTGACCACTTGTTCGTTCAGCTGTACATTTTTGGACACGAAACGTTTTTCCCTTATCCTGGCGTGATTTTATGAGACAGAAACGTTTACGCTCAAGATAGACAAGGCTCATAGTTATATACCCGGGTGCCTTTCCCTCTTCTTGGTGTGGCGTGGCGCGTCGAGTCGTTGGGATTCGGATTCCAACTGTCGGGTAGATCAGTGGTGCACCAAATGACGAAGATGCGTCGGGGAAGGTGACCGTACGTTTCGATCCAACATAAATGGTATCATTCGGTATGCTGTATTGTGTCGTCACATACGTTATGCAGTAACCGTTCTTACGGATTTTAAAAAGAAACCAGCTCCAGGATAACTAACTCTTTGTTACGGGGCACTAATTGTCGTTACGTGCTCCCGTGGTACTTACTCATACAAGGTTCTGATATGCTGTCGCCATCGTGCTGTCAGTACCCTTCGCCTGGGACACCTTTCTGATCGCAAACTCCCTGCATTTTGCCATTACCGCCTACCTCAGCGTCTCTGTACGACGCGACGGCTCTCCAAATGGAGATCAACACCAAGCTCATCGCTTAACTACCAGGTATTGTTAAATTAGTTTTAATGTAGTGTTACGTTAGAATTTAGAAGGTAGCGTCCCATTTCCCAGTGCGCGGAGTGACGTCATAACCGTAATGAAACGCTGTAGTTATGTACTGGGGGTTTGCGTCTTAAATTTTAGTATGTTGTAACACGCCCTCAGCGCTAATTGGCCGCATATAATAGACTCAGACGCGGCGTTCATGTTTATCACGTTTCGTTGTTTGCTTGTTACTTTACGATCGCTGTTTATACATGCAAGCCGATTAGTGATTGTACCAAAGTTTATTGTTCGTCACGATTGTTTGTTTATTTATACAAGTAAATTAGTATTCGTATCAAGGTCCCTTCTTTGTTACGGACAGGCCTCTTGGTCGTATGGCAACCTAGTGATGACCGTGTTTTTACCTAACCATATTAACCCGGTATAATTTAAAGGATTACTAGTTGAGGTGTACCTGTGTACTCATTTTGTTTATTTTAACCAATAGACGGATATTCAAAATTATCTTTGTTTCTTTATGACTTGTGTATGCGTCCTGTGACGAATTTATGTGTTTTCTGTAGCTGTAAAGATCAATGTAAGGTGGAGCGACGGGAGCTGTTTAACCACTGAAGGTAAGTCCCTGAGCCAGCTGAGGACAATTGCAAGCCCTGAATTTTGGGCTTATACCGGGTCTTGCATAAATACTGTTCCCACGCCAATTCAAGCCCGTGGTGCTAATACTCTTTTTTTTCTACGTATCTCGATTACGACTACCCCTGTTACGACGGCACTTTATTTATTTATTTATTTATTTATTTAATTCGCACTCAGCCAACAGCCGTTAGGCCAATTATAGGCGTCGCTGTGCAGTTATGAGGACTTCCAACCCCACTAACGACTGTCATGATGTTGTATGACCGCCGGGACCAACTTTTTTCCGTGATAGCCGTACCACGAGGCGCCGAGAGATGCAGCCGTGGAACTCCCATCCAAGTTCTGACCTCACCCTAATTAACCGTTTCTTCAGTTTGGACCACGCCCATCTCCCTGACTACAGCCGGACAACTCTTCTGTTACCAAACCGTCGAGCCCAGATTAGGGTGAATTATTTTAGAAAGCATTCTTGCCCCCGTAGTATAAAGTGACATTGTCGTTAACGCCCGTTTGGGCGATAACATCTTCTCCTTTCTCGTCCCCATCCTGTGACGTCCTGGATGTTACATTGTTGTATGGTTTGTTGATTTCTGATGCAATCGCGTCTTTTCTTTATTATTATGGACCTTAAAACTTTAATTTCATTTGTTTTACATATATCAGCGCTGGTTTCAATAGCGTAATATAGACCGTATGAGTTCCCCATGCTTAGCTTAAATTATAATTTCGAAAAATAGACTAGAAGTAATAGCACATAGTAATTTTTTAAATGTCGTTTTGGATGTTAACATTTTCAGAAATTCAAGTTTCATTGTTCTTTCAAATTCAAACTTATTTAGTCTACATATATTCCAACATTTTTTAAACATTTTTCATTTGGCAAAAACTATAAAGCTAAGTAGTAAATTTAGCGTTGTGTCTACCCTATATCTATAGAGAAATTTCCAAAGAGTAAATCAACTTATTGGAGTTAGGTGTACATCACAATCTACCGATACGACCATTACGACTTACAAATCGTTACCAATCATTTTACCACGTTTTGAATGATTTTCTGTGATGTGTCCTTGCATTTTAAAAATATTTGTCAGAAAAGCATAGACTAGTAGGCAATTTTTAAGCATCTTAAGCATTTTGTCTGATCTGTTTGCGCGCATAAAATGTGTCCATTTCTTTATTTGCATCGTTCTGCTGAATTTATTTATTGACCTAGATTATTCATTTTTGGCTATATTATAATTAATCATTTGATTTCGCTTGCAGTGCACTTTTATTTTTACTTATAACAAACATTAATGAATGGTAACTGCCTTGGAAAACATAGTTCCTGCTTGAAGTTTAATTTGTCAAAACAGCAGTTTTCTGTAGTTCAATAGTTCATTTTTAATTAAAAACTACTGGAATTCCACTAAATTCGTTTTTTAATAATAAAGGTTTGACGTTGGTAGAATAATTACGATGTACCAGAATATCACGTTTTTCATAATCGGTTCACTGAATGGTAGTGTAAAATTTGTTTTTCAACCGTGTAAGAGGTGCGGCACCTAATTGTTTAATAAAACATAATTTACTATTCGAAATTACTGCTTTGACAACTAAACTTCAATGCAGGAACTTGTTTTCCAAGGCACTCGTGATTATAATAACAGCTTAAAATAAATACAACATTTCCAGAATATCAGGCTTTTACAGTTTGTTGTAAAAAAATTAAATGACACTGTATGCAAAACCTAAATGTAAATTATAACATAGCCAAAATTAATTAAATGTAGGTTGATAAATATCTCAGAACGTAGTAAATGAATACACTTTATGCGCGCAAAGAGGCGGATGCGACAAATGCATTACTAAGCCTCACATGCCATGCATGGCCCTTGTTGATCCTTAGTAAAATTTACAATTGGCATTTCCCTATATTCCCTATTCAGTAAGACACGCTGGATTGCCACGGATACGCCACTGATCTACCTAGATTGCATACATATTGATTATATGGTTCCATTTGTTTTATTATCTAAAACATTGAAAAAAAAAGTTCTACAATACTGTCAGACATCATCTAACTATTCACTTTCCGGTGAATCGGCTTTATAATATTTTCTTGCCGAATTTAAGCTATTTTAGTTGATAATTTATTTAGAAATTAATTTGATCTGGATTTAATTATCGAAATGTACATAGCATAGCCCGTACACTGAAAGTTCAAAGTATTATTGAGGTACGACAATAGATCAATAATTATCTATATTAGAAATGGTAACACAGTAACAATTTCTTATATCTGGATAAATTAAAACAAAAATATTTTCTTCTAAAATTTCCAACATCACATTTGGTCATTATTTTTTAGTATAATAATTTTAAACGCAATAAGAGACCTCTAAATTTGGCAGCATTCATGAATACACAGAAACTGTACTATTATGAATTATTCAGAATGCTGAAACAGCCGAGAAGACAACGAATTCGATAAAATTCGAAACTGAATAATCTGCCTGGCGGCTTATTATCAATACGCCTTCTCTTGGAATAAGCCGATTTTGTCATGTAAGCGCATTTCGTTCGCCTTTTGCTTGCTGTATCTATGGGGCAGTTTTGATTTTTACAATATGTCACAAAAGTCATATAAAATGGGAATTTCACAACGGGATTTCTTAAAAATTGCCAAGCAAAGACTCTTCTTCTGCATAGGTGAACTGCAACGGTTAAAAGCTCGAATACATTTGTATACTTCACGACAAACTTTACCTGTGTTGAAGGCATTGTTACTGCAATATGCTCATGCATATACAGCATGTCCTGGGTGACAATGCAAACCAACGTATATTGATAAATTTGAGATAACGCTCCATCAAATGCTCTTGAGCAAACTCCGTGCAGAAAAACGGTATCGTTGATCCACATTCCACAGTGGTAGTAAAGTGCTAGGCGCGCTACAAGCCAGTCCTCGGTTGGAATCAGCGAATCGGTGAAACTTGTTCAGTACTCTAGATCCGTCTCTCGAATAGAGTAACAATACCACACACAAACATATGTGAATATACAAATCTAATAGACCACTGCACCAGTCTCGAAACCATTCATACGGGAAGTTCAGAAACAAATGTACTTTACCAAAACATGTAGAAATAATATATTGATGAAATGAGTTTTTCGAGAAAAACAATTTTTAAAATAATTCCCATTAAATAAACATATGCAGGTATAAAGCAATTAAACATGTTTATTAGTGGTACGGTTAAACTAATTAAATGATTGGTTTGGAAACATTTAAAAATTGGCGGTTGGTTGTCACAGATGAAATAATTTTTCAATTAAAAAAATTGTTCAGTAAGCATCTAGGATGTGATTATTAACTAGTTTGCGTAAATAAAACGATTAGTTATTTCTTTAACGATAAATTACGTGACCGTAGATGTTGGCTAAACAAAAAAACTGGTTTTAGGGACTCAATAAAACTACAATAAAGATCGTTTCTACACAACAACGTCCCTTGTCTAGAAGAAAATTAATACAAAGGTCCAGCTGTTCAGCTACCGACCACACTATGCAACAAAGTTATTTAATAAAATAACAACATGTAACTTTTTAAAACACATTAGTAATGGGCTAGTATTCTATCATTTGAACAACTTAGAAAACAGAAGTATTCATGCAAGCATTCTGAGAAAACTTGTAACGTTAGCATTAGTAGAAAATTTATCCAAAGCATCAATATTATGCCAGACATTTGTACGGCGCTTATTTCGTCACAATCTGCGTTTACATCGCCCTAGCGCTCGAACCGAAGAAAAGAATATGTTCACCAGCGGTGCGCAGAGTCTCGCACAAGCAAGCACAGCGCCGCTCCCACTAAATCGCACTTGAAGCGACTGCACTGATAAAGAGGACCAAAAAGTATAAAGCAACTTCCGCACCCATTTCGATCACTTGAGATTTGAGATCCTGATCCTGACCTCCATCTCTAGGTCCCTCTCCGCGGGCCTGTCCCCTTTTACTAATGCTTTTTTGACCTGGCTCTGCCTTGTGGCGGGAACCCGTTTCATAGAATGACCCTCCTAACTTGAACCTGTCGGAGTTCTATTTTGTGACCGGAACCCGGCTCGTAAAAGATTCTGTTCAACTAAATCCCGCATCCGGCGCCCACTAGGGCAATTTGGCCATAATCCACTGGCTTCACCGAAGTTATTATAACCAAAAATTTCAATAAATCACTAGCATATCTGTAGCAAGAACGCGGTTGATCTGAAGACAATTCTTGGAAAGCGGATTTTACTTTACCGGTCGAGGCACGAGAGCATAAGCGATCCTCCAACACTCGCCGAGAAACACAGCAGTGAAAAGGCTGAATTCGCTCCTGGTAAACTTGTCCTGTTTAAGTTATTCCTGGGGACCCAAACTTATATACCAACAAAGCCCCGCGGCTTGCCTAGGTTAACACCTTAATTACACACGTCACCAGCACCGTAAAACTAGTTATTCCATTGAATTGGCCCGCACATAAAAATCGTACACAATCGCCATTTTCGGTGACATTCATAGCGTTTGTTTCAGAAACATCGTTTCTAGTTCAAGTACACGGAAGCTCTACCTCATCCAAACTTTCTTGAAGAGGATCCAGGGGAGCAACCGGGCAGAACCGAGGTGTATAGTGATTTGCCGATTTGCCGACCGCCAAGTAGCATCGATCCAGACCGTTTATCATAAGAAATTTTCTGTTATAATTCTATTTACATACCCCATTACTATAGTCAAATTTATACCCATTCGGAGTCACGTGACTTTTGTCTGTCACTGTTAATCT
This sequence comes from Agriotes lineatus, assembly GCA_940337035.1. Taxonomy (NCBI): domain Eukaryota; kingdom Metazoa; phylum Arthropoda; class Insecta; order Coleoptera; family Elateridae; genus Agriotes; species Agriotes lineatus. Next base: position 66,990,072 of record OW679203.1, read on the forward strand.
TTAGTAAAATAGATGAAATAGAAGAAATTCGAAAAAAGGTATTTCGATTACAAAAATTAATTTTAAAATTTGACGTTTCTAATCTATCAGATTATATTGTTCGTTTAAGTTATTGAGATAATGGTAATCAAAGCTAACTTAGTTGAGCAGAAAACTGAAAATAAAAGGAAACCATCGGACATGTGGTATAACGAGCAGTCACAACAATTAATTTTCATGAAGAGTACGACAATATTAAGAAACCACAGTTTCAACCTAGAACGTTGTTCGCCATGCTTCTCTTGCGTTAAATATCTCGGAGAGCACAATTTATAAATTAAAGAAAGACGGGATGCAATGCGACATTAATTACTGAAAATATTACATTTTACAACACATTATATTTTCCTTAATACGTAAATCAGTTTAATTTCATATAAGAGAAAAAACCCGTAGCAATCTTGTTTTAAAAATTGGCAGATGCCGTGATTGATAACCTACACAACGAAATGTCATTTATTACCCTAAAATTGAATTTTTAAGAATCGACATACGTAAAGTCAGTAGATTATCACGTGACGCCGATTAAGAATTATTTTGTACTTAGTTAGAAACATTATACGATTTATTTCGAAACTGTTTATTCCTGTATTTATACATTTAAGTGGTAACGAACCCATGGGCATCTGAGCATATCCGAAGCAATAGTAAAGTAAATTAATTAATAAAATTTTCCAGAAAAATTCATGGAAACATTACAAACTCCCACGTACATATAGCGTGGATGAAAACAGCGAAACTAACGAAAATTTCGCCTAATTCCAGCTATTCATATACTGAATCGTCATGACTTAAAAAAAATAAAAAATTAAATTAAAATTGTTATTTTATAGTTCTCGAACAAAGAGAAGCTCACAATATTGCCATATTCGCAGTGAACTGGCGTATTGATAAACATATATTTATAGCAGGCAACAAAATTAAGAAAAAAATCAAATATGGTCTATGTGCTTAAACCTGATAAAATGTTGCTACTTATATTGGAAAAAGGAATTTCATGGTCATGGTCTTTTAACCCAATTTGGTGCATTTACATATTAATTTGTTTTGGCAATTTAGTTGCCTAACAAGCCATTTTTACTTTTGCTTAGAATGGTGCCGTTCGTTACAAATTTAAAAGTTTTTATTACTGTGATTTTGCAATTTTTCTTGTTTCAGTACAATTTTTAAAAGCCAATTAATAATTGCAGATGTTATGGACGTCAAACATTAATTAATAGAAGCTATGAACGGTCCTTCCAATGCATATTTTATCATAAATGTTAAACAAAGGCATTCATACATAAAAAAGTAATTATTATACTAGTTTAATAAAAGGGTCTATTGTAGCACGAGTGGGTTTCCAATGGAACGAGTGCTACGACTCTTATTAAACGAGTATAATATATGAACTATTTTATCTACTTTGCATAAAAAAAATTAAAAACTTTGAATTTTTACATTTCATAAATGTGAGAATCTCTCAGTTGTCTGAAACAAAGTAGAAGTTTTTCATATGAAAGTAGAAATGCAAAACCAGTGCTATAATGAACTGTATTGTAGTACTGTTTTTGATGTTATAATAACCATATTGTGACATAAAAGTTAATAAACTGTATATATTTCTAGGATCTAATTGAACGCCTTTAATTTTATTTGCTAATCAAAACCACAGGACAATTACGACTAATGCGCATGTGAGGAACAGCAGCGGAAATATTTATTTACCAGGAATAACGCAGCAAACCAAATGCAAAACTTTGTACATGACAATAGGATACCAGGAAATATGCATGTCACAATCTATTCGGTGGCATATTGAATATCAATTCGACGTAACGACGTAACCTACAACTAGTAACAACCAACATACGTACAAAAAGCGTGAATTTTATTGAATGTTCATGAACTTTTTAGAGTAACTGCATATTTTCGAATCCGTTGCACATGTATTTTTATAGACATGCAGGGTTTATTAATAGCATTCTATTATTCCTGAATTTAACGTTTTCCAGTTTTCAATTCATATTATTGGGTCATAAATCTGTTTATTTCCCCCTATATTGATAAATTACTACGTACAGAAATAACGCAAGCATTCATTAGTATACTCCCTGACTAACTAGTATGGATACGTGCACGTGAGCTACAGCCAATGTTGCTCAAATCGCATATGATTCCATAACAATTTGTCTTGAAATAAAATAATATATTTGCCCTTTTAAGTCAAAACTGTCAATATCTACGAACTCGTTACCACTCTGGGCCCCAAGTCGAAATAAAACCGCTGCGCTGGTCGTGTTGTTCGTAGACCGCACAGCTAAAGGAAAGGTTCTTCAGTTGCCTCGCAGCAACTTTTCTATATTTGACAGTGACACAGTGTACCCTTCAGTTTAAAATCTGGCCGATTTCGGGATTGGTATTTAGGTACTACACTTAGTTTTATCTTTTACATGGAAGTTTACAGAAGTGCCATGGGTATTGTCACGAATTCGTTTAAAGTCTGACAATCCTTTTAGTCAAAATACACTTGAACACAAAGACTAAAGCTACTACTGCGAGATTAATAACAACACTCAAGTACAAATAATTGCATTTATTTTCTGCGGTTTACAGAACAACTTAATTCTGGTAAGGTTACTTATTAACTACTAAAGTCTCAGTTCAGTTTGACCAAGAAAACTCGGTAGGCGTTCTCAAAATTTCTAATAATCCTATCAGAGCAGCTCTTAATTTCGAACTTCTAAGACACGTACATGAACGTGACAATCCATAATCGCTCCATACTGCTATGTATTCTTGAATTTTGTAGGTTTCACACGCCAAAATGTGTCAAGCGGTCGACATCTCGTAATTGATCTCTAATAAAGTTTACAATTCTACTAAAGGAATTTGCTCCAGTCGGCACGTATTGTTAGCCTAATTTTAGTTTCGTCCAATTTTTCGGCTTACAAGGTACACCCTGCATAAATTTACGCTTATGCTTCCATGAGATTCAAACACTTCCATCTTCCCAGAGAAAGGCACGTTCTAAATACCGGCTTTCAGCCGCCTATTGTAACTTTAATGTGACAAATTTGCCTACGAAATTCTACCTTAAAAATATTTACGATACAAAGTGCGTATGGCTAACTAAAGTACAGTGTATTCGTACAACCGCGTATGGTTCATTTTCACATAAGAACGCAAATCGTAACAGCGTGTTGAAAATTACATGTTCTGGGATTCATACCACTAAAAACTATAAAATGAACGGTAAACATACAGTTCATCGTGAAATCATTTTGTGCTCACCAATCTCCGTCTGATGGGTAGCATCATGCAAATTGATGGAAACTGACTGAAACGAAAAAAATCTTTGTAAAAACGTCAAAACTGACGCAATACCTAACCTACTAACATCGAATTTGACATAGATTTACAGTGTCACCAACAATACATTTCAGTATTGCCTACCGTATTTTTTTTCCATAGGTGACTGATAAGACCAGTTTTGTAACACCCATTACTAATACTAATACTATTTAATTTTTGTAAGTGTTATGAAAAATATTCAACGACATACGGCCATTAGCGCATCTAACGGCCTTATGTCGTTAATAACTATAACAATTTCCATCCGCGATTGAAAGTTACCATCGAAAACGAAAACTAATCTCATTCACTCAACTAACTTTGTAAATATAACATTAATGAGAGATAACTAGTGTTAGTTATAATGTATTATTTGAAATATTTAATAAAAGACATTATTATTATTATTATTGGAAAATATACACTAATTGATATAGTAAGGAAGCAAAAACTAACAGATATCTAAATTTTAACTGATGTACTGATCAATAAAATATAAAGAAGAGTTATCACAGGATTACTAGATCAAGCTATTATCCTTTCACATGATAAATATCACAAACAAATTTAAAATTAATAACTAAACTTCCTGACGATGAATTTAATAACAATCAAAAAGCAATTCAAATGTATACAACAACCCCGTATATTCCTCATTAGTCAAAAAAATAGAAAGGGAACTAAAACTAACAATATCAAAAACATCCATTCATTACACCCTCAAAAAACTTCTTAGAAAAATATTAAAGATTAAAAAAACCTAAAATAACTTCAAATCTCGTCTACCAAATTGACTGTAACGCCAATTATACTAGGTGAGTTTTTTAAGGGTTACAAGGCGATATCTCTAAAACGGTTTAAAATATTTTCATGAAATTTTGGTGAAGGGTGGGGGTAACTTTGGAGTTATAAACTGAAAGATGTACTTTTGCCTATAAAATCGAATCTACGTAAAAAACTACGTATGTGTAGAATTTTTTTTTATTTGGTTACGGTTACGGAATTATGATTTATTAGGTTATAAAATTAACATTGTTCGAAATGTCCCCCTACAACTTCCAAACACTTTCTCACTCTATTTCTAAATGAATTTCGTACTCTCTGTAACATTTCAGGCGCCATTAATAAGCAGGCAAAGCGGATTCGGTCAAGAGCAAATCAACATTTGTTTGTACACAACTTTATAAACAAAAACCATATAAAAATTTCGCATAAAATGTGATCTGCGAGTATCATTATTATTATATATATCGTGTATTAAAAAAAAACTCATTATCAGCATGCCAGGATCAATGAAGTTTGCATAACTTGATAGTACCCATTGAAGCAAATGAACTACGATAAGTCAGAGAGAACTAAATTACATCTTGATCTTGAACTATTTTCCTAAAAATATACAAACATCTAATAAAAACAATTTGTATTGACCGTTATGATTTATGATTATTACACACGCAGTTGTTCTGTAAATGCAATCTTATTTTAATTTTTGTTTGATACAAGTAACTTAATGCAGTGTAAACTTTTGCCTGTCACACTGAAAGATGTTTCATAAACAAAATGCAATCTGTTATTCACCTACAGACTTAAGTTAAGACATAACTAGATTTTCTATCTTTCTTTCCAAGGGCCTATCTTAAATGAGTTCTTTTTTGGAACACACGATATAATAATAGAACGCCTGAAGATAGGTGATTTGAAACTTCAACAGTTGCGGTCCTATAACATGACAGGAACACTGTAAACACTAAAATAAAAACTATAAAGCGTCGACAAATCGAAGTTAATATAAATTTATTACAAATCGAGGTTCAAATTGAAATAAAAAATGATCATTTAACTTGATTCATTTGCATATTCCACTAAAAGAAAGGAAATGCACTAAAAGGTTACTACGAAGGTGAACAGTCGAACTAATCATTCATGTAGTACCTAGCACTTGCGAATTATATTGGAAAAGCTCCAATTATTGCTATAAGTTTAAAGTTCGCACGTACGGAAGTGGTTCGATACAAACTAGTTCGAAGCAATGAAGTTGGCCAGTCATCTAAACTAGAACGACATATAAGCAATATATAGTACTCCTGAGTTTTTATTATTGTTACATAGTTAGTCAACTGTTTTTTTATTGCTAATAACGTGTTATGGTAAGTAATAGTTTATTTCTATAACGGTAGACACCTGATTAGCGACCTTAAAACGGTGCTCCTTATATCTTGGATAAAGCACTGTACAAACGCTTCAGTTATAAAAGAAGTGAAAACCCGGCTATCCACAGTTCAAAACATTTCCCAAGAAACAGCTTTGATAGTGGTCTGCAATTGCTAAAGGACTTACCACCAGGCTTGTAAATTGGTGTGATATAGGTAGGTGCGCTAATTTCCACATACTAGGAAAAACACCTATTCTGAAAGAATTGTTAAAGATCATTCTTGGCGGGTAAGCTACAACGTGTGCATGTCTTTTTATAAATAAATCATCGCAGTCCTGTTTTTGACAGTCCCCTGATTAAATTAAGATAAATGCATATCTAATATTTAATTATTTTTTCTACTCACGGTATAGAAAGTCGGCTTTTGCGCCCTAGCTTTAGGAAACAAAACTGTCAATTTCCTACCAGCGAAAGCCAATTTTTATTAACTCCCGGCGGGAGCCAATATTTTTTTGCTCACGCCTTTGTGTTTATGTCACCATGGATATCACACCAAATCTTTACAACGTTATGCTGATTTGGAAATTAGACAAAATGTCACTACAGAAATTTTGAAATTTCGCGCTATAGAACAGGCGTTCAAAGAAAAAATCATATATATTGTTAAAGCTCTACGTGACGGCGCCTATTTAAATATGCACTGGCTACTCTATTTTAGCCTTTTAGATATTCAAAAGTTTCAAATTATAAAAACTGATAACACTTGAGACTCTTTCAGGGCTTTGGGTTCGATTATCTAGTTGCTTTGTTATATAAATTTGATTTGCAAATATTTTTTAACTGTGCATTGAAACTAAACGTCAACAGCCTCCAAAACCAAACATGACAAATGCTCAATTCAAATTGTATACTATTAACTTGATATGATACGGTAAGTAATTGTTTATAATTAATTTCACTTTTTAAATTGTCTTTTATTTGCTTTAGCGTTGATAGAACAAGATTAGTACCCACCTTGTACTGCTCTTATACCACCTCCAATACAGCAATCCTTCTGAAGTCAACAGCTTGGACCCTTTCTTAGTCCTGCTGTAATGTCCTGCTCACAAACACTGACCAACAGCTGTCAACTCGCCAACTCCCCGCAGCTATCAGCACAGACTGCGTCTTACTCTGCTCGCGTTCCTGCCACCTTCCAGAATAGACCTCCTTCAAACAGCTCTCTGGCAAGTTAGCTGTCACAGATAAACTCCAACTGGCACACCTCTTCCGTAGCTCCAAGATTCATCAATCTCTGGCGTCAGTAGCCAACAGAATACCTCAGATGTGGTCCGGTCTCTGCTATCCCTCTTGAATGGATCCTCTTGCCTCCAGAATATATCCAAGAATCCTCCAGTCAGCAACAGTCAAACTAATGTAATTCCTTATCAATTGTATTCTTCAAAATAAACTATTTCAATCCAAATCTTTAATTCTTCACTTTTTAATAACTCTTCTTGTATCTATTTAGTTTTACCATCTTCCAACTCTCTTCTGTAACTTAAACTTCATTTCTCATTCTTATCTCTTGATATTTCACTTGTATCCCGTAGATTTACTAATTACCCTTTTTAACTTTTCCAAACTAATACATTAAAAATAGGGTAAAATTTATATATTTTTTTATTAGACCAAAATTGAAAATTACATGTTTTATCAGTGGTCTTTTCTAATTATTGGAACAAAATATCTAACTACCTTCTACTTCATTCTTAATGCCTTCTATATTATATTATTTGACCCTTATCTACTTTAAATTATATTCTTATCAGAATCTGCATTTGTCATTATGATACTACTTTCTAGCTATACTTTCTAGATTCAAAACACCTGCAAACGTTCAATAGTTATCATTTCCTTAAGAATTTGCTCTAATTTCGATAAATTCTTTTCAAACATCCTCTACCTTTTGACTGGGTCAAAATAGATTGTATTCATATCCTAAATTTCATTTATAGATTCCAAATTTAGTCAAAACCAACACATAGTGTATCATAACATATTATATCACTGGAGCAAAAGTTAATTTCTTCTCTTGTGTGTTTTTTTTAAATTCACACGCGGAAGGAAATGAATACCTTTGCTCCCTAAATATCTAAATAGCTATTAATCGCCAATTCATCAACTTTACTATTATCTGCCGGTTTGAAGACCGACGAAAGAAAATCACTAAATAAATTACTAACAGCTTTTGGATTGGATGCAGTATGATTACTAAGCTGTACGAGATAGGACAGAGTAGAAGAATCGCAATTAAATTTCAAGTCTTCCTAGATTTCTGTTTTTTCTTGTTTTTCCTATATACTATAGAATAACACCTTCACTTTTTCTCGACTCATCGTCGCTCATGTAGTTCAGTCAGTTTCATTTATCGTTCTTGTATCCGTTATTACACCTTTGCTAGCAGTGAAGATGGCTGAGAGATACGAACCTCTGGTTCTCGGTCAGCAAATCTGCAACTCTAATGGACAAACAAATCTTGTGTCGACTTCATTGCGATTCCCCAACCCGGCTTTCATAACCATGGCTCCTACTGTCGAAACCTTCTCAAAGAAGAGAGGCCGGTACCCCTACAGTGAGGCTGTTAAAAACGAGACTGACAACAACAATAACAACAACAACAACATCCTCAATGTGATCATTTGAATTCTCAGCTAAAATGTACCAAATCGATAGAATTTCAAAAAATTTAAAATAATTTTGTTTGGTATTGTGTTCTTACTCTTATCTTTACAAAGGAAAATAAAATATTCTACCGCTCAAACATTATGTTGGTGAAATTCTTTGACGATTATCACTTGACTCATCAAAAGGGGTCAATCAAAATCTTTTAAAAATGTTCATCGTAATGCATATATTTTTAATAACGTTGATGTTATCTAGATTTTTTGATAATTCTATTTTCATCCATACACACTAGTTTATTATCTTTCATTTTTGAACAACTCCATACACTCGCCTCATAATTACTTTTATTATTATTTGCGGTTTTTATCATTCACTGGCTCACATTTCTTTGGTAAAATCCCCTATATTAGTTCTCTGGCACTCTGCTAAAAGGCTTTCACTAGACCTATGAAACAGGGATATAATTTTTCGTTGTAGTTAATCGCTTCTGATAATAGTTGTAAAGTAAATATTAGGTCGGCTCTATGCCATTCGCTTATTCCATTATTCTAGCTACTCTTCGGTTTGTTCTCTAACCGATTTTACATTCATACACATATCAGCTTTCCATCGCTTCCTATTAAATCCACGTAGCACTTATTTTCAGAATACAGACATGCTCTTCTACGTAGTTGTAGTTCTAACCATACTCAATTTTGGGAATGCAGAATGGCTTAACTTTGATGATTTTCCTGCAGAATATCCAACCAAACCAATCGAAGCAGAAGCCATTCCCATCTACATCTCTTCAGAATGGAAAGGTATGATCTATGATCACGATAAATAAATGTATACAAGCTTCACTCTTCAGAAATTTAAATTTTCAGATGAAGACCACGACTTTATCATAGTAGGCTCGGGATCAGCAGGGTCGGTGATAGCAAACCGGCTCTCCGAAATCCCTAACTGGAAAGTCCTTTTACTAGAGGCTGGTCACCAGGAAAGCGGGTTGTCCGAATTTCCACTTCTGGCGCCCCTGCTTCAATTTACCGACTACAACTGGGGATACGTGACCGAACCAGAGAAAAAGGCTTGCCAGGCAATGGAAGGGCAGCGGTGTGCTTGGCCGAGAGGAAGAGCTCTAGGGGGAACCACGACAATACATTACATGGCATACACAAGAGGGAACCCACAAGACTACAACCGCTGGGCTGCTCTGGGAAATCCCGGTTGGTCTTATCCCGAAGTGCTTCAGTACTTCCTCAAATCGGAAAATTCGGAACTGAAGAATTCGAACAAAGCTTACCACAATAAAGGCGGCGAGCTGAACGTCGCCGAATATTTTGTATCGACACTAGCGGATCTTTTCATTGCAGCTGGAAAAACGCTTGGTTATAAAACTACGGACTACAATAGCCCTGAGCAAATTGGCTTCGCAAAGATACAGGCAACTCTGAAAGGAGGTCGAAGGCACAGTGTTGCAAGCGCGTTTTTAACCTCGATTATTAATCGCAAAAACCTACAAATTTGTACAGGGGCTACAGTTTCTAAAATTCTCATCGATAGGTTCACGAACCGAGCGTATGGAGTAGCATATATAAAAGATAACCAAACGTTTTCAACGAGAGCTAGAAAAGAAGTTATTCTTTCCGCTGGTGCGATTGGTTCACCACAGCTGTTAATGCTTTCTGGTATAGGACCAAAAGCCCATTTGGATGCACTTGGCATTTCAACTATAAGCAATCTTCCAGTTGGAGAAACCCTATACGACCACATTTATTTTCCTGGCATTGTCGTATATACTAACATGACTACGAGCTCTGGAGGAGAATTGAATCCTTCGCTGTTAATGCAATGGTACGCCACTGGCGAAGGTCCTCTATCTAGCATAGCAGGAGTCGATGCGGTAGCATTTATAAAAACCAATGTTTCGCAGGATGAAAGCTATCCAGATATAGAATTATTCTTAACGACGTCATCTTTACGAACAGACAATGGTACGATCTTTAAAAAGTTGTCACGGCTATCCGACGAGTATTACCAGAAAATGTACTCATCGTTACCGACAACTCACAGTTTCTCTATAAATCCCATTCTATTGCACCCAAAATCCAAGGGATTCGTGAAACTAAACTCGGTCAATATTTACGATTCTCCACGGCTTTATGCAAACTACTTCACCGATCCAGAAAATCTAGACTTGCAAACTTTAAGGGAATCCATTAGGACGATTTATCAACTTTGCGACACAACTGCCTTTAAATCTATAGACGCAAAAATTTTTGAGAAACCTTTTGTAGGATGCGAGCAGTTTCCTTGGGGATCTGACGAACATTGGCACTGTGCGCTGTCGAAACTAAGTACTACAGCATTTCATCCAATTGCGACTTGCAAGATGGGACCGCCTGATGACAAAACTGCAGTTGTTAATAACGAGTTAAAGGTGTACGGAATTGTAAATTTAAGGGTAGCTGATTCTAGTGTTATACCAATTCCCCTCTCAGGAGCTGTCAGCGCCCCCACTATTATGATTGGTGAGCTGACATCGGATTTGATAAAAAGAGACTGGATAGCATATTAGTGTTTTGGATTAGTAACGATCGTTGGTTTATTACAAGAAGCAATAAAACTATGAAGATTAAGCCACCATACTGTTCTCTTCACTATTTTAAAATTACATATTTCTGAAAAACTACATAAACTTGAAGCAATCGAATATATTATTTCACTACATTAAATCGCCACTGAATGTGTCATTATTTTCATCGTTTTCTATAAGTAAATCGAAAGCATGTTTGAAGTTTTTATTCTTTTATTCTTATAGTGACAGTCTTAACGTCAAAATAGTGGATCATCTGATTGGACTGAATATTATTGGATCGACATATAATTAAGTCGCCAAAGTAATATCGTAAGCGCGTTCAATTTATTATTATTTCAAAATTATTCTTTAGATTGCTTCCTCTTCTCAGTGGATTGTCTTCCTGAATAAAATTCATGGTCTGATTTTTTTCTTCAATATTTGTCGTTCAGGCCTTACTTCTAGCTGCTTTTTTCATAACATTCTCATATTTAACGCAATGAAAAAGCGAAATGATGTATGTACTCTAATGTTATATTGTTTACAGCAATTTTGGTTGCATAACTAACACACGAACATGAAAAGAAAGATTCAAATCGGCACAAAATTGGTATTCTATTTATTGCAACAATAAGTAACAATTAAACATTGGTAATTACATAAGAAATGATCAGCAGTAAGTGTAATTTGATTAGCAGAGGTTAGCATTTGAATGAAACAGCATCGGCAGGGTTACGTTCAGCATAAAAACATAAAAAGAGATTGGATAGCTTCTAATTGTTTTGGATTAAACACGATCTAGTAATGTAAAGTTGCAAATGAATAAATAAAAATACACTACTAGTTTATTTACTACAAGAATCGAGCAGTTACCATAACGCTTGTTTAAGTTGTTTCAGCAACTTATTCTAAAAAATCTAAGCCATGATTAATTTGACTATGCAGTTAAGTGTACCAAATCTTAATTTAACATTTATTCTGGTACTTGTCAAATCCAAAAAAAGCAACAAAAAACTCTCCTTATACATCCTGTAATTAGCTAAGAAAGCATTTTTATAAAAGTGTTTTCTAGAACTTTTGTCTCACTTTTGAAAATAAAATCTGCAGTTTTCGTTTGTCGGTGAAATTAAAATGCACCCTGTATAGTGTGGCAACTTATTTAAGCAAAATTTAAAATTCGACACATGTAATCAAGTTATATTAGGAAGAATAAAATTTTAATATTAAAATTAATTAGTATACTGAACACAGTTTGGTACGCAATATATATTTTAAAAAGAAAATATCCATATCACCATGATTTTGACTATCAAGTAATAACATAGAACCCCTTTGTGGTTATAACAGGCCACTGGCCTAGAATAAGAGGAAGAAGAAGAAGAAGAAGAAGTAATAACAGAAATACACTAAACACTAATGCATCTTTCAAAATCTCTTTCAAAGGTATTTTTATAGTTACTGCATACAAATGATTGCGACTGCGGCAGAAAATTCCAGAAAAAGTTCAATCTAATCGTATTATTTTACTTTTTTCATACTGTATAGCACTTTAATAATAGTAAATATTTATGGCATAAATAAAATTATAGGAATCATATTTGCTACACAAAAATTTCGATTGTCTACAAGAAAATTAATACAAATGTCAATCTAAGGTTCAATTTAAAGCACACGAATAACTAAAAATATATCGTTATCACGATATGTACTATGCACGAGTTGCATTAGCTCATACTTTTATACATATGTACCATTGTATGTAAAAGTATCTCGGACAGTTTATATTACCCTTTGTAAACATGTAATAGTTATTTACTATACAAGTGGGATAACAGTATCATTAATATACGTGTGTGTAAGTTACAAACGAGTGCGTAGCACGAGTTATGTAAGCACACAAGTATATTAATGATGCATTATCACACATGTATTGTACAAAATTTTATCTACGACTGCCTAAAATTGAGAAAAGTGCATTAAGAGAAATGTCAGATCTGTCATTTTAAAACTATTTTAGTAGGCAAATGTCATTATGTCATTCATTTGACACTATTTCAGTTACGTAATGAAGTCATTACACAACTCAGTTGCGTAATGAAACCATTACATAACTGAGTGGTGTAATGAGCTTCATTACGTAACTGAAATAGTGTCAAATGAGTGACGTAATGCGTTACTTATCCCACTGGAGTAGATAAATATATTTATTTAGCATTAAAAGCAACTTTCCCACAATACTATCAATGTCAGTCAGTTCAGACTGGCATACTAGATTTTGTATAAGCCAAGTTCATACAATTTCAAAATCCCTAAAATCAGTTGTAAGAATTATCCCAGATACTTTTGAATACAACGGTACCTAATGATTACTGGTTGGATTGTTGCTGCAGTGTAGCTTTTTACACCACAATATACCGGGTGTCTTAAAATGAATTACATCTAGTATGCTTTGAATTTTCCATAATGCAATCTAAAATTTTATTTGAAATTGGCAAGACTGTAAGTCTATGTCAAATTCGTGGTTAGCGGGTTATGTTTTTCGTCAATTTGTGTCAAAACTGACGCAAAACCTAACCTGCTAACCTCGAATTTGACATTGAATTCCAGTCTTGCCAATTTTAAGTAAAATTTTGGATTGCATTATGGGATATTCAAAGCATACTAGATGTAATTCATTTTAAGACACCCGGTATGTTGGTATATTTGAATAAATTGAAGCAGTGTTGATTTTAAAGTTTTAGTCCAGTGGGGGTGCGTCAATAACCAATGAGAACGTCCGATAAATTTTCTCATGGACACACAAATTTTGCGGTTTCTCACGGACAAACGCAATGCCGGAGAGTCAAATCCGATGGCAGGGACACTAACGTTGTAAATTTAAGAAATGCAGTGAACATGCTTCCGAATAATTTATGAGAAACTGCACAAAAGCTTGAGAAATTTAAAGGAAAAAATGAAAGCTAATCGCATAAAAATATATCTATTTAATTAACTTAAAACTAGAGTTCAACACTGGTAATGATAATGGTTACTGAGGGAAAAGCACAGTAGAAAAGGGCTAGAAGCTTTAAAAAATTATGCCTTTTGGTGGTCTAACAATCTGCCAAAATTCAGGTTTTCCCTAATTATTCCTGACGCCATTCATTTTATACGACGCGGCGCGAATGACGAGGTCATGACGTTAGTGGCGCTTTGCCGCGTCGTTGTGTGACCAGTATTAGACGCGAACATGTAAATATACTTTGCATATCACAACAAATACACAGTTTTTTAGTCTACATTATTTAAGGATTAAAACAAAAAAAAGTTTGCATCATTCCGACTTTTGTTTATGGAAGTATAAAGTAGTATTTAAAGCCCCCAAATGCAAAGTATAGAGGGCACAGGAAAAATCACAAGAAAGAGGGGTGGGAGTTTTGGAAAAATATTTTTCTTATAGCGTTCCAACAACTGGTCAGCTGCCTCATAATTATTCCCGACGTCATCCCTTTATTTTCGGGGCTATTGGTGTTCAAGCCCTTGTTGCGCGTAAAACACCGTGAAGCCGGCATAAGAGACCTTAGGACTTTTAGTATGTTCTTCAGTACACTAAATAGAAACTTTCCACCAATTTGACGATTTGCAATATTTTTACTTTCCCATACCCATAGGTATAGGGAAGTCTTGGAATCATGAAAATTTTGGAAATCGAGATTTTCACAGAAATATCCGTTTTGGGCCTAGGAACCCAAAAAAGTGGTTTTTAAAAAATGTCTGTCTGTGTGTGGGTGTGTGGGTGGGTGACGCTCCTACAGCCGAAAGTATTGCTCCGATTTTGATGCGCTTTGGAATGCGGGGGTGTATCGAAAATTCATCGACAAAATAAGCTTTTCAAAAAAATCCGAAACCGGAAGCGGAAGTTACGCATGTTTTTTTGGTATCACTGTTTTCGTGATTAAAATTTTGAAAATTTTATCGCGGATAACGATAGAGGGTCATAAGACAAATCTGTTAGTTTTTTGCCGAACTCGCTAGGTTTAAAATGAAGGGCGCTATGATTTTTTGAAAATTTTGAGTTTAACGCCCTATTACTCAAAAACGGATGAATCGATTCAATTGATTTTTTTTCTGAATAGTATATGAAGGCTAACATGAGGTGATATAAAAAGTGTTTTGAAAAATATTAAGGGGCCTAAATTACAAATTTTCAAAATTTTGGAAATTTTCTAAAAATCATTTCTCAAAAACTGCCCACAGGAATTTGTTTAAACTTCATACACTGATAGACCCCGAAAAGGGCTATCGATCTGTTTTTTAAAGAATCTCATGAATTATCTGTGGCGCCCTCTACGAAGCTTTGAAGTTTGAAAATTTAAACCCCTTTAATTAATACACAAAACAAGATAGGTAGCTGGAGTTTTCACTGAATTGCTCAGTGCATAATGGAGCATATGAATATGCAAAAAAATATTACACTCGTGGATATATGTAAGCGCACCGGCCCCCTCCCCCCTCTATTTTTGAAAAATAATTTTTTTATTCTAACGGTTGTTATATTTTTGCGTCAAAGAATCTTGTTCCGCGAAAATAAAAAAATCGATTTTGTATGCCCTAGAAAATATAATTTCCAGGTACTTAGAAAATTTCACCTCGGTGCTACAGCCGTTTTGAGGAAAATAATACATAAATAAACTAGCACAGTGGCGGCTTGTCTACTTGGCGCCATCTACAGAAGCTCGGTGGTCACGTTTTGAACTACACATTCTTTTATATTTAGCCGCAATTTACGTGAAAGTGTAAACGCTTATCACGGTGAAGACGTGAGTCATCGAGTTGAAATTTTGATATGTTGTAAAGACTGTTGAATAAAGACGATATGAACAGTTTCCAGTATGGGAAAGTCCAGGGAGGTAGTCACGTCCACTTTTTTCTCGGTCAAAACCTAAAATGATTGGGCTTATATCGTAATAGGATACAGCTTCCTTTTTTCTGATTTCTTTTGTGGCGATAATAGATACACAAAATTCCTTTGGCGTAATTCGCAATAGTTCACTGCCCTTGACAGAAGGGCTTCGGCAGGTAACATTCCTTACAGTAAAACTACCGTTGCATTTTCCATCTAACGGGAATGTTGCTGGCTTCACAAACCCTGACATAACGGGACTCCGAATTCTCAAAAGGGATATTGACCCCTTTCGGATATAACTAACGGGATTGGCATAAGCTGTGGTCAGTTACAGCCCATCCTCGGTGAGTACGAATTCGTAGCATCTTGTTTTACAATAAACGTCTTCCTACCGGATTACAAGTGTTTTTGTTCTGGACTCAAACCATTCGCGCGCCCACGCACCCATACTTTAAAACACGATAGCTATGATTTTTTTAAATATGCCTGTAAGTGCCATTTTGTCACAAACATATTCGTAACTTCTAAACTATTGGCCAGAATTTCAAGTGAAAGATATGCACTTGTAGCTAAGGTAACAGCCGATAATAACGAGAAAAAAATATATGATGTCGCTCCAGCACGCATCGACCATAGCAGCTCAGAATATTTTTAAAACATAGAGCTGAATACTTTCTATAAATACACCCCACCGTATTTTTGTACATGTTTAGTAGTAAAGGCATATTAGAGCTTTTTCAGAAGCCTGGGACACCTTGTACTTTGTGTAGAGGGTACAGGAAACAATATAAATTCAGAGTGTTTTTAAATTAGCATTTCGTTTGTGTATGAGCAACTTTGAAAGACTCATCTTGACTAGGGTCTTGGTTAATGTTCTCACTAAATAGAACATATTTTTGTTAGCATCAAAATTTTATTTTTTTAGTAACACTTCCTAAAGGAGGCTATTTTTGACACTTTCTATAAATTAAAAGTATGTTGGCATTGCATACTATGCAATAATAGCTATTTATGTCGTACTACATAGTGTAGTATTTTACGGCTGAGGCAGCGTAGCGTGTGAGGCAGTTAAAGAGGACCAGGCATATAAAGTCTAATTATGTATTGCATACAAAGCTTTATGTTCGACTGAATTGCAGAAGAGTTTCTTTTACCTAAAATAACATTTTTCTACGACCACTACTAAAAGTAGACCTTTTAGCACTAGCTTGTTTCACTAAAAATGACGTTTTATAAATCAGAGGGTTAAAAGTGAAATCAGCTGTTTACTTTTAGCCCATGTGCTAAAAGTAAATAGCTCGTGTTGAATTTAGGATTTTGAACTGGAAGTGAGGTTATAAAGTTATTCTAGTTACTTCTTTCGTTAGAGGTAAAGTGTTTTGTAAATAATTAAAGCATTATGTAATGAATAAGTCAAATGTGTACTATTATAATTACCTTTGATAACTAACTTTGACAGCTACCGGCTGCAGAAACAGTTACCTGCGATGTCAAGGCCATCTCTTTACTATGACATAAATTATAACTGTCATTAATGCAAACCTTTGTTAAATCGACATTTATGGATTAATAACAACAAATTTAAGGACGTAGAAAAAATATTGTGTGCAAACTCGTGCTAAAAGTGTTTATGCACAATGTCTCGTGCATAAACATCCACTTTTAGCACTGTTATACTTGACACATTGCAAATGAGAAAATTCAAGTTACCATTGAAAATTTTCGTTTCGAAATGTGCTTCTTCTAATGTTAATTGCGTTCTCAATATCAAGAATAACTATTACCGTAAGGTATTCCCCTTTGTTATTTGTCAGGTTTTCAGTTAATGTAATATCCTTTCTTGAGTTAAATAAAATTATGATATTTATTTTGACAATAATTACAGACATTGACAGGCGGCCGTTTTACTTGACTTTATGGACGCCACGGCCTGCTGAATAGTATTGTATCGAAGTGTTTACGGAACAATTGAACATAAAAATTTTATTGCACACTTCTGTCCAACAGAAAGTATGCCTAACTTGATTTTTAGTAAATTCTCAATTTGAAATGATGTTGACGCTTTTTAATTTATTTCAGCATAAATATGTGGTTGTCGAAATTTTTTTATATAAAACTCGTATCTAAAACTTCCGTTTTGCACTTCGACCCATTCTTTAATCTTTCTTACGCATGTAAAAAGTGGCGATTTAGATACTCGTTAGGTAGGTAACTAACTATTTTAATTAATGAAAACTGCTTAACACTATCGCATTGGCTCTTATAAGAGCTATAAATGTCCTGTATTTGTGCAAACGCATGACCACTTATTTAAAATTGTACATTAAATTGTTGTAATGCTTATAATTACATGAACAAATTTGTTTTCTCATGTACTAAATATCTGTGTATTATCATTTATCAATTAACTAGTTTCTAACTTAATAAAATATTGTGTTATTGAGTTATTTTTAAAGCCAACAGTTCTAGCTGAAAATTAGAAGAGAAGAGCAAATTCTACAGCATACGAAATATTTGCAACTTAGGGCAGCATAAAAAAGATTTTTTTTACCCCTGTGAAGTTAGCACCACAACTTCAAAAAATGTTATTTTTTTCAAGAGTTCCCGTTGCACCCCAAAGAGTTCTAGAGTTCCTTGCTATTTTTAAAAATAGTTCTATGTATTTAAGAGAAAAAAATGTGCATCGAAAATTTGGGGTGCTAACTTCACATTTTCCTACGACAAATACTACTATAACTCTTTTTCAGTCACACTTGTTGAAAAATGTCATTACACTTTTCGATAGAACTCGCCGGGGTGCTACTAGAACTCTCACAAAAAAAAAGATTTTCAAAAAAAAATTGTTATAAACTGGAAAAAAATATCTTTTTAATTTTTTATAGTTCCGGTAGTTTCTAATGGGAGTTCTAGTAGCACCCCAGCAAGTTCTATCGATAACTCTCATAACATTTTTTGATAGGACCCGAAGTAAAGAAGTTACGCCTATTTTTGTGTTAGTATTTTTACAAAACCACGAAGTCCTGATAGCCATTTTTTTAAAAGTTCCGGTAGTTCTAATGGGAGTTCTAGTAGCACCCCAGCGAGTTCTATCGATAACTCTAATAACATTTTTTGATAAGACTCGAAGTAAAAAAGTTACGCTTATTTTTATGTTAGCACTTTTACAAAACGACCAAGACCGGGAAGTAATTTTTTACAGTTCCGGTAGTTCTAATAGGAGTTCTAGTAGCACCCGCACGAGTTCTATCGATAACTTGAATAACATTTTTTGATAAGACTCGAAGTAAAAAAGTTCCGCGTATTTTTGTGTTAGCGCTTTTATAAAACGGCCAAGACCTCGAAGTAATTTTTTACAGTGCCAGTAGTTCTAATAGGAGTTCTAGTAGCACCCAGACGAGTTCTGTTGCTAACTCTAATGACATTTTTTGATAAGACTCGAAGTAAAAAAGTTACACGTATTTTTGTGTTAGCACTTTTACAAAACGACCAAGACCTGGAAATATTTTTGTACAGTTCCGGTAATTCTAATAGGAGCTTTAGTAGCACCCGGAAGAGTTCTATTGATAACTCTAATAACATTTTTTGATAAGATTCGAAGTAAAAAGTTACACGTATTTCTGTGTTAGCACTTTTACAAAACGACCAAGACCTGGAAATATTATTTTACAGTTCCGGTAATTCTAATAGGATTTCTAGTAGCACCCGGGAGAGTTCTATTGATAACTCTAATAACATTTTTTGATAAGATTCGAAGTAAAAAGTTACACGTATTTCTGTGTTAGCACTTTTACAAAACGACCAAGACCTGGAAATATTATTTTACAGTTCCGGTAATTCTAATAGGATTTCTAGTAGCACCCGGGAGAGTTCTATTGATAACTCTAATAAAATTTTTTGATTAGACTCGAAGTAAAAAAGTTACACGTATTTTTGTGTTTGCACTTTTACAAAACGACCAAGACCTGGAAGTAATTCTTTACAGTTCCCGTAATTCTAATAGGAGTTCTAGTAACACCCGTACGAGTTCTATCGATAACTCTAATAACATTTTTTCATAAGACTTGAAGTAAAAAAAGTTACGAGCTTTTTTGTGTTTGCTAAACCAATGTCCTGAAGCGATTTCTTTAAGTTTTGATAATTTAGTAAAAAATTAGTATCTCTCTTAGTTTTACATCGAACATTTGCTTGCTATTACTTTAATGCTGATGCAAGGAAGCCGCCCCACCGCGTCAAGGTGGAGATACATCGGAACGTTTTTTTTTTACTTTTATATTTTTTTTGTATTTTTTTAAATATTAATTTGCAAATATTGAAAAACAAAACATCTTGAACATATTGAACTATAAAAATCTCAAAATATCCCTATTTTACTACATACAGTTTGACCAGTCAAGTCCGCATCATATGGGTTTTTTTTAATTAATAGCTTTTGTCGAAATGTGACATTGGCATCAATTTGTGCTTCTATCGAGATGAAAATTAACCAAAAAAATTGTAGTCACGTCATTCGCATTATCTGTCAAATTTTTTTTTTTTTTAAATTCAAATTCAAAATATCGAGAAAAGTTATTAGAAAAAGTTTTTATAAATGCAATTTTTAGCCCATATGCAAAATTTCAGCTGTATAAGATAATTTAGATCTTTGGCCCATTTTTTTTTAATTTGCACCACAGTTGCAAAGTTAAGACTCAACGCAACCTACATAAAACTTCTTAGTTTTGACAATGCTTTATTTCACACACATTGGCTTTAGAGTAGCGTCATATTAAATGTGTGTTTTTCTACAAAATCCAAATAGGGCTATTAAAATTTTGTCACATGTGATGCAAAGTTTATTTGTTTTTGGCCCTGAATAATGCAACTTCATAAAATAACGTGTATTACTTTTAGACACAAACTGCGTTTTCAAAAATGAAATTTTGAATATGGGCTAAAAATTGCATTTAGAAAAACTTTTTCTAATAACTTTTTTCGATATTTTGAGAAATACCCCACTTTTGAATTTAAAAAAAAAATAAAATTTGACAGATAATGCGAATGACGTGACTACTATTTTTTGGTTAATTTTCATCTCGATCGAAGCACAAATTGATGCCAAAGTCAAATTTCGAAAAAAGCTATTAATTAAAAAAATCCCATATGATGCGGACTTTACTGGTCACACTGTATGTAGTAAAATAAGGATATTTTGAGATTTTTTTAGTTCAATATGTTCAAGATGTTTTGTTTTTCAATATTTGCAAATTAAAATTTAAAAAATACAAAAAAAATAAAAAAAGTAAAAAAAACGTCCCGATATATCTCCACCTTGACGCGGTGGGGCGGCTAACCTTGCATCAGCATTAAAGTAATAGCAAGCAAATGTTCGATGTAAAACTAAGAGACATACTAATTTTTTACTAAATTATCAAAACTTAAAGAAATTGTTTCAGGACATTGGTTTAGCAAACACAAAAAAGCTCGTAACTTTTTTACTTCGGGTCTCATCAAAAAATGTCATTAGAGTTATCAATAGAACTATCCCGGGTGCTACTAGAACTTCTATTAGAAGTACAGGAACTGTAAAAAATTACTTCCGGGTCTTGGTCGTTTTGTAAAAGTGCTAACACAAAAATACGTGTAACTTTTTTACTTCGAGTCGTATCAAAAAATGTTATTAGAGTTATCAATAGTACTCTCCCGGGTGCTACTATAACTTCTATTAGAAGTACGGGAACTGTAAAAAATTACTTCCAGGTCTTGGTCGTTTTGTAAAAGTGCTAACACAGAAATACGTGTAACTTTTTTACTTCGAGTCTTATCAAAAAATGTTATTAGAGTTATCAATAGAACTCTCCCGGGTGCTACTAGAACTCCTATTAGAATTACCGGAACTGTAAAAAAATATTTCCAGGTCTTGGTCGTTTTGTAAAAGTGCTAACACAAAAATACGCGTAACTTTTTTACTTCGAGTCTTATCAAAAAATGTTATTAAAGTTATCGATAGAACTCTCCAGGGTGCTACTAGAACTCCCATTAGAACTACCGGAACTTTTAAAAAATTGCTTTCAGGACTTCGTGGTTTTGTAAAAATACTAACACAAAAATAGGCGTAACTTCTTTACTTCGGATCCTATCAAAAAATGTTATTAGAGTTATCGATAGAACTCGCCGGGGCGCTACTAGAACTCCCATTAGAACTACCAGAACTATAAAATATTAAAACGATATTTTTTCAGTTTATAAAAAAAAAATTTTTTTTTAATCTTTTTTTTGTTAGAGTTCTAGTAGCACCCGGGCGAGTTCTATCGAAAAGTGTAATGAAATTTTTCAATAAGTG
Source organism: Agriotes lineatus (assembly GCA_940337035.1). NCBI lineage: Eukaryota > Metazoa > Arthropoda > Insecta > Coleoptera > Elateridae > Agriotes > Agriotes lineatus. The sequence goes on from OW679203.1 coordinate 67,012,027, forward strand.
TGACTGAAAAAGAGTTATAGTAGTATTTGTCCTAGGAAAATGTGAAGTTAGCACCCCAAATTTTCGATGCACATTTTTTTCTCTTAAATACATAGAACTTCTTTTAAAAATAGCAAGGAACTCTAGAACTCTTTGGGGTGCAACGGAAACTCTTGAAAAAATAACATTTTCTGAAGTTGTGGTGCTAACTTCACAGGGGTATTTTTTTTAATTTACGATTTTTCGATTTTAACGATATTGTTTTCAATTGTTTTATACGTACGATCATTCTGTCCATGAGGAATTTGTAGAGGCAAGTGGAATTTGTTTTGCGTTTTTTGTTGGAATGTTAATTACATAACAGAATTTTTGAACATGTAAAATCAAAGATAATACCTTACCAACATGGACTTACGCTTAATGTTCATTCAAAACGTTATCAAAAGCTGTGAACGATACTATTTAAACTGATGTCATATATTCCGATTTTGCCAAAGGGTTTGATAAAGTATCGCATGCTCTTTTATTAAAAATTGCAAACGTGTGGTTTGTCCTTAGAACTTATTGAACTGTTCATCTAAATACTAGGAATGAATATGAAAAGAAAGTTGTTAATTCTGATGTGCCGCAAGTTGCACATTTAGTCACTTTGAAATTTTTTATGGTCACAAATGATTTGCCAAACTGTATTATTAATTATATAATTAAGAATACTTGATGTTGGCAGGCGACCTTAAACTGTGGAATCAAATTAAAACAACAAATGATCGTGAGGAATTAAATGATGATTTAAGCAGATCAGTGAAATGGGCATTGGAATCAACAAATCCTTTGTTGTAACGTGTACTAGATGTCACAGACGTCACAGATGTCACGGTTGTCACAGATGTCACAGATGTAACAAATGTCACAGATGTCACAAATGTCACAGATGTCACAGATGTCACCGATGTCACAGATGTCACAAATGTCACAAATGTCACAGATGTCACAGATGTCACAAATGTCACAGATGTCACAAATGTCACAGATGTCACAGGTGTCACAGATGTCACAGATGTCACAAATGTCACAAATGTCACAGATTTCACAGATGTCACAGATGTCACAGATGTGCTTTCAGCTATAAAGGCTATGCATTTTATGGTGTAACAACTAGGTCGGCAACGCATTTAACACGTTCATGACTTGCTTGTTTGGTGTGGACAAGGTCTCGGCAGGCGGAGTGAAATCACCAATTTTTTTTCAAATTTAGAAAATTGTTTTTAAAATTAAAAGATAAAAATCAGTACAACTTTAGTGTAAGGTCCTGTCTATTGCACATGTCAACCGTCGACCGTCTGATTGTTAGTTCGGCTTAGCAGTGGTTCCAAACAAGCCACCAACAATGCGCTGTGGCACTGGTGTTTTTGTTGCCTCATAAGTTGCTGTATGTCGCTCTAGCTTGTTTAGGTTAGTTGCAGTCTTTGATTGTTTTTTTAAATTAAGTACCCGATAAGATTGTTTTGGAACCGCTGATCACAGTCACGCCGACAGTTCGATTTTTGATCATGCGCAATAGACAGGACCTTATACTAAAGTTTAACGTGAAAATCATGAGCTTGTTAAATGTGTTGCCTAACCAGTTGTTGTGTACAATCAAATTGGCAGCCTGTCTAATGAACGGTGTAAACCTAATGAATGTATGGCCGTGGTTTTAGCAATACTAAAATAAAATATCACTATAATATACTGTCTCTAGAAAAAACGAGATTTATTGAATAGATAACCTGTATTAAAAAGATCATTGACATAAAGAAAATAAGTGGCAATTTAGATTTGGAGTGCCTAGAGCGGGTAGCAGAAATAATACATTACTTTATCTGCTGTCTTCCAGACCAATGCTCTGATGCATTCGTCACTGCATAAATTAGACCGACATTCCAACATAATATATGAACACCTTGATTTATTTAAGTCAAATTTAAAATTTAAACGTGTTTACAATTTATCAAGGATAATCATTTAAACCTATTCTTTAGAAATTAGTTTGATAATGGGGACTGGTTTACATTAAATTATTTTTTCTAGTTATTTGTTCATTATATTAATGTTTGGTTGATTATTTTAATTGGTTGTTATTGGTTTTTATTTGGAATAGTATGTGTTTCGTTTTAATTTCTTTTCAGTAATTGTAATACTTGTTGACATTAACTAAACAAATAAATCTATATATTTTTTAAAGTACAGCTTTGAACAAAATGGCGTACGCAATTGTTTAATAAATATTTTTTGCTCTACTGCTTTGGAAAGCTATAAATTTCGACACTTTTTAGCGGCTGAAAACACCAACTTCTTTGTACTAGTAAGTTTTACTTTTCAGCACTAATAACCATAGCAACAAAAGCTAACGCCTTGTTTCCGAAATTAAAATACACATTGCCATTTTGTAGTGTGATCATGATCTCCTCGACTTTTCCCGACCTCCTCGATTAAAAATAAGAATAAGAAAAAACGCTTCCAAATCAGTAGAACAAAAAATTATGTATGTGGCTCGTACGGAAGAGAACTTTTACACTCGCCTTATTTATGTGCCTCGCTCGCTGCGCTCGCTTCGGCTCGTCCAAGAAAGTCCTTAAATTTCATACTTGTAATATAAATAGCTATTATTTGACAGTGCAACTATTCTTCTAATGTTTATATTTCTACAGAAATAACTGCGAAATATTCTTTAGTACATATTCAGTGTATTTACTTATCGAAAAACATATTTTCGTACACTTCATGAATTCCTCGGTGATTATAAAAACCAGAATGCCCACGTGGCTCGGTTAATATAAAATTTTGAAAAATGTACTGCAAGTGGTAGAAACTAAGCATTTTTAAATGGTTTTTAGATGTTCAGAAATTTACGTTTAAATTTAGTTAATGTAGATAGATGTTTTCTCCCAACTTTTCAATATTTTACAATTAAAAAAATATAAAGCTAAGATGTCAATTTCGCGTTGTGTATAAAAGTATGCCTGCAAATAAATGCATATACACCATCATTGCAAACTGGCACAATTTGAACAATTCTGTTTCCTGAGCTTTTAAAAATATTTTCCTTAAAAGCACAGATCCGCATGCAATTTTGTTTAGTTAAGCTATAGGGACTGGCCCATTTCCAATTGGATTTCGCATCTTTGTCATACACTTCATTTCTGGATCTTTTTGCGCCTTTCTCGTTAGACAATCTTTCTATATGACAAGTACAAAATAACCTCTATGTATGACAAGTCTAATAAATTCGTATCTAGGGCTGTTTTTGTTGTCATCAGAAATTATTAGGAAATTTTGCCTTTATTGGATTATTCAACACTATAGTGAACGAACCAATGACAATTGTTCAAGTTGTCAGAAACGACCAATCAACATTGGCTGTCTTTGAAAACACCTAATGTCGCAGTATTTGCAAGCGAGTCAGATTGGTTCCAACGATTTCAATTTAGCCTGTGACTGACATTTCGCCAAAACGTCAAAGTGAAGTTTGCAAATCAACGTCGTTCTAAAAACTCAAAATAATCGTGTAGAAAGCTCCAGAATTAATAGTGGAAAACCTTAAAAATGTGTGCTGTCGAACACGGTAAAAGTCATTTACCCATATTGTTGAATAATCTTTCCAAATACCACTCGAGGCAAAAATTTTTAAGAGAATTTTTTTCGTCAACATGCAAATTATTGCAAATTTCTCTCAACAAAAACTGCTCAAATTCCACTCGACCTGCGGTCTCACGGAATGTTTAAAGCAGTTTTGGTTTCGAGAAATTTAAACGCAATAATTTGCATGGGAACGAAAAAAATTCTCAAAAAATGTTCACCTTTTGTGGTATTACCCTTGATAATTTTTAGAGCCTTTCGTCTCCAAAACGAATCCTTGGTTACTTCTTGTTAAAAAATAAAAGCGATGACGTTGTTGGTAAACAAGTGTAACGAAACGAAAGACAATTTTCACGGCAAAAGTGCTCGGGATAGTGACCCCATTTTGGTTTCTGTACCGAGTGTTGGCGATAAGTTCGTGTTGTATTGAGAGGTATCGCCATAGAATGATTATTTGAAGATTACACTTACGACTTATTAGCCCGAACACCAACTAAGGGGTTAGTTAGTTTAATGGCCTAGCGTTAAAGTACTCAACGAGTATTTTCCTCCACCTTTTTCTTCTTCTCTCTCTATTTTTCTGAAGAGTTAAGTCGTAAAAAAATTCCTTCATCGTGCTTTTGGATACATTATGGGCGCCGACCCTGCTGGACGTTCCCACGTGTGGTGACGTTCTCGTCTGTTTGTCTGCACTTTCATGGTGCATTGTGTGTCGGAGAGGACACATCCTGAAGGTTATGTTTAATTTGCAATAAAGTAATTACTTAACGTTTAATAATCTTAAATTCTGTTCATTTCTGCACTGACGGATAGAATTAAAAATGTTACTTGGTTTAACAACTTATATTTAAGTCAGTTTTGAAATAACTACTAAAATTGATCTTAAAGCGGACGTTTACTGATAATTGCGTTCGAAACGGTTATTTGAGATTCATACATACACAACCTTGTGTAGTGGCCACACCGTTAATATTGAATTACAACATACTTTAATAATCGCGATCTTTCAATTACAAACTCGTGTTGTATTAGCAATTTGCAGATTGCTACATAGCTTTAACTACACTATTTTACATGTGTATGTTCGCACGATTGATTACTATGCTGAGATATATACAGTATGTTCCTGATTTAGATTACATGAAGAAACACCTTTTTAATTTTTCATTTTTTTTTCAAATTTTTGCTTCTTATATAAATTGCCAAAGTGGGAAGTCCTTTAATTTTTACGTTAGACGAAAATGTTAGAAGACACAGTTATTTGCAATGAAAATATAAGTCTAAATGCAAAATTTCAGCTTCAGTATTGTGTTAATGCATTTATACTCCATTCACCTTTGATTTTTTATGAAGCTTGGTCTTGGAAATTTGATAGTTTTCTACATGTCAATTGGGTCTGTTGGTATATGAATCTAACTTTTTAATAGATATGAGAGTATTTTCATTTTGAGGTTATGAATCACCAGTCAGCCCATGTTGCTAGTGTTAAAACACTCGATTAATTTAGATTATACGGTAAACCACACAGTTCATCTTGAAATCATTTTGTGCTCACCAATCGCCTGTCTCATGGGCAGAATCATGATGGGAACTGACCTGAAAAGACAAAAATGCATGCGCTGTGACTACTGCCACTGTGCCTTAACGTAACTCAAATATTTTACACAATTACAGAGATACATACATGAGTATCAATATATCAGAGTTTATGAAAATGCTAATAGTATCGCATAAAAAGTTTCGGCAGAATGTGCTACCACATTGAAATATAAAAAGGTATGTACTTGGCGGTTGGATTTTGTTACTTCATTTGTATAATTGACAAAATTGGTGGCGTTCATGAATAATGCAAACGCCCGTCGTCTCCCTTTACTACTCTTTGGTAATTGATAAATGTTCTCCACTCCATCTTCTGATTTATGAATTCTTTCTAAATTTCTTCTAAAGTTTTTGATGGCTATATCATGTTCGCAATATTTGCAATGTACTACTTTTTGTTCTCTTCTTTGTTTTTCTATGAAGGGCATAAACAGAATAAATTCAATTAAAAAATGAAGTGTTTGCTGTGTTATCATGTTGATAAAACCAAATAGTCATATAAAACATTTTGTACCCACTATTTTTGTCCTCAAATCTTATCAATTTCTAAAATTACTGATTCTGCGATACTCTCTGTTAAACTACAGAACAACGTTTCTGAGTTATCACCATCAGGGTCGTCTATATAGTCATTCATATGGAAACAAGCGTCCCTGTCATCATCGATTGTTTTGATGTTCGATTCTATGCTTACGGAACTCGATTCTGACTGCATACATAAATGCCATTTTTATTATATATTTTTAAATACTCATCTTATCAGCTGTATTACAAACTACCCTGTTTTGTAAAGAAAAAAGATCCGTAAATCTTTTATCCGTTAAAGAATTTAAAAAAATGATTTCGTCTCCATTTAATTTCTTTTGTATGGGATCTGTATATTGTGGCGGTTCTCCGGAATATGCTCAAAATTACTATTATCAATCTCCACATACAGCTATTATGTTTTAAATTTAAGTCATAAATGAAAACAGCACTTAACTTGTCCAACCCCAGCTTTAAATTAGCTACGCACACCTGATTTTTCAAAACTGACTTTCACATTTGGCCACTCTGTTTTATGTTTCCAGTGTGTTATGTTGGAAATTTATTTTGAAGTTTTAAGGTAACTTTTTCTCTATTATCAAAGTTTTTGGTTTGAAGGGTTTCATTGCACCTTAAGTTTACTTCCCTTCCTTTTTCAAGTGTTCCCCTTGCTAAAGATATAATAATTACAATAATACCCTGTTTCCAATAAGTGAAATACTCAATTATTAAAAGTAAAACGATAGAAAATATATGTATTTAAACATGGCTACCAACGCGCAATCAAAATTATAGTATTCTTCTTAACATATAATTTCGGCTTAGACCGCGTACTATTTGTTGATGAATACCCAGCATTTTCTGGTTTAATTTGCCCGGCTAATATCTTTATTCTGTCTTTTATAATTAATTAAATAACTCTCAATCTACAGCGTTAGGTCGCTACATCCAAAATTCTATTACTAACTTGCTATTAGTAAATATCTAAAGTTCTAATAAACATTTATTTGCACGCACTCTGTATGCTGCGATTTAACTATTGGGAATTTACTAGCGTGATATTTTTACCTGACGGGACCTTGACTATTCCAAGATGGTTGTCTGGTGTCGAAAATACGTGTTCTATTTAGATTATTGATGTCCACGCAGTGACCGCTGTTGCTATGCGATAAAAATTGAAAGTAAGTACACCGCATTACGAAACAAAACACACTGACGCTACTACCGAAAGTTAAACGCAAACCGACGCTATTCGAACAGAATCACCAAAGAATACTTTTTAGCTAGCAAAATTGACCTTTAGATGGCTTCTAAGATGATCTCGAGGTATATGGGCCCTCGCTAGACGTCTCCCGATGCTCAGGACAAGATGTCGTTACCAGACTGCTGTAGCAAGGCAGAAATGTGGACTCTAATCCCACCTGGATATCGGCTGCAATCTCGATCGCTTTTGGATGGCTTTCGCTGAAGCCGGGAACCCACTACAGGGCTCTGGTGCCGCACACGTACATGCTCAATTATGCACCTGGACAGGCACTTACAAAATTGGCTCGACCTCCGTAGAATCACTTTGATTGCACTTGACAATTGATGTCTCGTTCTACCTGTTGCTCAATACAAAGGAGAACTTTCACAAATCACCCTGAACACACTCTCTCAATAAAAAAAACAACTTGTTGGTAAACTTGGGTATTTATGCGCACATAAAATATCATCTATTGGGGAGGTTAGCAAAACACAACTGAACCTCTTGAAGAAGCCACCCCAATTTTTCTTGTTTACAGTTTTGTTTTAGTTATATGAAATGCCAAGCCTACTTTGATTTTAATTTGTTTTTACATAAAAATAATGCTATTCTAAAAACATCATACTATGAATTATTTACAAGGCCTACGCTATTTTATATCAAATCTGAACTTTAAATAGTTACATCTTCTGAACATTTTTACAATAAATATCTGTGTTTGTTGGTTATGTTACAAATTACTAATAATTATTATTTTACATATAAGGCTACTAAAATGTGATCATAGCGTATATGAATTTGCTACTTATATATTTGCAATGTCTACTACTATACGGTCGATGTTAATTGAGGTATTTTTGTTGTATTGCTATTAATTTTAGTCCTACTTTTTGGGATTCTGTATTTAGTTCAATTAACATTTTTTGTAGTTCCTCTGCATCTTTAGCTATCAAGACTACATCGTCTGCGTATTTTAGGTGATTTATATATCTACCATCTACATTTATAGCCAGCACTTGCCAATTTAAGTTTCTGAAAGCAGTTTCTAATACCAGGTTAAATAATTTAGGTGATATACAGATTCCCCGTCGTACTCCTCCTTTCGAAATTTGTTTTTATATTATTACTGTCGAAGGCTTTCTCAGAGTCTACAAATGCAAGTATGAGTTCTAAATTATATTCATTGCATTTTTCAATAATAGTAGTCGATAGTCGAAACGCCTTTTCGAAAGCCTGCCTGTTCCACTGTTTGGTAGAAATCTATTTTCTTTTCTATTCGATTTGTTATTATTTTCGTCAGTAGTTTGTACATGGTAGATAGTAGGCTGATGGGTCTGTAGTTTGTTAGTTTTCTGGTATCACCTTTTTTATGTATTATCAAAATTACTGTTGTGTTATACCAATTATCAGGTACTCTTCCTTCTTCGACACATCTATTCGTGCTAGTTCTTTCAGTAGTCTTCTGCTTGCATATTCCAGCATTTCTATGGTGATTTCTTCATTCCCGAAGGCCTTACCGTTTCTCGTTTGCTTTAATGCAGATTCTATCTCATGAACTGTTACCTCGGGAATGTCTTCCGATCAGACATTGATAATTCTCTTTTGTTGAACTTTTGTTTGGTTTTGTAGTTCCGTTTATTTTGTTGTATATAAGTTTTTTAATAACATTTTGCTAATTAACACAAAAACAAAATTATGTTGATTAACCTTGCAATGGTACGTCCTGCACTATTAACACCTTCTCTTTGTTTCGATTATTTTTGGGTAACCGAATGAAATACTCGAAAATCGTCTAAAGAAACGAGATTGTTCATCAATGGTTGTTTAATAAACACGGAAGCAACGCCCTTTTCGCTGCTTTCAGAAAAGAGTCAATATTATTCTGAGATATTGCTTTAAAAACTCTGGAATGCTCGCCAGGAAGATACAAAAATAGCGTAAAATATGATCTGCGATTATCATTATTACAGATACAATAACAGAACGCCTAAAACAGACGTTTTGAAATTTCACTAGTTGGTATTCTTATACATAAAATAATACTAAAATAATTTCAATAAAGCGTCGATAAATCGACGTGAATCTGGTAGGGTGGAAGAGTTACATTTGTTTTATGGGCGAATTTATTACATACAAATCGAGGTTCAAATTGAGATTAGAACTTCATTCATATGCATTTACTACTAAAAGAAAACAAACGCTGTAGAGGTTACTACGAAGGTAAACAGCCGAATTAAAACATGCCATTAAGAAAACTAGCACAATTGCGAAATCTCCAATTATTATTGCTATATATAAACTATAAGTTTTTAAGTTTACACGTACGAAAGTAGCTCTATATAAACTAGTTCAAAGCAACGAAGTTGATCAAAGTCATTCAAACTATAATACGTATACGCAACATGTACTCCTGAGTTTTGTTAATTTTTGTTAGTTAACTGATCAACGTCTTTTTTAATTGACAATAACAACGTGTTATGGTAAGTAATATACTTTATTTTCATCAGGGTAGATACCTACCAGCGACGTTAAAATGGTGGATACTATAAAAAAACAAATAGCGGCCAAGTGGAAGTGTTGCTTATTAAAGGACAAGTGAGCGTTATTCACGTTATTCACTTCAAAACTACTCCTAAAACTTTCAGTCCAAAAATGACATTCCAATAAAACCCAGAAATTTTACTTTTAACACCGTCAACTAATCAGTGAAAAAGTACCTTTGGTCGTTTGAGATTGCATTTAACTGTGTTGCATGGCTGTAAAGTTTAGTGAAACATTTTACTATCAAGACAGTATGACAGTATGTACTAAATCGCTAGCATTTTCAAAAATAAATTTGTTTGGTTTTGTGTTTCTTCCCCAATCTTGGATGAGTAAATTACATAATCTACTATTCGAATATTATATCGATGGCATTATTTGACGGTTACCACCTGATTTATCAAAGGATGTCAATTAAAACCCCTTAGAAATGTTCTTAGTAATGCGTATATTCTAAATAACGTTGATGTTATCTAGACTAGTCAAGCTGAACATTATTTGTTTAGTTTTTTTTTAATAATTGCGTTTACATCCATCTAGAATAGGTTATTATCTTTCGATTTTTTAGCAAATCCTTATAATCTACTCGTAATTCCTCCAAGAGTTGTATATACTTTTTAAGGTTTTTAACATTCTCTAGCTCACATTGTTTTGGCAAGGTCTTCTATATTAGCTCAACTGGCACTACGTTAAAAAACTTTGACTAGACCTATGAAAAAGAGCTATAACTTTTCGATGTACGAGGTCTGTAAATTAAGTAATGAGATTGATTTTTTTTCAATCTTCTTATTCGAATAGAATTACAATTCAATATTGTCTCCCTCAAAATAACTTCCTTGGGAAGCCACACAGCACCGGAGACGATTCTTCCAATCCTCATAGCAGTGCTAGAACTCGGATTCTGGAATAGCCTTCAGCTGGTCGGTTACAGCCGTTTCAATGTTTTTAAGTGTCCCAAAATGACGTCCCTTAAGGTGAGTTCAATCTCGGGAAGAGGAAAAAGTTACAAGGACTTGTCGCCAGTAATGACATGTTCCAGAAATCGATCCTAAAACGTCAAGGCACCTTCCCCTCCTGATGTCCTTTTGGTCCTGGGAAAGGTTTTTTGCACCCATTTCTGCGCAGATGTTTTTCATCCCCAATTCATTGGTCAAAATATGATGAACGGTGTGTCAAATTCAACTCTTCCCCGATCATTCTGACTGTCAACTGACGATCTGTACGCGCAAGATACCGGATTGTGTCGATATTTTCATTGGTTCTTGAAGAGGAAGGCCTTCCGCTACGTGGTTCATCTTCAATCGACCCTCTTCCTTCTGAAAATGCCTTAAACCACCAAAAAACCTGGGCATTTGACAAAACACTGTCTCCGTAGGCCTGCTGAAGTTTTGCAAACGTTTCCGTTGCACTGTGACCAAGTCTGATGCAAAACCTGATAACACACCGTTGCTCGAAATTGATGTCACTCATTTTTAGAACGCACTAGAAAAAATTATTTCACGAAAAAATTCGCTACGGACAACCAAATGACTCGAGTGAGTTCAAACTCGTGGTGAAGGCGTATCACATATTCACCTAGCACCCCTCCAAATCCCACATCGCCAGATCGAACGATACGTTGCCAGTCTCATCACTTAATTTACATACATCGTATTTCATCGCTTCTACTGTTGTAGTATAGTAGATATTATATCGCTTATACTTCTCTATTGGAAAGATAATCGCTACTGTCCCATCTTCCAATATAGTTATCGCACTCCAAATTAAGTTCAAAGTTCAAACAGCTAGGAAGCGCCCTGCGAAAATATGGTTTCCATCGTTTTCGTGGTGAAAACTTCCGTTCTGATCACTTCTGACCACCATGCTGTAGTGGAGCCATAAATCGCAATAACTCGTTGTTAACAGTTAGCGTAAGAATTCCAAAGAAAGGAAGCTCGCCTATAAAATAAACAGTGCCAGTCCGCAATAAATATTTGTGAAATGCAAGCAGTTAGCTTAAGTACCATTAGAAAACTTTCTAGCAAACGGATACACGCAGTTAAAAAAGGTGATTTGTGCGCGGAATTCAACGGAGAGAAATTATTCAACGTCCCTCGAACTAAAAGGGTTTCTTAAAATACACTTTTCTAAATCAGAAGCGAAAGTGAAGTCACAATACAAAACTGCAGCTGTAAAAATCTAGTGAATTTCAATGGTGTCATAAACTCATAAAACCTCCAACCGCTGCGTCCCAAGTGAAAGTGTTGTACCATTGTTGTGACTAGAATAGAAAATCCTTTTTGTATATTGTGTAAATTGTGTAACATGGGTATATAAACCAGAGCGATGGGGTTGAACGGGATCATTGCACATCAGGTCTTCGCCTGTTAAACCACTTTGGTTAAACAGACACGCAAAGAGTCAGTTCCTCAATGCGTTAATATTAATCTCATACTTAGTGGAACATTTACTTTAAGTGTTTCCACGAGCCAATTGTCAGATCCACAAACGCTCACATGTATGCTGATTAACAAGACCTATTCGATCCACACGTGTAATAGTATAGTAGCAAATCCGCACATTTAATTTTATGTCTGTAATCCGTTGCGTTAAATAAAGAATATTAAAAGTGGTATAGTTATTCGTGTGTGTAATTTCTAACGAACACCTTAACCACCCACTTTAATGCTATGAATTTTTTATCGATTCGTATAATTATTACTCTACATACGTTAAGTTACTGCTTTTTTAAATTTTTTGACACTACCACATTGCTCTTCTAAACACCCTATATTGAGATGGTATGCTACTTATGGCAACTCTGGCTCTATTATTATTAAATAAATGTTAATTAAATGGAAATCACACATGAATAGAATTGATGCTTTATTAATCGCTCCAGAAATAAATATTATCAGGATTAAACACTGATACATTTATAAGCCGTAATTGATAAATTATAATTTAATTAGACTAAGAATGGCTAATACGTTACGAAAAACGATATCGGCAGGGTTTCGTTTAACTTAATTCAATGTTATGATATAATATGATAAGTGCTACTATAATTTTGGTAAATATTTGAAGTAACGTAAGACATGCTAACCAGATTGTGTTAGTAAAAAAAGTGGCGAAGTATCACAGAGAAAGAGTGCAGTTAGTTTGTATTCACAGCGGCATGCTAGACTGGTGGTCAATGCTGTTACGGGTAATGATACACTGAATAAATTATGTAACATGACTAGCGCATAAACCAACCTGTAACGTCAGCAATTTAAGAGTGGCAGTGTTTAATAAAACCAGAAAAGTGAAAATTGTGTGAATTAAAACAAATGTGAGGTTAGCGCAACAATATTTGACAATTCGACAAAGCAAACATTTAATTTATATGGTCACGTGTGTGCAATCACAAATAATAGAATGTAGTAGGTTACTAAGCAATGCTTGTAAATAATAACAAATGAAAGCTCGCCGAAGCGAAGCTAAGTAAAAGGTTGTGTGCTGGCTTCTATATAAAAGGGTAAGGCCATGCTTGCGTTTTAGTCGCTGCGACACGATCGCCGCGACCAGGTCGCGATGGTGTGTTCTATGGATTCTAATGTAGGCGGCCACGTTTGCGACCCGCGACAGCGACCAATGTTGAAAACGCTGTGAAGAGCGTTTTGCCAGCGTCACAACAGATTGTTTCTTATGCAGTATTATATGGCCTGGACAGAAAATTTTATATATCTGCGACCTAATTGTGGCGATCATGTCGCAGCGACTAAAACGCAAGCATGGCCTTACTCTTAGAGTTCCAACTGTTTGTATTATTATTGTTATCCAGACGGAAGCTAGTTTGTGTATGTGCAATGTTTCCGCTCATCAGCTAATAATCAAGATTGGAGCAGCAAAACTCCGGACTTCGACACACAGCCACGATTTGGAGAAGCGCAGCGACGATTTGAGGCAGCAAACGAAGCCTGGGAGCAGGTACGACGAATAGTAGCGACATCGAAAGCACCAGCGAAGGCAGTTCAAGCAGCAAGGCAAGTCGCCCCAAGAATCGCACTCGAGACAGATTCCGGCACCTTGGAGCAAAGCGGTTCTAGCGAGCAGCAGACGGGCAGAGTGGAAGAAAAAGGCGCATTTTGAGCAGTTTCCAGCATCTGGGGACCCAAAAAGGCTTTGAAGCAGGTTGGCGTCCTTTTGAAATTCAGAACGAGCCAGCGTCCCTGGTTACCGATAAACAGGTTTGCATAGTTACGGATTTTTTTTATTGGCATCGTTTGAAATTACATCTACTCTGGATGAGTATTAAGCATATGGGTTGTTAGAGTACAAGACATTGAAGGAGATAATCATCCATTGATATTACTCCTATATATGTATATTACAGCTTAGTGTACTATTTTATGTATTTTAATCGTGGAGAGTATACATAAATCGGTTGGTCAGGTTCTCTTCATTCATATGCATTTACTACTAAAAGAAAACAAACGCTGTAGAGGTTACTACGAAGGTAAACAGCCGAATTAAAACATGCCATTAAGAAAACTAGCACAATTGCGAAATCTCCAATTATTATTGCTATATATAAACTATAAGTTTTTAAGTTTACACGTACGAAAGTAGCTCTATATAAACTAGTTCAAAGCAACGAAGTTGATCAAAGTCATTCAAACTATAATACGTATACGCAACATGTACTCCTGAGTTTTGTTAATTTTTGTTAGTTAACTGATCAACGTCTTTTTTAATTGACAATAACAACGTGTTATGGTAAGTAATATACTTTATTTTCATCAGGGTAGATACCTACCAGCGACGTTAAAATGGTGGATACTATAAAAAAACAAATAGCGGCCAAGTGGAAGTGTTGCTTATTAAAGGACAAGTGAGCGTTATTCACGTTATTCACTTCAAAACTACTCCTAAAACTTTCAGTCCAAAAATGACATTCCAATAAAACCCAGAAATTTTACTTTTAACACCGTCAACTAATCAGTGAAAAAGTACCTTTGGTCGTTTGAGATTGCATTTAACTGTGTTGCATGGCTGTAAAGTTTAGTGAAACATTTTACTATCAAGACAGTATGACAGTATGTACTAAATCGCTAGCATTTTCAAAATAAATTTGTTTGGTTTTGTGTTTCTTCCCCAATCTTGGATGAGTAAATTACATAATCTACTATTCGAATATTATATCGATGGCATTATTTGACGGTTACCACCTGATTTATCAAAGGATGTCAATTAAAACCCCTTAGAAATGTTCTTAGTAATGCGTATATTCTAAATAACGTTGATGTTATCTAGACTAGTCAAGCTGAACATTATTTGTTTAGTTTTTTTTTAATAATTGCGTTTACATCCATCTAGAATAGGTTATTATCTTTCGATTTTTTAGCAAATCCTTATAATCTACTCGTAATTCCTCCAAGAGTTGTATATACTTTTTAAGGTTTTTAACATTCTCTAGCTCACATTGTTTTGGCAAGGTCTTCTATATTAGCTCAACTGGCACTACGTTAAAAAACTTTGACTAGACCTATGAAAAAGAGCTATAACTTTTCGATGTACGAGGTCTGTAAATTAAGTAATGAGATTGATTTTTTTTCAATCTTCTTATTCGAATAGAATTACAATTCAATATTGTCTCCCTCAAAATAACTTCCTTGGGAAGCCACACAGCACCGGAGACGATTCTTCCAATCCTCATAGCAGTGCTAGAACTCGGATTCTGGAATAGCCTTCAGCTGGTCGGTTACAGCCGTTTCAATGTTTTTAAGTGTCCCAAAATGACGTCCCTTAAGGTGAGTTCAATCTCGGGAAGAGGAAAAAGTTACAAGGACTTGTCGCCAGTAATGACATGTTCCAGAAATCGATCCTAAAACGTCAAGGCACCTTCCCCTCCTGATGTCCTTTTGGTCCTGGGAAAGGTTTTTTGCACCCATTTCTGCGCAGATGTTTTTCATCCCCAATTCATTGGTCAAAATATGATGAACGGTGTGTCAAATTCAACTCTTCCCCGATCATTCTGACTGTCAACTGACGATCTGTACGCGCAAGATACCGGATTGTGTCGATATTTTCATTGGTTCTTGAAGAGGAAGGCCTTCCGCTACGTGGTTCATCTTCAATCGACCCTCTTCCTTCTGAAAATGCCTTAAACCACCAAAAAACCTGGGCATTTGACAAAACACTGTCTCCGTAGGCCTGCTGAAGTTTTGCAAACGTTTCCGTTGCACTGTGACCAAGTCTGATGCAAAACCTGATAACACACCGTTGCTCGAAATTGATGTCACTCATTTTTAGAACGCACTAGAAAAAATTATTTCACGAAAAAATTCGCTACGGACAACCAAATGACTCGAGTGAGTTCAAACTCGTGGTGAAGGCGTATCACATATTCACCTAGCACCCCTCCAAATCCCACATCGCCAGATCGAACGATACGTTGCCAGTCTCATCACTTAATTTACATACATCGTATTTCATCGCTTCTACTGTTGTAGTATAGTAGATATTATATCGCTTATACTTCTCTATTGGAAAGATAATCGCTACTGTCCCATCTTCCAATATAGTTATCGCACTCCAAATTAAGTTCAAAGTTCAAACAGCTAGGAAGCGCCCTGCGAAAATATGGTTTCCATCGTTTTCGTGGTGAAAACTTCCGTTCTGATCACTTCTGACCACCATGCTGTAGTGGAGCCATAAATCGCAATAACTCGTTGTTAACAGTTAGCGTAAGAATTCCAAAGAAAGGAAGCTCGCCTATAAAATAAACAGTGCCAGTCCGCAATAAATATTTGTGAAATGCAAGCAGTTAGCTTAAGTACCATTAGAAAACTTTCTAGCAAACGGATACACGCAGTTAAAAAAGGTGATTTGTGCGCGGAATTCAACGGAGAGAAATTATTCAACGTCCCTCGAACTAAAAGGGTTTCTTAAAATACACTTTTCTAAATCAGAAGCGAAAGTGAAGTCACAATACAAAACTGCAGCTGTAAAAATCTAGTGAATTTCAATGGTGTCATAAACTCATAAAACCTCCAACCGCTGCGTCCCAAGTGAAAGTGTTGTACCATTGTTGTGACTAGAATAGAAAATCCTTTTTGTATATTGTGTAAATTGTGTAACATGGGTATATAAACCAGAGCGATGGGGTTGAACGGGATCATTGCACATCAGGTCTTCGCCTGTTAAACCACTTTGGTTAAACAGACACGCAAAGAGTCAGTTCCTCAATGCGTTAATATTAATCTCATACTTAGTGGAACATTTACTTTAAGTGTTTCCACGAGCCAATTGTCAGATCCACAAACGCTCACATGTATGCTGATTAACAAGACCTATTCGATCCACACGTGTAATAGTATAGTAGCAAATCCGCACATTTAATTTTATGTCTGTAATCCGTTGCGTTAAATAAAGAATATTAAAAGTGGTATAGTTATTCGTGTGTGTAATTTCTAACGAACACCTTAACCACCCACTTTAATGCTATGAATTTTTTATCGATTCGTATAATTATTACTCTACATACGTTAAGTTACTGCTTTTTTAAATTTTTTGACACTACCACATTGCTCTTCTAAACACCCTATATTGAGATGGTATGCTACTTATGGCAACTCTGGCTCTATTATTATTAAATAAATGTTAATTAAATGGAAATCACACATGAATAGAATTGATGCTTTATTAATCGCTCCAGAAATAAATATTATCAGGATTAAACACTGATACATTTATAAGCCGTAATTGATAAATTATAATTTAATTAGACTAAGAATGGCTAATACGTTACGAAAAACGATATCGGCAGGGTTTCGTTTAACTTAATTCAATGTTATGATATAATATGATAAGTGCTACTATAATTTTGGTAAATATTTGAAGTAACGTAAGACATGCTAACCAGATTGTGTTAGTAAAAAAAGTGGCGAAGTATCACAGAGAAAGAGTGCAGTTAGTTTGTATTCACAGCGGCATGCTAGACTGGTGGTCAATGCTGTTACGGGTAATGATACACTGAATAAATTATGTAACATGACTAGCGCATAAACCAACCTGTAACGTCAGCAATTTAAGAGTGGCAGTGTTTAATAAAACCAGAAAAGTGAAAATTGTGTGAATTAAAACAAATGTGAGGTTAGCGCAACAATATTTGACAATTCGACAAAGCAAACATTTAATTTATATGGTCACGTGTGTGCAATCACAAATAATAGAATGTAGTAGGTTACTAAGCAATGCTTGTAAATAATAACAAATGAAAGCTCGCCGAAGCGAAGCTAAGTAAAAGGTTGTGTGCTGGCTTCTATATAAAAGGGTAAGGCCATGCTTGCGTTTTAGTCGCTGCGACACGATCGCCGCGACCAGGTCGCGATGGTGTGTTCTATGGATTCTAATGTAGGCGGCCACGTTTGCGACCCGCGACAGCGACCAATGTTGAAAACGCTGTGAAGAGCGTTTTGCCAGCGTCACAACAGATTGTTTCTTATGCAGTATTATATGGCCTGGACAGAAAATTTTATATATCTGCGACCTAATTGTGGCGATCATGTCGCAGCGACTAAAACGCAAGCATGGCCTTACTCTTAGAGTTCCAACTGTTTGTATTATTATTGTTATCCAGACGGAAGCTAGTTTGTGTATGTGCAATGTTTCCGCTCATCAGCTAATAATCAAGATTGGAGCAGCAAAACTCCGGACTTCGACACACAGCCACGATTTGGAGAAGCGCAGCGACGATTTGAGGCAGCAAACGAAGCCTGGGAGCAGGTACGACGAATAGTAGCGACATCGAAAGCACCAGCGAAGGCAGTTCAAGCAGCAAGGCAAGTCGCCCCAAGAATCGCACTCGAGACAGATTCCGGCACCTTGGAGCAAAGCGGTTCTAGCGAGCAGCAGACGGGCAGAGTGGAAGAAAAAGGCGCATTTTGAGCAGTTTCCAGCATCTGGGGACCCAAAAAGGCTTTGAAGCAGGTTGGCGTCCTTTTGAAATTCAGAACGAGCCAGCGTCCCTGGTTACCGATAAACAGGTTTGCATAGTTACGGATTTTTTTTATTGGCATCGTTTGAAATTACATCTACTCTGGATGAGTATTAAGCATATGGGTTGTTAGAGTACAAGACATTGAAGGAGATAATCATCCATTGATATTACTCCTATATATGTATATTACAGCTTAGTGTACTATTTTATGTATTTTAATCGTGGAGAGTATACATAAATCGGTTGGTCAGGTTCTCTGTAGTCTTCCTGGAATTTCTTCGTTTGAGAGGTGGCCCACTAGGTCATTCGGGTGTCCGTGAGTGCTTGCGTGATAGTTGGCAGCAAATCGGTGGATTTCGTCCTGCACGAAAGGTACTCCCAGGTCTTCATGGATGGTTTGGTTGGTAACATACCTAGGTGCGTTGATTATTGAGCGTATGATCTTGGATTGAAACCTTTGGATAATGCTGATATTGGTTTTCTTGGCGCATCCCCATAGCTGAATGCCGCTATGTCCATATTGGTTTTAGTATGGTTTTGTACCGCAGCAGTTTGTTGTCAGTTGATAATAATGATCTACTAACGAGCAGCCAATACATCTGCCTAAATTTAATGTTTAATTGCTGTCTTTTTGTCTGTATGTATTTTCTCCATGTTAATCTCTGGTCTAGGTGAAGTCCCAAATATTTCACTTCTTTCTTCACAGCGATGGGGGCACCATCGATATTAATTGGCGGACATGTGGTGGTTTTGGTGGTGAAGGTAACTTGCGTAGATTTGCTTTTGTTGATGTTTATTCGCCATCGATTTAACCATTCGTTGACAAGTGTTCTTGGAGGCGTTCGCTGGCTAAATTTGGATCTTCGTGAACAGATGAGATGGCAATGTCGTCAGCAAATGTGGCAATTAGGGTGTTGTCGGTCTCTGGTATGTCAGACGTAAACAGGAGATAAAGGATCGGCCCCAATACACTACCTTGCGGGACACCGAAGTTGATGGAATAATACTCGGAAAGTGTGTTCATGTATTTCACTGAGTAGTAGCGGTCGGATAGGTAAGATCGTAGGATTAAGAAATATGGGCTTAGGAGTAATTGTTTTAGCTTGTACAGCAGTCCTGCATGCCATACTCTATCAAAAGCTTGAGATACATCGAGGAACCCTGTCGTGCAGTATTTCTTCTCTTTCAAGCTTTTAGCAATAGTATTTACAATTCTATTTGTTTGGTGGATAGTTGAGTGATTTTCGTGAAACCCAAATTGATGTCGGGGGATTACAGTCGACAGTTCTATGTCTTCTCTCATCCTTTTTAGTAGTAACTTTTCGAATACCTTACTTAATATGGGAAGCAAACTAATCGGTCTGTAGGATGTTTTCTGTTCAGGTGGTTTACCAGGTTTTTGTATCATTAGGATGTGGGCATACTTCCAAAGGATGGAGTAGTAGGCAATGCTCAGAATGCGATTAAATATTGTGGTGATTAGGACGATAGCTTTCTTTGGCAACATTTTCAGAATTTTGCTCGTTATTAAATCATGTCCTGGAGCTTTGAACTGTTTCAATTTGTTGATTTCGAATTTTACTTCAGCTGGAGAGAATGATTTTATAGGGAGAGACATCTGGCATGGCGCATCTAGAGAAGCTTCAGTTTCTTGATTGTCGTGGGCAGGTGATGGTTCGAATGGTTTGAAGACATGTGAGAGGTATTCTGCAAATGTATCCCTTCTTCTTCTTCTTCTACGTGTTTTAGGATTTCTCCTGTTTATTCTACGGACGACGATACCCAACTCTGTCTCCATTTGTTTGGGGGTCTTCCCACTGGTCTTCTTCCTGGGGGTTTTTGGTCTCTGCTTATTTTTACCAATCTCTCGTCTGACATTCTATTGATATGTTCATTCCATCCCTTCTTTCGTTCTTTGGACCATTTGACGACGTCTTGTATTTTACACTCATTTCTTATAGATACATTTGTTTTGCGGTCGTGTAAGGTGACTCCTTGGATTGAGCGTAGTGTTTTCATTTCAACTGTCCTCATTTTTTGTTTTGTCTTTTTGGTTTCGGCACGTGTCTCTACGGCATATGTTAGCACAGGACGCACTATGGACTTATAAATTTTTACCTTGCTTGCAGTCTGCATGTACTTGTTCCGCCATATGGTTTGTCTTAGGCAACCCGATATTTTTAATGCTTTCATGGCTTGTGTTTGTGTTTCACTTAGTAGATTGCGATCACTTGAAATCTCTATCCCCATATAAGTAAAACTCATCACCTGTTGTATGATTTTGCTTTCCAGCTCTAATTTGCAACGCAGAGGTTCTTTGGACACTACTAAGGTTGTATCCCCTTTCTCTTTATTCGATCTGGCCCACATACCATCTGCGGTTTTCATTGTTATTTACCTGTGACGTAATTATCAACAGATTGCTTGGATTAAAAGTAAAATTTAACACAAAATTCTGAAGCGTTTCGCTAGCATTATTTGAGGTAAAAATTTTATTAAGAAGCATTCGCCATACAATTGCGTAAATTTTCAACTATGAAGAAAGTCAACCTTGAGATTAGAGTTTTGCGAACCTAATGCCTAGTCGGAGCAAAGTAGTGTAATATCGAGACAATATAGCCACCTATAGCTATAATTTTCCACAGTTCACTATGTTAAATACGTCCCCCTTCGCTCATTTCAGTTATACTTGCTCCTTCGTCTGGTTTATTAATCGAGTCTACATCGGTACACACTAGTTTAGCAGCTTTCGATATTGTCTTATTGATGCAGCACTTATTTTCAGGATATAGCCATGCTCTTCTACACAGTACTAGTCGTAACCCTACTTAATTTTGGGAATGCAGGATGGCTTAGCATTGATGACTTTCCTGCTGAATACCCAGCCGAACCATTCGAAGCAGAAGTCATTCCCATCCAAACCTCTTCAGAATGGAAAGGTATGATCTATCATGGCGATGAATAAATACTAGGGGTTCAGTAGTTATCAACTTACATTTTCAGATGAACACGACTTTATCATAGTGGGTTCGGGATCAGCAGGGTCGGTGATAGCAAACCGGCTCTCCGAAATCCCTAACTGGAAAGTCCTTTTACTGGAGGCTGGCTACCAGGAGAGCGGGTTGTCCGAATTTCCACTTCTGGCGCCCCTGCTTCAATTTACCGAGTACAACTGGGGCTACGTGACTGAACCAGAAAAAAAAGCATGCCAGGCAATGGAACAAAAGAGGTGTGCTTGGCCGAGAGGAAGAGCAATAGGGGGCAGTACTAGCATACATTACAATGCGTACACAAGAGGGAACCCGGGGGACTACAACCGCTGGGCTGCTCTAGGAAATCCCGGTTGGTCTTACCTCGAAGTGCTTCCGTACTTCCTCAAATCGGAAAATTCAGAACTGAAGAATTCTAACAAAGCTTACCACAATAAAGGCGGCGAGCTGAACGTCGCCGACCCTTTTATATCAACACTAGCGGATCTTTTCCTTGCAGCTGGAGAAGCGCTTGGTTATAAAACTACAGACTATAATAGCCCTGAGCAAATTGGTTTCGGGAGAATACAGGCAAATCTGAAAAGAGGTCGAAGGCACAGTGTTGCAAGTGCATTTTTAAACCCGACTATTAATCGCAAAAACCTAAAAATATTCACAGGGGCTATAGTTTCAAAGATTCTCATCGATACATTCACGAAGAGGGCGTATGGAGTAGAATATATAAAGAATAACCAAACGTTTTTAGCAAGAGCTAGAAAAGAAGTTATTATTTCCGCTGGTGTGATTGGTTCACCACAGCTGTTAATGCTTTCTGGTATAGGACCAAAAGCACAGTTGGAAGCACTTGGAATTTCAACTATAAGCGATCTTCCAGTTGGAGAAACCTTATACGACCACATTTATTTCCCTGGAATTATCATATATACTAACATGACTATGAGCTCTGGAGGAGGGTTGAATCCTTCGGAATTAGTGCAATGGTACGCCACTGGCGAAGGCCCTCTATCCAGCTTAATAGGAGTCGATGCGTTAGCGTTTATAAAAACCAATGCTTCACATGATGAAAACTATCCAGATATAGAATTATTCTTAGGGACGTCATCTTTGCGAACAGACAATGGTACGATTTTTAGAAAGGTATTACGGATTTCTGAGGATTATTACCAGAAAATGTTCTCATCGCTACCAACCACTCACAGTTTCAGTATAAATCCCATTCTCGTGCACCCAAAATCCAAGGGATTCATGAAACTGAACTCGGCCAATATTTACGATTTTCCACGGATTTATGCAAACTACTTCACCGATCCGGAAAATCTGGACATGCAAACCTTAAGGGAATCCATTAGGATGATTTATCAACTTTGCGACACAAATGCCTTTAAATCTATAGACGCGAAAATTTTAGAGAAACCATTTGTAGGATGCCAGCAATTTCCTTGGGGATCTGACGAGCATTGGCACTGTGCGCTCTCGCAACTAAGTACTACAATATATCATCCAATTGCGACTTGCAAGATGGGACCGCCTGATGACAAAACTGCAGTTGTTAATAACGAGTTGAAAGTGTACGGAATTGGAAATTTGAGGGTAGTTGATTCTAGTGTTATACCACTTCCCCTCTCAGGAGCTATCAGCGCTCCCATTATTATGATTGGTGAACAGGCATCGGATTTCATAAAACGAGACTGGATAGCTTCTTAGTGTTTTGGATTAGTAGCGAACTTGTAACGAATAAATAAACGAGGTTGGAAGGTTGGTACTCAAGTATTAGTTGGGCCTACTACTAAAAGCAATCCAAATACGAAGATTGAGTTACCATATCAGCCTTATTTTAAAATTACAGAATCAAATATTTTTGAAACCTATTAAGCAAATTTTACGCAATCGGTTATATATATCATTTCATTACATTATTTCCCCATTTTCTAAGAGTAAATACAGAGAATGCATAAAATGTCTACGTTTTCAACAAGTTTTCTTTTTCGCAAGAAATTATATTGTTATTTGTGTACCATAAGATCACAAGCGCTAGCTCTATGTATTCAAAAAAAGCAATGGTATTTATTTTCACTTCGCATTTAAATTAAATCATAATATTGTTATATTTCAAGTAATCAAAGAGAAATATGCTTTTATGTGCATCACAACGTGTCCAACAGAGAAAAGAAGACTTTGCCAAATCAACAACGATGAAATTCTTTTCTCAAAATTATTTTTAACTACAATACACTGCTCAAAAAAATTTGCGGGCCACTACTAAAACTGCCCATATTATTCAAAGAGATATGCATATGTAACGTTAGCGCCTGCAGCAAATTTATCCAAAGCATCGATATCATGCCAGAAATGTGTACGGCGCTTATTCCGCCACTATCTGAAGTTACATCGGCCTAACGCTCGAACAAGCGATAAGAATACGTCCACCAGCGGTGCGCCGAGTCGTGTACAAGTACGCACCGCGCCGCCCCCACTTAATTGTACCTGGAGCGACTGCACCGATAACGCGGGCCAGCAAGTATAAAGGCAACTTCCGCGTCCATTTCAATCACTTGAGTCCCTGGACTTCCCTCCATCTCTAGGTCTCGCCCTCCGGAGGCCTGGCCCCGTTTCCTAATACTTTCCTAATCTAGCTCTATCTCATAGGGTATCCCACCCGAACCTGATCTGAATTCATCTTTGTGTCGGCCCGACTCGGTGAACTATTTCTCATGAACCTGACGTAGCTTAACCTTGTGTCGGAGGGCCCGACTCGTTAAGCGTTTCTTTAAACAAACCCGCACAACTCGACGTCCACTAAGTTAATAGCACCGTAATAAACCGGCCTCCTCTAGGTCAATGTAACCTCTAAACTTATTAAAATACTAGCGAACCTGTAGGAACAGCATTGTAAGTCCAACGACGTCATCCTGGTAGTTTAAGGCAAATTACATTTCGACAGCCGGGACACTGAATCGCTGGCAGCCTTCCAGCGATTCTCCGGCAATTTTACCGGCAAACGACTGACTTTTGCACAAGATAAAATTTCTTATTTAAATTCCTAGAGTCCCGAATTTGAATGCAAGAAAACTAAAACGACTTGCACGGCTTAATGCACTGCCAGTGCAAGCCACCAACCCTGTGTTCATTGTATTTAACGATATCTTTCCAGACCGCAAAACATCAACAAACCCCCTTTCCCGGCACGAATATAATCTGTCTCAAACCAGTCGTTCGTGAATCTACAAGGCAGCAGTTCTATATGGATTCGTGCTCGAGGCAATCACCGACAGAACATGTGCGCATCGCCGGTTGCTAACCATCCAGAAGAATCAAACCGCAGAACACCAGAAACCAGACGAACCATTATTTTTATATTAATGTACATAACGTTATCTTAAGTTACGACTTATCTTGTATATACAGTGTGTCCAACATAGGAAGGGCAGTATGGGGATCTCGTTAATAGTAAAGGATAAAAATTTGGTTAAATGGGAAAAAAGTTGCAAAATTCAAGGACCTACAAAATGACGCATAGAAATCCTTGATATGATTTTTCGATTGAGTTATCTTAAAAAAACCGAATTTTTGAATTTTCTATTCTATTTCTTTCTGGCGTTAATATTAAAGTTAGAAAGAAACTGACAAAACTTCTTTCTAGCAAAATCAAAAAATTAGTTTTTTTTAGATAACTCGAAAACGAAAAATCATATCAAGGATTTATGGGCTTCATTTTATTGGTCCTTTAATTGCGCAACATAATGAAGAGACATATTAAATGTAAAGTGCAGTATTTTAAGCAATTATTTTCTCGTCAAATGGTGTTTATCTACAAATAACGCCGATTTGATCAAAAAACTGTTTTGAAACGATGATACTGAAACTAAGAATAATGGGTTTGAGTTGAAAATGGTTGAAATATTACTGATATATGACTATCAATACTTGTGTAAACGGCAGTAGTCGTTTGCACCTTGTTCACTCCATTTATTATACTGATTAGTAAGCTTTGCATCTGCAACAGTGTAAGTGATATTTAGTAACAAAATATTACTAAAGCCAAAATTATTGCTTGGGTAAAATTTAGGTTGCATTCTTAGTT
The DNA here is from genome assembly GCA_940337035.1 of Agriotes lineatus. NCBI lineage: Eukaryota > Metazoa > Arthropoda > Insecta > Coleoptera > Elateridae > Agriotes > Agriotes lineatus. Next base: position 67,037,571 of record OW679203.1, read on the forward strand.
ACTCTATTTTTATGCATAACATAACCTAAATATACATTAATAAAGACACTAGAATTATTTTGATACTTAAGACGCGTTCAGTATACGTTATACAGGAAGTGGGGCGAATCGCACTTACTTTTTTGTTTAATAGAATGCCCCATATTTAGATAAGTTTTGTGTTAAAAATACTACTCATTTCAATATAAAGTTGTATGGGCCTTAACGTCAACTGTTTAGGACATATTAATTTGTTTTGGCAATTTAGTTACGTACCTGATAAACCATTTTCACTTTCACTTAAAACGATGCCGTTGCAGTTAAATGACTTAAGTTTGCAATTTCTCTTGTTTCAGTTCAATGTTTAAAATAATTGTTAATTGTAGATGTTATGGGCATGAAAACATTATTAATCAGTACGAGTTATAAACGATCATTCCAAATCATCATAAATGTTTAAATGCATCCATACACAAAAACTGTAATATTGTCTAATATCTAAACGAACGCGTTTTAATTTTGTTTGCGAAAACACAGGACTGGTGTGTATAGTATATGGAACACCCTGTAACGGGCTAGTTCGTGTCATCTCGGTATTTAACAATTATTCTGCGAACGGAAGCGTGGGCACGCAGTCGCTTGCTAATAAGCGACCGGTGCGTTCATCCAAACAAAAAGGACGCCACGCGAGTAATGAAAAGTGCGATTGGGAGTTTATGTGTTCGCCTGCGCTAAGAGCAGTCGACACGTCGTTATTCTTGAGCCGAAATACAACCTCGAGAGCCTATAACTACCTTGGAATCGACACCGAGGTACTGATAATTCTTCGTCCCCGGAAGCCGCTATTCTAGCTTCAAAGAGGCAGCGATCTTGTCAATGTACGAGACCATTTTGAGCAACTATAACGCAAGGTTAGTTCCTATAAATAATTCCCACGGTTGAATACCCGGTCCAGGAAATTGGGAAAACTAGAAGCGTAATTAGTCAATTACGCCACGTTACGCACCCTTGGTGCGCGCCAGTACGAGGCGATGCCATCACCCTGGTGACACAACGCGACAGCCTGATTTCAAGCTACAGAAGACAGAGCCGCACTAAGTGAATTAGTGCGCGAGAGTACGCCTTGTTCGCACGATTTGTTTTTTGACTTAGAGTTACGCATTGATAATCACACTTCCACTTAAGGAGTGTATTCAAGCATGTATATTCAGCATTAAGTTCGTGGACATTTCTTAGCTATTGTTGACAGCGTATAAAGCATTTCTGTATTAACATTGTGTATCCTGTTTATGCATTCTCATACATGTGCATGTGCAAAACCAGGGAATATGCATGCCGCAATCTGTTTAGGGGCATACGGGATATTGAGTACACGTAATTTACAACTACTAACAATATACGAGGTGTAATCAAGATCTATCCAGAGTTTCTTCATTTAAGCAAAAATACAAGACCTATAAACTTGACAATCGCCTTCAAAGTAACCTCTTTCCGAGTTCACACACTTAATTTATCATTGCTGCAACTGTTTGAAAGATTGTTTAAAGTCATCTTCTCAGATAACAAGCGCACCAAATTTATAAAAATTATTTACCCTACAACAAAGACGCTTTTCCAAATATAATCTCAGGGTAAACTTAAGAATATTTATGCTGAACACTACACAGCGTTCAAATATCCTCGCGGGTTCATAGAGGTTGACCGAAACGAATAAATTTTAAGATAAATACAACAATGTCGCCCATCATTGAATCAAAACACGTAGGTTTAATAAGAAAGGATCACATATTGTGAGCTACAAATAGCAATTCAATTACTCCTACCTGCTTGTACGCTCTTGCCTTTTTGACCCCTCTGGAGACGGCACATCAATCTCGGTCCTTGAAATCGGTCTGATGTTTCAAAATGAAGTGGAATTCCGTAAAGTTGACAGCTTCCCCCAACAATAATGGTAATCGATTTAATCTATTTTTACCAGGATTGGAACACCAACTGTTTTACGTTCCTTCAAGTGATGCACTAATTGAGATAGGTTAATTTTTGTTTTACTTATAGCCGTCGTAATAAAACTCAAGTTACCGTTAAGTTTACTTTTTATTTGTAGACAAACAACTGAATTACAGATTTTTTGTTAGCCAAGTTGCGTGTTTGCTTAGCACGGCTAAGTTATTTATAGTTTTCGTGGTTGCTCATAGAAACGTTTTTCGATTGTTAATAAGTTATCTGATTGGCTAAATTCGAATAACACGTAAAGCTTACAGCTAAAAAAATCCCACGTCCAAACTCATAATTAAGATCGTTTTTAGGATCAACGCATTAAGATGTCGCGGCGATCCAAATTTCGCTTTGATCTATGATTGTGTCCAGTCAAAATATTTTTTGTTCGTCCTGTAACATGGTCGCTGTTTCCAACAGATCTGATGCCGGATTATTGTGCATTTGCAGTAATATTATTTCAGGTTGGGAATGTAAATTATGTATTTGGCAGTTGCTATTTTTCAACAAATACGTTTGCACATTATAGTAATTTTAACAGCGTTTATTCTACTGCCCGTCTTTGTAGTGTCTCATATGAGCCACCTTGAAGATCTGCGCTGCTATAGGCATCGTTTCTGTGCTCTGGAACCAGCCCACGAAGCCCTAATAAAGCAAATTTTGACATAAACCTAACCTTGCGGACATGGTTTTCATGAAATTACGGAAGCCCGTCTGAGGACCAGGGCCTTGTTGCACTAGTCGATCATGTTAAATGTAGCTTTCGGAGAACAACACAGACGTATGTTTTAACGTTAATATACTATTTGTTACTAGGCGCACACATCACTAATCGTAGCGTTCATTGAAAATGAATTCTGACTGACATCTTGTACAACAGCGTTCTCTATTTAAATGCTTGTTCTTTATGAGTTTTGACTCATTAAACATACAACTTATAGCTGAATTTGCCAAATACACGTTCTTTTTAAGTGAACTATGTGACTTAGTCATGTTAAGCGTTAGCTTTTAATTAATGAGGGGAAAATCTCAAAATAGTATTTGGTTGATTATTTTAATTGGTTGTTATTGGTTTTTATTTGGAATAGTATGTTTTTCGTTATAATTTCTTCTCAGTAATTGGTTGTAATACCTGTTGAGATAAACTAAACAAATAAATCTATTTATTTTTTTAAAGGACAGTTTTGAACAAAATGGCGTACGCAATTATTTAATAAATATTTTTTGCTCTACTGCATCGAAAAGCTCTAAATTTCGACACTTTTTAGCAGCTGAAAACACCCACTCTTTTGTACTAGTAACTTTTACTTTTTTAGTACTAATAACCATAGCAACAAAAGTTAACGCCTTGTTTCCGAAATTAAAATACACATTGCCATTTTGTAGTATGATCATGATCTCCTCGACTTTTCCCGACCTACTCGATTAAGAATAAGAATACGAAAAAACGCTTCCCAAACAGTAGAACAAAAAATTATGTATGTGGCTCGTACGAAAGAAGACTTTTAGACTGGCCTTATTTTTGTGCCTCGCTCGCTGCGCTAGCTTGGCTGCGGTGCGTCCAAAAATGTCCGTAAATTTCGCACTTGTAACATAAATAGCTATTATTTGAGAGTGCAACTATAATCCTAATGTTAAATATTTCTACAGAAATAACTCTGAAATATTCTTTAGTCCATATTCAGTGTATTTACTTATCGGAAAACTATTTTCGTCCACTTGAATTCCTCGGTGATTATAAAAACCAGAATGCCCACGTGCCTCGGTTAATATAAAATTTCCAAAAATGTACCGCAAGTGGTAGTAACTAAGCATTTTTAAATGGTTTTCAGATGTTCAGAAATTTACGTTTAAATTTAGTTAATGTAGATAGATGTTTTCTCCCAACTTTTCAATATTTTACAATTAAAAAAATACAAAGCTAAGATGTCAAATTCGCGTTGTGTATAAAAGTATGCCTGCAAATAAATGCACAGGGTCAACGAACTTTTTGAAGTTATGTGCTCCATTACAACCGACATCACCATTGCAAACTGGCACAATTTGAACAATTCTGTTTCCTGGGCTTTTAAAAATACTTTCCTTAAAAGCACAGATCCGCATGCAATTTGGTTTAGTTAAGCTATAGGAACTGGCCCATTTCCAATTAGATTTCGCATCTCTGCCATACACGTCATTTCTCGATCTTTCTCCTCGTTGATGGCAGCGGATTATTACAGCTTTGACAATCTATTGAGAAAATTCTTCTCACGTCAATTCTTGGCGGATTCTTGGGAGCGGCCTGGTGACTCATTTTATTGCACGTAGCCTTTCTCCTTCCGGTAGTTAGAAGGGTTTTGCCTCTGGTGGGGTTTACACGTTGAGTTACTGTACTCTTTTGCGTTTCCTACTGGTGAAGCCCTTTAGGAAAGTGGGCAAAACATTGAGTTCTTCGACCTCAATAATGACACGGTCCAATACCGGAAGTCGTTTGTTACGCTCGTAGATCGCAATTTAATGATGATATTTTGTAATACTTAATAGTATATTAACCGACACTTAACTACATAGAAGACTTAATTAATTTTACAACGCTACATGATCATTAGGCGCTGTCAGTAACACTTTCCAAAAATTCATCACTGTCTTCATCTGATAAACCTGTATTAACAGTGAAGATTAGGGTTTCAACGGTGTCGTCCATTCCTCTGCCACATTTCTTCATTTACGTATTTCACATGATTGCAGTACCCAAACTGTAGCGCTTATGTCAGACAGAACCAGCCTTTTATAACAGCCGTTCAATATTAACAGCGCTTTGATGAACATATTCGATGGCAACTTTATTATTTCATCCAACTCCAAATGGCATGGTAGTAACCGTACAAGTTTTCCACGTTGTTTGAGTAATTGATCAAGATAATATGTCTTTGTCACTGTGATTTGCTTAATGAAAGTCATCAGTTCATTTCAGCTGGTGTTGTAAGACCATTACTTTCTAGTCATGCTCGTGGTTGTTTCTTGCGGTTAGCCGGTGTAGGTGGGTTATTTATTTGAAGACTAGGATAGTCGACATTGTTCAGAAAAACTATGCCATTTGGAGACAAATTAGGTATAAATTGCTTTTACGCACAACCGGGCCGAAAATGAAAGTTTACATCTTAGTTATCACGACCGCAAGCACAACTTTACGCCCGGCACCTTAACTGTAGTAGCAATTTTTAGCATTAAAAAAAAGTGTTTGTTCCATGCAGTTCTGCGTAAAACGTGGTACATATCTCAGGCAGGAAGTATAGATTACGCCCTTGTTTTCTAAAACACAGGAGTGGTGTGTGTAAATACGGAACAGCCTGTAAATACCTTGGTATTTAAAAATTATTCTGCTAGTGTGAAACTAGATTGTATCCTACATAATATAATGTTTAGGTTAACTCAAATATTCAAAGTGAATGTTCCGCGCGCTCGAATAGGAAAGTGAAAATCAGCCTCGTTATTCTGGAGCCGAAATACAACCTTGAGAGCTTATAACTACCTTGGAATCAACAACGAGGTACCAATAATTCTTCATCTCAGGAACCCGCTATTCTAGCTTTAAAGAAGCAGCGATCTTGTCCATGTACGAGACCATTTGACGCAACTACATTTACTATAATTAGTAAATTACGCCACGCTACATCACCCTTGGTGCGACCCAATACGAAGCGATGACGTCATCCTGCTGACACATCGCGTCAGCCTGATTTCAAGCTACACTAAGCCGCACTAAGTAAATTTGTGCACGAGAGTATGCCTTGTCCGCACGATTTGTTTTCTGACTTAGCGTTGCGCATTGACAATAACACTTTCAAGTAGGAGTGTATTCAAGCATGTAGATTCAGCATTAAGCTCGTGGACATTTCTTAGGTATTGTTGATAGCGTATAAAGCATTTTTGTATTACCATTGTGTATCCTTTTTATGTATATTCATGCATCTACATTCTTTTCATGTAAACTGTTTGGCTTTTATTTGTGGCAGGATTTGCATGTATGGTTACAGAACTATAGGTGATAACGGACAGACCGGGAACAATCTGTATTGACATTTCCCTGTCGCACTGAGGTAGGAGCGGGTTTTGTGCTTGGGTTAACTGGCAAACTGCAGGTCCCGGGTGGTGTAGCTTGAACAAGCGTCCACGTTCGATCAGCAGAGTTAAGCAACGCTCTCTCTGATGAGAACTTGGATGGGAGTTCCACGGCTGCTTCTCCCGGCACCTCATGGTACGGCTGCCACGGAAAAAAGTTGGTCCCGGTTGTCATAATAACATCATGACAGTCGTTAGTGGGGTTGGAAGTCCCCATAAAATGTACAGTGACGCCTATAATTGGCCTAACGGCTGTTGGCGGAGTGCGGAATAAAATAAATAAATAAAAACCAAGGGCAATCTAAATGCATAGTAAAGTAGAGTATAGGGCTAAATAAAAGTACCATTACAAGCCGCGGAAATATAGTATATCAGGAATAATACAGTAAACAAAATGCATTAACTTTGTACATGACACACAAATACCAGGAAATATGCATGCCACAATCTGTTCAGCGATCGGTTGGGCTGTTGCAAGGCATCTAGTTGCAGGGCATCTAATTGCTATTGAACAATAATTATTGTGCTGCGCATAAAGTATTCAACATAGGTGTATGAGTCCACGTTATTATATACTTCAATTCGTATCATAAACATTATCAAGCACAAAACAGAACTCCAGCATTCCTTGTCGAACGCCATTTGCAAAGCAAGTAGCGGAATACGACCAACTAGCCGAACCTAGCAGCCACTTTCAAGAAAATGAAAAACTCTAGCATGTCAGAGCTAACTTAATACGCATACAAAAAGCAAAGCTGCAGCCGATTTCCAGATTTTCCTCAATAATCTGCATGGAATCGTGACTGCAATCCGTAAGTAAAACACATTACAATAACATCCATCATATTCCCACGAAATTTTTCTAATACGGAGGTGTCTGGAAATGTTCAATCATAGATGGCCGGCAACCATTACGAAGTCACAGAAACTGTCAATAGGCTGCCCAAAAACTGCATGGTTGAGTTGTGCGAGCTTTTCTCCAGGTGGAGATGTGGAGTCGCATGCGCAGGTAAATTTTGCTTCTGAAATACTTGCTAATCTTGACATAACCAGATGAATTTCAGCAACTGCATACACCACATATTAATGCTGAGGAAAACTTTCCAAAATATCGGAGGATTTAAATTCACATATCGTGCACCTCTGGAAAATTAGGCCATACAGCACCAGAAGAAATCTCTCCAAAATGAATACAGAATATCGCTCCTTCTATACTAGCAATATTTTCACAAATTTCCTTATCACTAGGCCCTAAAGATTTTCGAAATTTCGAGATAAAGTAGAAAAACCGGTTTTGCGTTTTGTGCTCGGTTGTAAAATTTTTACTAGGACCCCGATCTCGTAAACATATTAAAAAATGGAAACTACCTAAGCTTTTGTAGGGTAAAACTACCCTGCTACTGAACTAAGACCGCCCTGCTAAGTGGGAGGTTCACCGTTGTCTCGCTGTGACCTTAGAGAAGTAGCATGCGGGTGTTCAAAATGACATGGTGTGTTATTCCTGCCACTAAAAAAGAAAAGGCACACCACACAGTCTATAGTTTTGTACTCACCAATCGCCTATCTTATAGTATGCTACATCGTGCCATATTGATGAAAAAACTAACCTGAAAAGAAAAAAATAGTAAAAATATTTGAATTTATTCAAATTTTAATGCAACAATTAATATTTCCTAAGGGCATGTAAAATGCGCACGGAGGTAAGTAAATTTGGTGTGTGGTATATTAGCTCAAACAATTTATGATCATACGATTATCTTTCGTTATATAGGTAACCAAAATACCTTATTGTTACCACTGAATATTCCACGTTTCTATCTTGTGTAGTATTACATTAAAAAATATAAAATAAGCAGGGATTTGGTTTCGGCGAAAGTTTGCTGTTGAGAATGTTCAAACGAAAGTGTAGCCTGTAACTTGTATTACTCAAATAAAAGAAGAATAACTAAAGTGTTTTAGTTCCGGCCAAATTAACAATAGCTGCAAAACTCAGTACTAAACTGCATCTGCAGCACAACGGTGCTGCTACAATTTTTCTGCTGTGTAACAGTACTGCAGAATGGTAAGTGTAACTGTTGTTGATTTATACATGCATTGTGTTGAATCTAATGATCTTTAGGCATATATTAACACATGGGGTAAAAGTTAGTTGCATTTTTGGCGCTAACAATTAATTTTGATTCGATTAAAATCGCAGTAAAATAAGTTTTGCGTGCGGGATCAAGTAATTAAAACAACATTTTGGAATGTGCTAATTAAATAAGAAAGTAGGTTTAAATTCATGCAATAAATATAAGCATCCCATTTAGCGGAATACCCGTCGAAAATAATCCGCAACAGTCCGGTGAATCAGAAGAATACAAATATTTCAATTGAATTATTCAGTGGTAAATGCATGTCTGCAAATTATTTGTCAAATATAATGGCCATGGCTCATAGTTTTACAGATTTATAACTAGTTGTGAGTAGTAAGTACATTAACAAGTAACAGAATTTTCAAATAATATATAATTTTGCAATGAAACACTAAACAGTGTTCTATCAAACATATAGGTATACATACACATATGCAAACACGCTTTATTAGAACACAAACTTACTATATCATCCTAGTAAAAACTGCAAATTGTAAAATGTATGTATCATAATCGTGTATTAGGAGCACGATGTTTTAAAATATTCTCCGGAAAATAACGGTAAATACAAGATTGGCAGAGTAACAAGCGAATATGTAAGAGAGCAATGCCAAATCCAGAGGATCGGGGATTGGGTAACTAGAAGGCGAAGGAATAGAACAGCCCCATCACTAGATTGTACGCATACCGCCAAGTAAGAAGAACCAGGGAAGTATAGGGAGGCCACGGAAAAATGGAGCGACTCCTAATCCGGTTACAACAGTCCAAAAGTCTAACATCAAGAAGTATACTCTCACGCTAACTTGCTAACAACTGTGGTAGTCGTTAATGCCTAACTAGGGAACTTTTCTAGTTTCGCCGGGCAAGGTTAGCACCTATATAACTTACGAATAAAGAGGAATCAGAGCTCAGAACCACAACTTTGTGGAATTAAACAGGTTGTTAGCTTCAAATCAATTCGTCGGCTAAATCTCTCAAAATTATAACAGCAATGGCTACGTGGATACAATTACCGGCGTGCAGTTCTTTAAGTACTTACAATTAATTAAAAGCCAAAAAGGGCCCCAACGAATCTTTTAACTAACGACAAATGTATCCAGGCATCACAGAAAATTCGCCAACTCAGGGTAGCATAATTATCTGAAAGTAAGCACAAGAATCCAGGTAGCAGTAGCAAAGAACACGACAAAATACTCATATCACAGTATAATTGTCACTACTTCAGCAGCATTTAGTACAAATTTCATGTAATTATTACTACAAATTTCAGGTAATTATAGGCTAATTTAATGTGCCACTCAACAAACTCGGCTTGAGAGAACAATAGCTTACAAAATAGGTTAAACAGAGGTAGAAATATAAACTACAACACTTTAAAAACAAATGCGGTGGCGATCAACATCGGCTGCGTGGTTGGAAAATCATCGTTCAGGTACTCAGCTCGTGAAGCAAACTGTACACAGCGGCCAGAGTCCAAAATTATGACTAAATTCGGTAGCAATACGGGTAAAGCGTCTGCATCGATTCACTGTTCGCAGCATTCAATATCTTAAATTAAAAAGCAACACAAAACCTGATTCTAGTTTTCTTGTTGCGCTCCTTCTGCCCGCTACGGGAGTTCACGCAACTGGCCCGGATGATGGAAGCGATAGGCCGCCAAGCATTCGAAGGTTGAATCTACATATGTGCAAATCAAACCGGTCAAGGATGATGCGCTTAATTGTGAGGATCCAAATTTTCAGGGAGCTTCGAACCTACGTTTTTCAGGGGCGCTGAACTAGCGGCTAAGGAAAGAGAAGAGCCTAAGATAGAATAATGGATGTTTTCGACTATGATTGATTCCTCGAGCCGTTAATGTTGTTCCTTCATCTTTGGTCATAGTCAACTCACTCGTTAACTGTTTTAAAGCCCATCCCAAGTCGACACCATTAACTTATAAATTACAGGATAGTGCTAACCAGCAATTATACTTTAGCATATTTTATTGCTGTAATGTAGAAATTAATACTGCTTTGAGAAAAGAAACCGTAAACGCAATCAAGTGTTGCAGCTTCATACTTATTTCTACCCTTAAGACAGTCACCTTAGCATAACGTTATTTTCAGGATCAGACTAGCATCGTCTTTTTGATAATCCACGCTTTGGTAAATATCAACAAAGGAGAAATCTTCGACTTAAACCAGATACAAAGCTTCGAAGGAATCAATGTAAACCTCGCACCGGAAACTACCAATCTTCTAAATGCTGCCGATACGGATAGAGGTAAGTACCATCTCTCATCAGCCATTTTCAGTGAATTTCTGGACAGAGGTCTCCCTCATTCTTCACCATTTACTTCTATTTTGTGCTTCTTTAACATATGATCTCTAATTTTAATTTTAATTTACTGCTACATAGGACTGTTAGTTTTGGTAAAAACATACTTAGACCTATTTCCGAAAATGCATTGTCCAGTTCTGTTAGCATAGTCTGAAGTTGTACTGGTATTTCTACGGTCACAAATGCTTTTAGCTTTACCCATTTATTATCTTGCCAACGTATCTCCCTCTCTTTCACCGCGGCTTCGTGCTTTCATGGAGTTTTCCAGTGGTATCCAATGTTTCACTGTCAAACGTTTATTGATTGTTAACAGAAGTTAGATTCAGTAGTCTCACGTATTTCTCTCAAGCCAACCTGTTAAATGATAAGCTTGGTAGTTTACCGACTTGTGAACAATTTCTAGTACATTTGTAACTACCTTTAGATATTTGTTTCTTTAACCAGGTGTGTAGCTACTAACAGTGTTCACTTTACAGAATTTGATTTCATCATAGTGGGAGCCGGCTCTGCTGGGTCAGTGATAGCCAATCGCCTTTCCGAAGTTGGGGCATGGAAGATTCTGGTCTTAGAGGAGGGTTTGGTGGAAGGCGTCTTAAACGAATACCCCGCAATGACAGCTCTTCTACAGTTTACGGATTACTACCGGCGGTATGAAGCGGAACCGCAAGCCCATGCATGTCTTGCCATAGAAACCAACGATGTCCTTTACCAACTGGTAAAGCATTAGGAGGGTCAAGTTTCGGTCAGTCTAACAGTCTTCACCAGAGGAAACCCAGAAGATTACAATCGCTGGGCTGCGCTCGGTAATCCCGGATGGTCTTACCCAGAGGTCCTTCCATACTTTCTGAAGTCGGAAGATGCGCGCCTGAACGATTCTGACAGAGCATATCATGGCACAGGTGGTTATTTAAGTACTGAAGATACTGCCCTCTCCGAATTTGGGGCTACTTTTATCGCTGCTGGACTGGAGCTGCATTATAAATATATCGACCCCAATGGACCTGCACACATTGGTTTCTCCAGGCTGCAGGTAAACACTAAACAAGGGCGCAGACATAGCACAGCATCTGCGTTTCTTCTCCCTGTGCTCCATCGTGACAATTTAAGGATTCTCACAGGAGCTAAGGTCACCAAAATTCTCATCGATCCTTTAACCAAGACTGCGTTCGGGTAGAATATATTTGGGCGAATACTACTTTTACCGTTAAAGCTATCAAGGAAGTGATACTTTGTGCAGGAGCCTTAAGCTCCCCGCAACTATTGATGTTATCCGGGGTAGGGCCCAGAAGTCACCTTGATGAGTTTGGAATTATAGCTTTGAGCGATCTTCCGGTTGGCCAAAACCCTGTATGAACACGTAAGCTTCTCCGGTTTTATAATAACAACAAATTTGGCATTGGGAGCCACAGGAGACTTAAGCCCTTTAAGCTTTTTACAATTTTACAACTCTGGCGAAGGTCCTTTGTCCAGTATCGGTGGATACGAAGCACTCGCTTTTATAAACACTTACATTTCTAAGGACAAAACCTATCCTGACATTGAGCTTTTGTTTGGAGTAGGGTCGCTACGAGCAGATAACGGTACAATTGGTAGAAGACTCATAGGAATTTCCCAAGACTACTATAATCAAATGTACACACCGCCAGGAAACACCACCGAATTTATGATGGAAGTGTCACTGTTACATCCGAAATCTATAGGGTTTATGAAATTGCGATCGGGCAACCCATATGATTTTCCGCTGTTTTACACCAACTATTTTACCGACCCGCAGAACCAAGACATAAAAACCATGGTGGCAGCAGTCAGAACTATTTCAAGACTTTTCGAAACGCGCTCCTTTAGAAGATACAATACCCAGATACTTAGAAAGCCTTTTGTTCGATGTGAACACCTGCCCTTCGACTCTGACGAACATTGGGAATGTGCTATACGATTACTACCTAGATCGTCGTATCATCCAACGTCAACGTGTAAAATGGGGCCTCCCGACGATGCCACAGCCGTTGTTAATCACGAACTTAAGGTGTATGGGATTAATCGATTGAGAGTTGCAGACGCAAGTGTTATACCGGTTACTTTATCTGCTCATACCAACGCTGCTGCTGTAATGATAGGGGAAAAAGCGTCGGATATAATAAAGAAGGAATGGGGAGTTCTGAGTCATTAAAAAATGTGTAGTGTTGTGATGACTGCTTCTACAAGTCTATAACATAAATAATTTGAAATAAAATCGTTTTCGTATGTACTACGTCAAAACACGGACTCCGAATCAAAGAGGTTATTATGAAGCAAGTATGTCATGCCACGCTAATTTAGCTTTTATTTATCCATACTCGGAAATGTTTAATAGATTTTGGATACTAATCAAACATTTCTAATAAATGTAGCAATGTTGATATCCAAGAATTTTAGTGCCTGCATGAATCAACTAGTACAGAGGATTATTTTAGTTGATCAATTTCATAATTTTCGACAAAATCTGCTCACGGTCTTCTGATTTTTTTATTATTATGCCTAATTGTTACTATTAAACATAACTGTTATATTAGCTATTAAGTATTAATATTCTAAATAAAAACATTGTAAATAATTGTGTTTACCTTTCATACAACCAACTGTGATGGTCGACTACTAGTAAGATGAGAATGGTTGACATAAAGAATTGAAACAGAATCATATTTAGTGAGCTACATATCAATATTTGAATCTGAGTCTGATTTAAAAATACCCCAGCTTATAAAAGCTAAAGCGTTTCACCAAAACTATCAATCTGTAAATTCAAATTTTCCTTACTTCAATCAGCCAGCTAGGCGCATTTTGATACATTTCAAACACAACATACTTCTTATACAATTATTAGTCATTACACCAACGCGTCGCTAGCACCTAGCGAAAGTTGCTTAAGTCTGTCGTATAAAATAAAACCAGAATATTTTTTACCTTTTACGTGACTCAACGTATGAATTTGGTATAGTAAAAAACTACTGAATAGGAATGCAGGCGGGCGTGGGGCTTTATGTAACGTTTTTTGCAACTGGAAGTTGTTTTGAATTACTAAGAATAAAACGAAGATCTCTTTCTCTAGTTAACTGTTCATTTATCTTTAGAGATAAAAGCTTTCACTTCCTTAATATTGTAAAAAAAGTTCTTATAGTTTGATTCCATAGTGGTTTGAAATTGGGAGTTTCTTAACGGTCTTGAGAAGAAACTATACACTATAGACTACTTGGCGTTTCAATTCTTCGTTAATCTGCCGAAAGCAGGTGTTTCAAACTGATTTTCTTACATATATATAATGTACAGGCAATTTGTATAATTCAGTCATTATATATATGATGACTGCGCGGTTGCTGGCTATTTGTATAATTCGAGGAGTATGTTAAATAAACCGGCATCGCTGATTCTCATTTCTAGGTTGTGTGTCGTTCCAGCTTCTTAGGTTAGTTGCAGCCTTTGATTGTGTGTGTTATATGCATCCTTACATAAGTTGCCCTGTCTCCGGTGATGTTTACCGGTTGTTGTCTGATGCCGGATATGGATCGCCTGCCATAAATACCTACAAAATTTGTTAGGGTGGTGAGTTAGAGTACACCCTCATTAAACGCATTGGCTAATCAATGCTAACTTTTACTTTAAAAAATTTCATAAAATGCCTACAGGTCATTAGAGATTATATATAATGCCTTATGCATTATATACAATGCCTTACGCATTGTATATAATGCCTAGTCGTTATATAAAATGCCTGAATTATGAGTAGCCTGTAACGTCATCATCATCATCATCATCATCATCATCATCAGCAGCTATGCCATCCATCGTCGGATGTAAGCCTCCCCTAACATTTTCCATTCCTGTCTGTTGGTTGCTTTCCTCATCCATTCGTATCCCACATACTTCTTAATATCATCTGTCCACCTTGTTTGCGGCCGTCCTATACTTCTTTTATGAGCTCTTGGTCTCCACTCTATTATACGGCGAGTCCATCGGTTATCCTGCGTTCTGGCAATATGGCCTGCCCAATTCCATCGTTGTTTACACAGTCGATATATCACATCTGTTACCTTCGATTTATTTCGGATCTCGGTGTTAGTTACGTGATCTCGAAGTGTGATGCCCAGCATTCGTCTTTCCATGGCTCGTTGGGCAACTTGTAGTTTATTTATTATGGATTTATTCAGTGCCCATGTTTCCGTCCCGTATGTGAGTATTGGTAATACGCATTGATCGAATGTGTTAGATTTAATTGTATTTGGCATCTGGGATGTAAATATGTTATGCAATCTCCCAAAGGCTGCCCACGCTAGTGATATTCGTCGTGTGAGGTCTGCGTTTAAGTTGTTCTTTGTTATTTTGACTTTTTGGCCGAGGTATATATATGAATCCACTTTTTGTAGCCTTTTGTCGCCTATTCGTAGGTTTCGTTGGTCTTCATTTTCTGTTTCTTCATTGGTCATATACATTGTTTTGGCGGTATTTATTTTCAGTCCTATTTGACTTGATGTTTGATTCAGTTCCGTTAGCATATCTTGTAGTTTTTCCCCACTTTCTGATATCAGGACGATATCGTCTGCGAAGCGCAGGTGATTCAAATTCTCTCCATCGATCGTAATACCTTTGTCGTTCCAGTTGAATTCTTGAAACATGTCCTCTAGGCTAGTGTAAACAACTTTGGCGAAATCGCGTCGCCCTGTCTCACTCCTCTGTGCATTGTAATTTTATTCGTTTTTTCTTTCATTAGAACTTGGAAGCGTAGCGTTTTTGTAAATGTTGTGGATTAGTGTTGTGTATCTGTGGTCCACTCGGCTGTTGCTTAATGCATTTAAAACCGCCCAGTTCTCTACGGAATCGAACGCTTTTTCATAGTCTACGAAAGCTAACCATAGATTGATATTATATTCGTTAGCTTTTTCGATCAAAGTTCTAACTACTTGAAGATGATCTAATGTATTGAACCCTTTTCTAAACCCGGCTTGTTCACGTGGTTGATAGTTATCCAATTTATTGGTTAGTCGTTCTGTTATTATATTCGTGAACAGTTTGTATAATACAGATAAAAGACTGATAGGTCGATAGTTTTTTAGTTTGTTTTTGTCTCCTTTTTTGAACAGTAAGATTACCAAGGCATTATTCCAATCTTGAGGGATGCTGCATTCATGTAAGCACTTATTGTATAGTTTCTCTAAAATTTTTAAAGTTGGTATCCCTCCACATTTGAGCATTTCAACGACAATCCCATCCTCTCCAGATGCTCGTCCATTTGACATTTTATTTAATGAATTACCTATTTCATTTGTTGTAATTTCAGGTATTTCCTCAGATCCAACATTCCTCACTTTTATTCGGTCTTCTTTTGTTTTCCCCGGTGGTGGTTGAACTTTACTATTGTATAGAGATTGGTAGAAGTTCTCTGTTTCTTTTATTATTTCTTCCATTATAGTTAGTGTTTCATTATTTTCTGTCACTAGTTTACTTATATTGGTTTTTCCTTCTGACATCGATCTCAAAAGAGCCTTTAAACTTTTCCTTTCCCCTAGTGTATCCTTGATTTTCTTGTTATTATAATTTCTAATGTCTGTTCTTATTTTCTTCTTAATCGTTTTGTTTAATTCTGCCATCCCTATGTTGTTCGTTTTGTTTCGATTCAATTGTTTTCGATGTTCTATCAAATCTATTGTATCTTTACTGAGTCTATTCTGGTTTATCCTTTCTCTTTTTGCTAGGGTTTCGGATGTTTTTATGAAAAGTTGCGTTATCTCGTTGTTTAAGGTATTCAGAGACATATCATCATATTTTATCATGTTTAAAGGTTTTGCATTTCTTCTTGGTATTGAGACTTTCTTAATTTCAGTTTCTCTACATCAATTTGAGGTTTCTTCGTTTGCATTAGTTTCTTTCTTTCTAACTTCGTGTTGATATAGATCTTAGCTCTCAGCATACGGTGGTCGCTTCCGGTATTTATGGAATTTAGTACATTTGTATCAAGTACCATATCCTTATTATTACTGATTATGTAATCAATCTCGTTTCTAACTGTTCCATTCGGGCCTTGCCAGGTCCATCGTCTTTTTTCCGGTTTTTTAAAATATGTGTTCATCAAATATAAGTTATTTTCTTCTATGAAGTTTATTAGCATGTTCCCTCTATTGTTTCTAACTCCCGAGCCGAAGAAACCTAGACCTATTTCGTTGTTTTCGTCTTCTCCTTCGCGTTTCCCAACTTTCGCATTAAAATCTCCTATTATTAGGACATATTTTTTCCCATTTGTCTTTAATGCAATGTTTATATCTTCGTAGAATTTTTCTACCTCCTCGTCGACGTAGTCTGTGGTTGGGGCATATACTTGTATTATTTTCAGCTGATAGCGTTTGTTAATTTTTATGTCTATCATTATAACCCTTTCAGATATACTTCTGTATTGTGTTACGTTTGGTGCTATTGTTTTGTTAATTAGTAGCGCAACTCCTCCTATTTTCTTATCCTCATTTCCTTTGTAGAATAATGTATGTCCACTTTTTAGGGTTACGCAAGCCTCGCCGGTTCTTCGCACTTCTGACAGTCCTACTACCGTCCATTTTATCTTTTCTAATTCTGTTTCAAGCTCTGTTAGTCTATCATCTGTCGCCAAAGATCTGACATTGAATGTGGATACGTACAGAGTATTTTGGTTTTGCTGTTTTCTTAGTTTTCAATTTATTTGTTCGAATCATTTCTTTATTCGTTGTATTTCTCGACCGTTTGCTCCCCCCATATTCCGTGGAGCAGACCGACAATTTCTTGTCGGTGTGGGATTCCAAACTTGTAGCTTGACCCACCTGGGGAATATTTTTCTTAGTCGACATTCTCATGTTTATGTTTTCGGGGGTTTTGGCCCTACTCTACCACGCTGGCCTATGCGGGTTGGTAGAGGGTTAAGGATATAGGTAGGATAGTATAGGTTTAGGAAAGGGTTAAAAGATTAACGGTTAGGACACGACTTTCTTCTGGTTTTGGAGAGGAAGAACAGCCGTGGCGACTCGCGTAGGCAGGGGCGCATCCCTGAAGTAGATCTATACTCTACCGTGATCGTGGAGAAGTATCTACCCCGCTACCCTAGCCTGTAACGTATACAGTATAAATTGTGCAATATTTTTTATTTAATTCCCGATCAATACTTTGTACTTTTATTTTAATGTCAATCCAATGCAATTTTAACATCAGTAGCACTTTAAGGACACCCTGTACAAGTGTAAACAGTTCGATTCTGTTTCATTAATTCTATCCTTTACGAGTAATTAAAGCAAGCACACATCGCAGTTCGAAATGTGAAATTTCCGGTAATAAGCTAGGAACATGTATAACATTGACCGCATTTGACTAAGAATCTTGCATGTATAACCTTAGGTTGAATAGATAAACGTTTCTCTTCCGAGAAATTAAATGATTATGTTTATACATGTTTTAGAGGTTGGGAATATCAAAATAGGACCATAAAATCATATAATAATTCGGCAATTTTAAAGATCAATGAAAATGAATGCACTGGAATCTTTGGCTTTCCTCTTCTTCTTTCGTAATTACTGTGCTATAGTAATATTAATGACGATGGCTACAAATTAATTTTTTACACTACATCTGAAACGTTAGGACGTCAAATTGAAATGAAACGTCACATACGCCTTAGTATTGCTAGAAATTATTGGCCCTTGTTGTTCACCTAGGTATCTCAGTACACACGAAATTGTTTTAAAATTTCCCACTCGTAGTTAAGAAGCGTTTCTAAAAACATGAAGCAACTCGGGTGCTGAAACTATCTTCAAACAATATGCACAAGAAAATACAACTTGCTCACACAAATAAACATAGATATATTTCCAATAAAAGAGAGAACAAGTAAACTTTAGCAAGCATTAGGTACCATACGCGCAAACGCTAAGATATACATGCATTAAATGGAACCCGACTTTAATTCCCCGTACAAAATAATTCGCATACGTATTTATTTGCCGATTAATCGCATTCCTTTCCGGTAGTGAAATATTCCACAGCATGGAGCGAACGCTTATAGCTCAGACTACAAACATTCACTCTATCTGATTACCTTAAGCTCGTGGTGTGAGAACTGCTGCATAGCGGATTGGCTGGCACACGTCACCAAGAACTGGCACATGTATTCAACCTTGAATGATTCGACGTATAGAAATTTCCCACAAATACGGCAGAGAAATGCTTGGTTGCTGGGTACCTTGGGCCCTCTGGCAGATGATACCATGAAACCGCCTTAGCGGAGTTGCGAATGCGTACTTGTTCAGAACACGGTTAATTGGCACCTAGTGGAAGAGAACGCACTGGCGGCTTTTCCGCTTTTATTTACCTCGTTATATGCGATTTTTCACTGAGAACCGTTGAATACGTGCGCCTTGAGGCTTGGCACGGCCGCGACTGTTGGATTAATTTCGATAACTGAATACACACAATTGAGCGATTTACGCAC
Organism: Agriotes lineatus; assembly: GCA_940337035.1. NCBI lineage: Eukaryota > Metazoa > Arthropoda > Insecta > Coleoptera > Elateridae > Agriotes > Agriotes lineatus. The sequence continues at coordinate 67,056,576 of OW679203.1, forward strand.
TAAATCAGGGCCTTCTGTGCACTTTCAGTCACCCTACGTTACAACAATTAAACGTAATTAACAATGAAAAAACATGCAAACATAAATCGGCGGCTATATGTGTAAATATTAAAATAGTGCTGTGCTCCATATAAGTATATGTTTAAAAAACTATCCTAGTTTTTAAGGTGACGTTATTTGATTCGTTTCCCTAGGTCTAACCTGTTATTTATTTCTTACCTATTGTAGTTATGCTAAAAAGATATAGCATGCAACGGTCTTTTTTTAATTTTGCCGTTTGCGGCTTCCAACCGCTTTTTGAATTCATGCCTACTCTTTTAATTACTGGCTCTGGGGATTTTGGGAGTGGAGCTAACGTTAGTCCGTTGATTGATCCCGACGCAAGGAAAAATTTTGACAGGGACCACACTTCCTCTCAGCCGTT
>OW679203.1:67057099-67292622 GCA_940337035.1 Agriotes lineatus
GATTAATCGATTGAGAGTTGCAGACGCAAGTGTTATACCGGTTACTTTATCTGCTCATACCAACGCTGCTGCTGTAATGATAGGGGAAAAAGCGTCGGATATAATAAAGAAGGAATGGGGAGTTCTGAGTCATTAAAAATGTGTAGTGTTGTGATGACTGCTTCTACAAGTCTATAACATAAATAATTTGAAATAAAATCTTTTTCGTATGTACTACGTCAAAACACGGACTCCGAATCAAAGAGGTTATGATGAAGCAAGTATGTCATGCCACGCTAATTTAGCTTTTATTTATCCATACTCGGAAATGTTTAATAGATTTTGGATACTAATCAAACATTTCTAATAAATGTAGCAATGTTGTTATTCAAGAATTTTAGTGCCTGCATGAATCAACTAGTACAGAGGATTATTTTAGTAGATCAATTTCATAATTTTCGACAAAATCTGCTCACGGTCTTCTGCTTTTTTTATTATTATGCCGAATTGTTACTATTAAACATAACTGTTATATTAGCTATTAAGTATTAATATTCTAAATAAAAAACATTGTAAATAATTGTGTTTACCTTTCATACAACCAACTGTGATGGTCGACTACTAGTAGGATTAGAATGGTTGACATAAAGAATTGAGACAGAATCATATTTAGTGAGCTACATACCAATATTTGAATCTGAGTCTTATTTAAAAATACCCAGCTTATAAAAGCTAAAGCGTTTCACCAAAACTATCAATCTGTAAATTCAAATTTTCCTTACTTCAATCAGCCAGCTAGGCGCATTTTGATACATTTCAAACACAACATGCTTCTTATACAATTATTAGTCATTACACCAGCGCGTCGCTAACACCTAGAGAAAGTTGCTTAAGTCTGTCGTATAAAATAAAACCAGAATATTTTTTTTACCTTTTACATGACTCAACGTATGAATTTGGTATAGTAAAAAACTACTGAATAGGAATCCAGCGGGCGTGGGGCTTTATGTAACGTTTTTTGCAACTGGAAGTTGTTTTGAATTACTAAGAATAAAACGAAGATCTCTTTCTCTAGTTAACTGTTCATTTATCTTTAGAGATAAGAGCTTTCACTTCCTTAATATTGAAAAAAAAGTTCTTATAGTTTGATTCCATAGTGGCTTGAAATTGGGAGTTTCTTAACGGTCTTGAGAAGAAACTATACACTATAGACAGCTTGGCGTTTCAATTCTTCGTTAATCTGCCGAAAGCAGGTGTTTCAAACTGATTTTCTTACATATATATAATGTACAAGCAATTTGTATAATTCGAGAGGTATGTTAAATAAACCGGCATCGCTAATTCTCATTTCTAGGCTGTGTGTCGTTCCAGCTCCTTAGGTTAGTTGCAGCCATTGATTGTGTGTGTTATATGCATCCTTACATAAGTTGCCCTGTCTCCGGTGATGTTTACCGGTTGTTGTCTGATGCCGGATATGGATCGCCTGCCATAAATACCTACAAAATTTGTTAGGGTGGTGAGTTAGAGTACACCCGCATTAAACGCATTGGCTAATCAGTGCTAACTTTTACTTTAAAACATTCCATAAAATGCTACAGGTCATTAGAGATTATATATAATGCCTATGCATTATATACAATGTCTAGTCGTTATATAAAATGCCTGAATTATATGAGTAGCCTGTAACGTATACAATATGAATTGTGCAATATTTTTATTAAATTCCCGATTAATATTTTGTACTTTTATTTTAATGTCTATTATCATGCCAATCCAATGCAATTTTAACATCAGCAGCACTTTAAGGACACCCTGTACAAGTGTAAACAGTTCGATTCTGTTTCATTAATTCTATCCTTTACGAGTAATTAAAGAAGCACACATCGCAGCTCGAAATGTGAAATTTCCGGTAATAAGCTAGGAACATGTATAACATTGACCGCATTTGACTAAGAATCTTGCATGTAATTCAGTATAACCTTAGGTTGAATAGATAAACGATTCTCTTCCGGGAAATTAAATGATTATGTTTATACATGTTTTAGAGGTTGAGAATATCAAAATAGGACCATAAAATCATATAATAATTCGGTAATTTTAAAGAGCAATGAAGATGAATGCACTGGAATCTTTGGCTTTCCTCTTCTTCTTTCGTAATTACTGTGCTATAGTAATATTAATGTCGATGGCTACAAATTAATTTTTTACACTACATCTGAAACGTTAGGACGTCAAATTGAAATGAAACGTCACATACGCCTTAGTATCGCTAGAAATTATTGGCCCTTGTTGTTCACCTAGCTATCTCAGTACACACGAAATTGTTTTAAAATTTCCCAGTCGTAGCGTTTCTAAAACATGAAGCAACTCGGGTGCTGAAACTATCTTCAAACAATATGCACAAGAAAAGACAACTTGTTCACACAAATAACATAGATATATTTCCAATAAAAGAGAGAACAAGTAAACTTTAACACGCATTACCATACGCGCAAATGCTAAGATATGCATGCATTAAATGGAACCCGACTTTCATTCCGCATACAAAATAATTCGCATACGTATATATTTGTCGATTAATCGCATTCCTTTCCGGTAGTGAAATCTTCCCACAGCATGGAGCGAAAGCTTATAGCTCAGACTGCAAACATTCACTCTATCTGATTACCTTAAGCTCGTGGTGTGAGAACTGCTGCATAGCGGATTGGGCTGGCACACGTCACCCAAGAACTGGCACATGTATTCAACCTTGAATGAGTCGACGTATAGAAATTTCCCACAAGTACGGCAGAGAAATGTTGGTTGCTGGGTACCTTAGGCCCGCTGGCAGATGATACGATGAAACCGCCTTGGCGGAGTTGCGAATGCGTACTTGTCAGAACACGGTTAATTGGCACCTAGTGGAAGAGAACGCACTGCGGCTTTTCCGCTTTTATTTACCTCGTTATATGCGATTTTTCACTGAGAGCCGTCGAATACGTGCGCCTTGAGGCTTGGCACGGCCGCGACTGTTGGATTAATTTCGATAACTGAATACACACAATTGAGCGATTTACGCACTAAATCGGGGCCTTCTGTGCACTTTCAGTCACCCTACGTTACAACAATTAAACGTAATTAACAATGAAAAAACATGCAAACATAAATCGGCGGCTATATGTGTAAATATTAAAATAGTGCTGTGCTCCATATAAGTATATGTTTAAAAAACTATCCTAGTTTTTAAGATGACGTTATTTGATTACAGTTTCCCTAGGTCTAACCTGTTATTTATTTCTTACCTATTGTAGTTATGCTAAAAAGATATAGCATGCAACGGCCTTTTTTAATTTTGCCGTTTGCGGCTTCAAACCTCTTTTTGAATTCATGCCTACTCTTTTAATTACTGGCTCGGGGGTTTTGGGAGTGGAGCTAACTTTAGTCCGTTGATTCATCCCGACGCAAGGCAAAATGTTGACAGGGACCACACTTCCTCTCAGCCGTTCGGGAAGTAAATCCATTTAGCTTCCTAAAATTTTCCAGCTTGCTGGAGCAGGTTGCGCCATTATATCAACTAAGATGCAAGCTGTGCGAACTTAGTTTTTCCTGCACGTGATCCTTCGAGCAGCTATCATCAAGATATGCTTTTTTCTTTTGCGTTAGCGTTGCTAATTAGGCGATTCGTGATGCCACGTCCGCTTGGCTAAGGGTTCACGCTGGGACAAAATAAACGATGTTTGAGAGCTGGATATCCATTGTTTAAGGCCAGTCTCGCTGGTTGTTCAGTTGGTACCCGTTATCGGGAAGAACTAAGGCTGTTGGGGTTGCAGCGGTTCCGCAGGTTCCTTATGTGGATGTACGTCGTTGGAGCGACCGCGGTACTGCCTATGGGAGCCCTGGCTCTCATGACTACATTTTGGACATTTTTTTCTAGATCGCTAAATTATTAATGTTAATTGTGACTTGTGGGTAAGAATAGTATAAAGGGAAGTTAATTATTCTGTTGATACTGCAATATTTTATCCACGTATATACATTTTTCGAAGGCCTATCGACAGACTTGGGTAACTTTTCAGGTTCGAGATTAGCTTTTTGCAAGCGCCAGAAAGGCTACGTATCAGTTAGCTTCACTCTATTAGATGCTTTTTGAATTCTGGATACTATTTGAAATGCGTAATTTGATATTGAATCAACGTTTAATCGCCCTTTTTCACTATTTAACATTGATTATTTACTTACAGAGATATTTCGGCGGCCCTGAACCGCTAAGTCTCAGGCCATACGTGTGGAATAAAGCGCCTTGAACTTTACTTTATTTACTTTCCTTGCTTAAGACTGCAACGTAGCTATTTGTATAACTTCCTGGTTGTATGGGTATAGCGACCCAGCTTAACATTTATCTATCTTTGACTGCATTGTATTATCGAACTCCAGATTCTTTTGGATTGGCGAACCCGGTTTATTATTTATGCATCTATGATGCTATTTAATCTCAATTCTCTGCTTCATTCTCATTCAACTGTACTTTACACAGTTTTAGCCACGAAAGCCTCGTTATTTTTCCCCTACTTTACACAGTTTTAGCCACGAAAGCCTCGTTATTTTTCCCCTACTACTGGTATGTGTTTTCTTTGACCCACTGATACCTGTTAATTTTTTAGAGTATAGGTTAGTGTAAATGCATGGTAGGCAAGTTTTGTTTACACTGTCAGTTCGACTGATCTTCTTGTTGTTGTGGTCGACGACTGTCGTTGTTTTTTATTTTCTTTTTATTTAAACTATAACCATAAGAACTGTTGTCTGGTGCTTACCCATGACAATGAATCGCCGAGAGTTTTGGTATACTCAAGGTTGTGAACGTATTTTGCTGAAGGACTGTACAGAGAAATGGTTGACTTCTGGATCGTTTCATTATCTATGCTAATATTATTTATGTTTTGTTCGGGTTTTCCGCAAACCATCAGTTTTATTTGTTTATTTCTATATTATATTTCTATCGAAATAGCTCGTCCAATGCCCATATCTCTTATGAATTGTGTCAGTTCTTCTTCTGATTCAACCATAAGCATCTTCACTGGTAGTTTTTTCTAATAGTTTTGATAGGTGTGGCAGTTGCTTCACAATACGGCCTGTAATATGGCCATACCCTCCCTAGAGGTTTTTTGAATGTTAGTACCTACAATTAATACCACGTCTACCTAAAGGGCCGTGATAGTTATTAAGACTTGTCCAGTATGAGAATATTATAATGATAAATAAGCAAACTTTAGCTACGTTACCTATAGAGGGTTTTTATTCTGATATAGTTCGTAATCTCTTCAGGTTTAAATATTATTACTTATTATTCTCTTCCTATTCCTTAGTCATCGGCCATAGTTTGTAAGGGGTTAGTAATTTAATAACCAATTCCTGATATTTATTGTGTATGCCGATAAACATCAACAAAATCAGAATTTACCTCTACAGAATATCAAATTTTTGAAGCAGTTTCTACATGCAAAAGCACTACGCGTCAAGGTCACGCAAGTGAATACGAAACTCTGACATTGATATTAATTTAAAATGAATTAACCGTCATTACATTCCTTCAACTATAACCTAGCAGTTAATCATATCTACGAGCCAGAATAAAGCGAAATAGTTTCGTCCACTTAACCAGAAGTAGCGTGTGACTCGTCTATCAACGAATTAACGTGTACTACGGCAATTTCGAAGAAAAATATTTCTGTTCAGATTCAAGTAGATGACAATAATTTGATAGTTACACAAAAATTAAGAAATTAATTTTCCTTATTTACAATTTATAATTGATTATGCAGTATAGCGAAATACCCAGAATACCTGCTGAATATCGTCTCAAAATGTCTATATCAAATCAGAAAAATTCGAGTGTGAAGTCAATTTGAAATATGATCGAAACCCCTTTATAACATGATTTTGTATTTATGCGAGTACACAAGACATAGATTAAGTTAAAATATGATGGCAGATAGAAATATCATAAGCAACATCTGCGAACTACTGGTTTTCTAATTAGAACGCGTCATGATGAAACTAGTTGACTGGGCGTCAAACTAAAGCAAAGTTCAAAGATTGGCATTATATCAAATGGAAAACTAAAATAGTTGTGTTTCACCACTCTATTTTACAATAAATATTCTGTCTATTAAATAGTGCTTTGCCTATATTGCCAATCGACGTCCAACATACCTGCTATTCTGTAGAACGAGCTCTTACTTGTAACAAAATATTCATATAATGTATGGAACTCTTTGCTAATTTCACTACAGTTAAAGCACAAACAAATCCTTAAAACAATGGAAATAAGCGATCGCGGAAAATAAATAATCGTCAAGTGGGAGAAATGGCGCATTCCATCATTCAAGACCGGCGCGTTCTGCGATCAGTTAGAAAAAAAACTATGCTTAGCGAGAAGGGCAAGGTGATGACAAATATGAAAATCGCACATTATAAATTATGTTCGTTACTAACGTAGCTCTCTTCGATCGTACATGGTGCACTTTCAGCTAAGCCTTAGTTGGTATGATGCTGGTATATTTTGGGACGTTCTGAAGCCAAGCATAATGCCCTAGTTGGAATGAGTATCGCCTAGTATTAAAAAAAAATATTACATAAAATAGTCTGCAGATTTCGTTGCACGACAGGGCCTCATCGAATAGACAGACGCGATCATAAATAAGATACTGTTTATGGCTTTCAAAAAGCACTTTTCTCCAATCGCCAAATAAATAAGCGTACCCGTTAAAGTAAAGTAAAGTAAAGCTAAGTAAAGTTACAATGAATTGACACTGTAAGTGTAACTAACCGGCAGTCACTCCCATCGGGACGCACGAGCGGTCACCAGATGCAAAAAGTACCATACAAAATCTCTGACCTGTACCACTCACTATCACGGGTGTCAAAAAGCTAGAAGAACTGGAACCGGACCAGAAACGAATTCGTTGCTACTAAGTATCAGCGTTACTAGTAACGGTCTAAAATTAATCACTTCAAGAAGGGCGGTAAAGGGTTTTGCACCTGAGATTTCATGTCGTCCAAAGCTGGGTTTACTTCCCAAATAACGTCAAATCCGGGATCGACCAGAGAGGTGCAGCGAAACAAAAAACTGACTATTTAGGGCCGGTTCTACAAACCAAGGATACAGTTATACTGGGAATAAATACCCTAGAAACTATTGCTGTAACAAAGGAAACTATAACAATTATACCTCGGATAGCTTATTTCAGGTATACAGGGTGACTCAAATTCGGGATTTCGAAAACGGTAAGAGTTAGAGGGGTGGTTTAAATTTGGAAAAGTTGCGCAATTTAGTGCTCAAAAATATGCTGCCGAGAAACGAAGAAAATTTTATTTCGTTTTCGATATTTTTGAAAAAAATTTAAATTTGTCATATTCGTTTTTATTTTTTCCTACAAAGATATTCAAAAATTAACAATACATTCTTAAGGCAACTTTTACCAGCCTACAAGATGGCAGTAACGGATTTTTAATACGACGTTTCGTCTTCTGCCAACGATTATCAACTTTGTTTTGTCTTACGGCCGCCATCTTAACATTTTCTTGGTTTCTCGGCAGCACTAAATTGCGCAACTTTTCCACATTTAAACCACCCCTCTAACTCTTACCGTTTTCGAAATCCCCATGGTTAGCCTCGAATTTGAATCACCCTATATACTTGCATTGTAAAACCGGCCCTTAGAAATAAATCCGCTTTCTAAACGTTCATCAAAAGCAGCCCCGAAAATGCGTTTTACGGCAAATACGAGGGTAGCACCCTTAATTGCTGCAAACTAATAGATTAAGTGCACCATAGAAATCAAACTTGCTATGAAACAAATGTTTGTTGATTGCTAGTTTGACAGTTCAAATTTTTTAGTTGTGATAATTGCAACAGTTATTATACAAGTTAATTTTGAAATAAGTGTTGTGCAGCAAAAATTAGTTTAACAAGAGAAAATTTTAGAGCAAGGACTTTAACAGTTCCCTATCTCCGACAGAAAGCTTTGGACGACTTTGTGCTGCATTTGGTCACCAAGCACCTTCGCAGAGAACTGTGTATAACTGATTTACTCAGTGACGATTTTCGCGAAGTAAGACCAATTTTAACAGTTACCGAAACAAATATAGACACCGTGCGAAGAATGATTCAGAAGAAGAATCGAGTCACATATAGATTTATTAGAAGCACATTGGGCATTGGCATGACAGCAATAAATAAGATTTTACATAATCATTTGGGTATAAGAACTCTGTTGTCGGTGGATTCTGGTTTGTAAAGTGCTGATCGGCTGTAATTATTGGTAGTAGATAAGTGATATATGAATTTAAAAATTATTTCAAAAACTTATTGAGCATATTAAAAAAATTCCAAAATATGCAAGAATGGTATACGTATCTTTCTAACTTTCCAAGGTTTCCATTAATATAATATTAATATATTAATAAATAATATAAAATATTTTAAAAATGTAGATTTTTTAAATAATATAAAATATTTAAAAAATGTAGATTTTCAAGATAAAAATCGTGTAAAAATAGATTTAGATTCGTCAAAATTATTCCCTGTATTGTACGTACGCGTACCCCATAGCCATCGATTGTTCTGCAATATCCGTAAGCAACAAAATTTGCTTTACCTGAAAAGAAAATCAAATTTAATATGTAAGCTTATATGTTTTATGCTTACGCATTTCCCAACATTTGGATGTCTGACGCTAACAAACTGCACGACAAAGCGGGTAGGTAGAATATAAGCAAGTTAAATGTTGGATAATTCAACACTTCAATCTTAGAATAATCAAGTAAGTCAAGCAAAAGTTACGAGCAAAGCTACAGAAATTCCTGCAACTTCCTTTTTAGTAAAATAGACATTCGGAAAATTAAGTATAGTGAAGTATGTCACGCTCCATGGATGCAAACACCCCCAACTCTGAAAGCCGAGTGTTCCATCAAAGGACATCTCAGGTCCACTTCTTTGTAGTTGCGGAACAGCAAGCATTTTTTATTGATACAGTGATGGCGCCAGCCATAATATCTAATTCAGCAGTGTTAATAGTTCTGGATATGTAACAAGCCTTTTCCTATGTTTCATTATTGTATTTAATATTTTATTTAGTATAATCGAAGTTTTCGCAAAGCCAGCCCTGTGTAGTCAAAGTATTGCGAAGTTAAATTTGCGTGTGCAGCGTTAAACGCGAATACAAGCATGCAACGGTGTGCGAAGGGAATTTCAACCAAGCGAATTGCAAAAAGAACCGATTGTGAGCGTGTGGTCTATGTCCAACCGAGATGTGCGTTTCCGTGTGCTAGCGGCGAAGTGAATTCCGCCTACAAGTTTGAATTAGAAGCCACCTAAAAAGGCCTTGCAGCCAATAATTGCTGCATACTATTAAAAGTGCAGCGATTAAGCGTTTGTATATACACAAACACAATGTACATAGTGCACATGTGAGTACACAATTTCTGCCATAATTGAACGTATTTGAACATACTATTCTACGCCGCACCCAAAAGGTGCCTTTGTTAAGAAGCCGTGACGTCAGATGACAGTGAGTCAACAGTTAGCAGTGCCCGGATTCACTCATTGCATGTGATAATTTTCCACACCTTGCCTTCTAGAATTTGATAAAAATTCGCTTCCGCGGCGTGAGAATCGCCCTTAAGAAATACGTTTACGTACGCGAATTGTGCTGATTTCAGTGCACGTGAATATGAACAGGGCTGTCTTTAAATATTTTTGACGCTAACGTTGCACTGATGTGTTCTGCGTTTTATATGTGTTTAAACGTACATGCGGGTAGATACAACTCTCTCGCGCGTGGGTTTTATAGAGTTAATTCTATTTCTTTTACTTTTATTAGTGTTTTTCTGTGTTTTTGTTGTTGCTTTGAAGTCAATAGATTTCGGTAAACAACTTAGGTTTTCTTGTGCGTTGTTTAAAGTCAGTTTCAGTCCGACTACACTACAAGGGGAATCCGATTTGTTTTCGCAGATAGTGATTTTTCATAAGCCACTAACTGGGGTATTAAGAGGGTTTCATGTATTAACTGAGCTAGCTAAGGGATAAAAAGACAAATAATTATTTAAATATTAAGACGTACGAGACCTCTTGTTCAAATTTAAAGTAACACGTGAGAGCTAAACCTCACGTACTGTTATACTATGGTACACAACTAAGAAGCTGTTACAAATACTCCACCGAAAATTACCAGAACAAGTAGGGGATGCCGTTTTAAGAAAAATAATTGCCAATTCTGATTTAACCAAAAAATATTATTATTAGGAACCCTGAATGCAACGCTCATCATCATCACCATCATCATCAAACAGCTATGTAGTTGTCCACTGTTGGACGTAAGCCTCCCGTAAAGACCTCCATTTCTCCCTGTTTTGCGCTGCATTTATCCAGCTGGTGCGGATGCGTTTGAGATCATCTGACCATCGTGTGGGCGGTCTGCCTCTGCTGCGGAAAGCATGCTCGCGCGGTCTCCATTCGGATATTTTCTTTGTCCATCTATCATCATTTGTTCTGGCCGTTTACAACTTTCTCAATATAAAATCATTATCATTATCAGAACATACACTACGTGTTTCAAACAAGATGACAGACACACAGTGTACGGAAAAATATTCTTGTAAGATGAACTCAACAAAAACGTGAAGGTACTGTTTTCAATGCCAATGTATCTGAACTTCGCAGGACTTCAAAATTATCCCCCACTCACTGTGTGAAACATGTCTTTTAGTCAATATTTTTTAAAGTATTATAAAATGTGACGCGAGAGTGCCTATAAATACTGTTTGATATTTTACTCAAGCCGGTCCCATTGTCAATCACAAACAACTTAAGATATTGCTGTAACACTCTGTATAGTATTTATTTTTGATTAAAATTAATTTATGTCAAGGTGAAATTATATAAAATATGCCCTATTTTAAATTATTTAAATATTGAGTTTGTTTATTTTACTAGCTTCGGTAGAAATATCTACTCTCAACTAATGTTAGGTTCATGCTTTGTTAAATATAATAAATTACTTCCATTTATTACTCTTTACTAATGTAAATTACTTATTATATAAATAACTTATGATAAATATCTTATTCATTCAATATTAAAACTAATTCTGTTTATTTTGCATGTACCTGATTACTTAATTGGGTTAATCCAATACTCCTGTCCAGTCATGCAAATGCAACCAGCTTATTCAGCCGCTTCCATTTGTAACTCCAACGAAGATCCCTGCTCTGCAACTAGCTGTCCTAAAGAATCACTTCACCTAAATCCTCTACTTGCTCAATCGGCAGCCCAACTGTCACAATGGATAGAACACTGATGAAGACTCACACAGCGACCCCCAACAAAAAACAGCTCTCCTCGATGGTAACTTCTTTACGGCTCATTCAAATCAAACTGATACAGATGTATTTACATCAACAGCAACTCCAAAAAAGCTCATCCAAATCAATACAGTTGCATATCGCAATGCAACCAACCATCTCAGGTCCAGATGTATTTACCTCGATAGTGAATTGATTACAGCACATCCAAATCAAACCGAGTTACAGATGTATCCACCACGACAGCAACTCCAGCGCAATTCAACTAATTATCTTAGGTCCAGATGTATTTACCTCACCAATCCCATTATTATTAATTCTTCAAGTAGTAAAATGGCAACTTTCGTCATATTATAGTTTGTTTAAAATTCTTTTATTTGTCTTTATTTTATATTTAATTTTCGCCTATACCCCCTTTTACACTAGTCCAATAGTAAATTCATTTTTATAAAAGGGTTTTATTATCAACTTTAAACCACATTTTAGTTGTATATTTTAGAATAAAAAATTGTTGTTATTTTTAAAATTAAAAGTTCACCATAGTAATACTAATACATCCATTTTTAGAATTAACACTCCTGGATTGATTATTAGTACAATAATTTATTTATATTTGACAATTTTAAATGACTAAAAAATATTAATTCAGCTTTTAACTTTCACATTAATTCAAACTATGTTATATTTTGCACTAACCGTTATTTAAATTCAATTATGAATTGCTCTCTGATAACAACAAATAACGATCCAAATAACACCAAAAAATCATATTTTTAATTAGTATGTTAGAACATTTTCTAAATATTAAATGTATTACCGGATTTGAATCGTTATCTGTAAGTGTAATACATTTCTAATAATTATACTGTTCTTTTACTGTTAAATCCATCTTTGTACATTTTAATAAATATGTACTTTATCATTCCCTAATTAATCCTTAGTTATGATGAACTTTCACAAAACAAACTACCAGTCTTGAGATGCTACCATAACAATATATTTCACTAAAAAATATTTTTGACGCCATTAACGTAAAATGCTTTGTGTTCGATTACAATCGATTACAATCCCCTTAATCCTCTAAAAAACTAGCTCACAGCTCAAACTACTTTTAGGGAAAGTTTAGTGCAAATAAAAGCAAATTACTGCAGTTCCGACCACCTCCTTAAATTAAAAGTACTAAGAATCCAGTATCCTTTCCGAGCTGCAGCACACCGGTGCTACTAACATTACTCTTTTACAGTGGTTGGTTATAATCCATTAAGATGGTATGTCATGATGATAGCATGCTTGTTAGTAGTAGTTATTTCATTAATTGTTGTCTCTAGAAACATGAACTATTTTTAGATGTATTGTTCTAGTTAAGGCGTTCAAAAAATGTGCTTCGCTTTTGAAAGATTTTTTCTTAGTTGTAGGTTTCAGTATTGTAGTGTACCTGAAAAAATTAATTGTTTTTGTAGTTTTGCCATTCAAAAAAGTTGCATTCAATTTGAAAAGCACGTTTCACATTCTTGTAAATTAATGGCGAAGTACAATAACATTTCACGAATATTTATACAAATTAGAACGACATAAAGACAAAAATAAACTTTCATACTTTACAGCATGGTTATTGAATCTGACTAACCCACGGAACAAAACAAATTGAACTTTTAATAAGTGATGGACACTAACCAAGACTAGTTGCAATACCATCGCTGTAACACGGAAGCGTTAATAAATATCATTCGAAAGTACTTCCCAAAAATTCTCTGCGCGCAACAAAACGTAAAAAAACCCGACAGACTCTTAGTTACTTGAATTAATTACCTTAATCGAACACGAAAGTTCTTGTGATTTGCAGTTTTATATATTTTGAATTTGAATACACTGAGCTCCGCTTTTTCTCCTATAATTTTAATATTACAATACTAAATCTTAAACATAACCTACATGTTATTAATATCGTACAGTGTCCCTAAAAATACGTGGCCATTGCTTAACCGAGATTTATGCGGCTCAACTTGCCTATATCTGAATGCCCTTCGTTAAACTATTATTCTGCTTCAAAGTTCATTTAAAAAATTTGCATGTAACAAGGGTAGCATCGATTTGAATGATATTCGGTATGACGCTCCACATGGGTGTTACGTAGTCTTCTGAGATATTGATTCTATAATTGTTACGTTCCTTTTGACGTAAGGATTTATTTGTGCTTTATTTCCTAATGTGAGTTCTAGTGATTTACCTCACCTCAGCTTTCTCTAAGAGTTACTTAATTGCTAGGTTTTGTTTAAAGGATATCGTTTTATCTGCTGCCCTTAGGCAGTAGTAATGTTTGATTTGGGTTGCCGCATTTTCCCTACCCGCGTAATGTGATGTTTCCAGGTTTTGTTAGACCCCTCTGAAAGCGTTATTTTGATTAATTAACTCTGGTAATTTACGTATTTACCCGTTTCAAATTTAGTGGCGGGTTTGAAAACTTGGAGGTTAGGAATATGCTCATATGCCGTTAAGGATCTTCAATCAATTTATAGGAATTCCTGTCTTGAGCATTGTCGCTTGTCACGCAGATGTGACTTGCACGGTCATTTCTACAGCTAGCATCAATAGGCACTAAAGAATTTAACAAAGATAGGCAAAAAGGTCCTAAAAATAACAAAGATAAACACTTAAATAGGCTTTATTATTTACTATTTTATAAACTAAAATTGGAATGGCAATGCGCTCTTAAATATTTTTTTATATTTTCTGCTACGATGTCTTTTCTCAGTCAAATGTTTTGTACCGCAAAAACAATCGCCCCGCATCGCAAGAAGTCAGTGGGGCATATTTCACGGGGTTAAGTGGCCGAACAGTCTGCCAGCTACTGACTGGCATGGCTGAACTTCGGCCCATTGTACACAATGTATAATCTTTCTGAATGTAAATAATTATTATTGATGGTGTGCAATAAAATACGTTTATTATTATTATTATTATTATTATATATCGTAGGGTTCCAAATCAGAGATTGATCGAACTTCTCCATTTAAAATTGATACCACTTACAGCATCTTGTGCAATCAGGGATTTCACAGAAAACTGCAGATGCATCTCCCGGTACCTCGCTTAAGTTTTTCAAAAATTATTTAAATTTTCTCCCACTTCAACAAGAGGCAAGCCCACTGTTCGGTAAAGTGCGGAGTTTGAGTTTGCAAATTTCGAAGAACATCGCGTGACTAACGAATCTAAATATCGACGTGGGAGAAATTGCAGTGGCGAATGGCATTTATAGGATGGTATATCAAAATTAGACGATAACCATTAAAATAGACATATAAAGGCACTGTCAAATTTATATAATTGTAGCCGCTATGTAGGAACCTAACTTATTTACAAAAACCTACGATTTTATATACAGGAACACGATAGGCAAAAAGGTCAAACTCCTAATTCTAGCCATTTCCGTTATTACATTACTTGATTTACCGGATGGAATCTGCGCGTGATATTTCATACTGTCTTACATTTCCAGGCATTTTCTGTTGGATTTTGCGTATTGTCTACACTACTTCGCGAAGCTATTCGTTTAGTTGCCGGAGTCCTGACGCGCTTACGTTTCACTGTGGTGGTGAAACCGCTTATTAGCCCCCACTTTCGACTTATTGGTTTCCTTTTTCTCAATTGAAGGACTTCCCGCCTGAGTTCGTAAAAACAGACCCTTGAAATATTTGCAGACCTAGCGTCTCGCCCTTTATAAGGAATTTGTAATTTAGCGGTTGCTGTATCTCTGTTATCATCCCCTACCCTTACTGTTGGCTATACATTTAATATGGGAACACAACCACATGTTAGCAATTTATCCTTACGGATTTTTGCATCCCATTTTAGATGGGTTTGATAAGTCAGAACTTTCGTATTACTCTACGTGGGACTGATGATAGGTCGAGTTTTTCCAAAGGCCGTCCGCGTCTGTACGCTAATCGCTTCTTATTTATTGAGAGCTTACTAATTTCTGGACTTGTGTTGCTAATTTATATTTTGACCAATTTTTACTTCATTTTCGTAGTCCGTTTTTACCTACGTTGGTACCGCCCTATTCAATATCCATGCAAGATTAAAGCCACGTCAGCTTTCTTAATTAACGTTGGATTCAACAGATAAGCTACAACCTTTACTCTAACTAAATATTTTCTCTGCAATTCAAAATTTATTGGCGTAAATAAGTTTACGAACTGATGAAATTTACATTTTCCTGCTTAAGCCGGATTTACCATTTATTGGTGTAGTTATATGTATTATTGATGTACGTTTGCGTTTTTTTATTTGTGGATTAAGCTTACATTTGACATTAACATACACATATTACGCTATAAACGCAACGTGTACACGTCATGGGTTTGATATCGGGTTCGCCTCAATTACTTGTATACCTTGTATTAAGATATAATAGATTTAATAGGTTATTTCGATACGACGAACTGCCATCTTTTATATTCTGCATGTATTGGAAATAAATATCACATTAATTATGCACAATTTAGGCCTTTTCTATCTATAGCAGGTTACAGCTTATCAAGCATCCTGCGTCTGATAAATGTATTTTTGAGATATTTCCTTTAAACGAATGTTGCGATTACTAGATCACCGAGGAATCTTCCAAGATTCGCGAGCTAGTGAACTATGAAGTTGGTGGCGACCTTATTTGATTTTGATCATTTTAATGTTAACCCAACCCTCCTCCGGAGTAGCTTGGCTGGGCCGTTGAACGCTATTGGTTGTGGACTATTTTGGGTATCCCAGTTCACTATCATGCTTATATTAAAGAGTTCCACGTTTATCATTAGCTTTTTGTACTTCCGCCTATTAGAGAATTCAGCGGTCACCTGATACTTCAAAGGTGACTTATACTCGTATAAAATACAACTCTGCATATTATTCGAATCGATCCAAGCGATCTATTGTTATACGCAAAATTAATTTTTAGTAAAAGAACTTTGAAGCAGAATGAAATTAAATCTTATTATTTTAAGCCATGAAAACAGTTTAAGCAGAGTTTAGATGGCTCAGATTAAATCATCTTATATAATACTGCATCAAATGCTATATTAGAGTTCCAATAAACCTTTTTTAACGAATATTAATTATATTACAAGGTATATCTCCCAACAATATCAAAGAAGAGCCATAGTGGCCACGTATGACTAATTCTGCTCTAGTAAAATAAATTTTAAGTTTTCAAAATTATATCGCAATTCCATTACACTAGTGCACACGCTTAGATGGTTACACTAATTCACATTATTGGAGGGAACACAATTTTTCCAGCTCTCCCATCCCAATACACTGACCTAATGGACGATATATTTTTCAGATTTGGCATTTTTTCTTCTGCCACATTATAATATTAACTACTACATCAACACCAGCGTGGACGGAAGTGATTACTCTAAATCATCTGTCATCAGAGGACCAATTTCTAGGGAACCCCTGGATTAACTCAGAAGCTCCAACGTCATCCCCACCAACTACTGCAGGTATTTATCTTATCCAAAGAAACTCTTAAGCACTGAAGACTTTCAAACTTCATAAAATAAACAAATTCGCTACAATCACACCATTTTTCAGCTCCCAATGGAGAGTACGATTTTATCATAGTCGGAGCAGGATCGGCAGGATCGGTTATTGCAAGCCGTTTGTCTGAAATTGGAGCATGGAGAATTCTTGTTCTTGAAGCAGGGTTGCCAGAAGACGGCTTAGGCCAGATTCCAGCATTAGCAGGTCTTCTTCAATTCACTAATTACAACTGGGCGTATGAAACTGAACCAGAACACCACGCCTGCTTCGCTATGAAACATCAGAGATGTCCTTGGCCAAAGGGAAAAACTTTAGGAGGCACCAGTTCAATCAATGGAATGTTCTACACTAGAGGAGTTCCCGAGGACTACGATCGATGGGCGGCACTTGGTAATAACGGGTGGTCCTTTGTTGATGTACTTCCGTATTTTCTTAAATCGGAAGATGCTCGACTCAACAATTCTGCCGAAGCATACCACAATACAGGAGGATATTTAGGTGTAGAAACTACAGCACTTACAGAATATGGGGCTGCCTTCATTTCTGCTGGACTAAAACTGGGTTACAACTTTATTGATCATAATAGCGACGCCCAACTTGGCTTCTCCAGAGTGCAATTAACGACCAGACAAGGGCGTAGACAAAGTTCATCGACAGCTTTTTTACTACCTGTACTTAATCGCAAAAATTTAAGTGTCCTTACAGGAGCCAAAGTTACAAAAGTGTTGATTGACCCTTTAACGAACACCGCATATGGGGTTGAATATCTTTGGAGAAGCGAAAAATACACTGCTAAATCAAACAAAGAAGTTATACTGTCTGCAGGAGTAATTGGTTCCGCGCAACTGCTCATGTTATCGGGGATTGGACCTAAAAGTCATCTTGATAAAGTTGGAATTGTAACTCTACGAGACCTGCCAGTTGGGCAAACAATGTACGATCATATAGCTTTTTCTGGAGTTATTATAACTACAAATATAACAAACAACTCTTCGGGTATCAGTCCCCTGGATATACTGCGATGGTATAATTCTGGCAAAGGTCCCTTAAGTAGCTTTGCTAGATACGAAGCACTCGCCTTAATAAAAACTTATCTTTCTCCTGATGAAAATTACCCCGACATTGAAATTAGTTTCAGACTGGGATCCATACGAGCGGATAACGGCACCTTTGAAAGAAGAACTATAGGCATATCTGACCAGTACTATAATCAGATGTATATGCCGTTACCACCAACTCTCGACTTGACCATAGATTTAATCTTGCTTCACCCTAGGTCTAGCGGGTATATGAAACTGAAGTCTGCTAACCCACTTGACTATCCCTTATTGTATGGAAACTACTTTACGGATTCGGAAAATCATGACGCAAGAACGTTAGTGGCTGGTATTAGAACTGTTATAAAACTGGCTCAGACTGAACCCTTCAAGAAGTACAACGCCCAAATATACAGCAAACCCTTTGTAGGGTGCGAACACTACCCCTTCGGTTCCGATGAGCATTGGGAATGTGCAATAAAGTCGATACCCAGATCAGCGCACCATCAGACATCCACGTGCAAAATGGGACCGCCTGGTGACCCTACAGCCGTTGTTGACAGCGAACTCCGGGTGTATGGAGTTAAATGTATGGAGTTAAAAATTTGCGAGTTGCCGATGCAAGCGTCATGCCGTTAATTATTTCGGGGCACACAAATGCTGCAGCCATGATGATAGGAGAGAAAGTATCGGATTTAATAAAACACGACTGGGGAAGCTTATAGAGCTTTTAAATAGCATAAGTACGAAGTTATTTAAGTTTCTCGAGCCATTCTTTATTGATATAGTTAATTTCTGTACTACGTTTAACAACAGATTGAGTAAAATCACCTTCCACAAATAAGCGCTAAATTTGAATAGAGTATTGCTACTGGTACGCCGGTTGCACACAGCTCAATTTAGTTGATATTAAACAATTATTTTCTTGTCCTGAGTTTTTAATTTCTAACGTAAAAACATGTTTCTGCAATCTAGCCCCTCCGATTAATTTAAAATTTATATCTGTTCGCTAAACGAAGTATAGTGTACATTTCATTAACTGCAAATTGTATTTTTTTCGAAACTCATTTGCTGCAGGAAAGTTCTTTTCATGACTAGTCATTTTTTTTACTTTCAAAATATGTTTATTTGTTGTTACCCTGACAAGTGCAGATCCCATGATTGTCAAGACAAGTTGTTTCTGAGTTGAATTTTTAGGTTTTTAAAAAGTGGTTTGGAAAAAGTCGTACACATCACGGGCGATGGGTGTCTATGTCTTACTCGGAAGCTTAGAAGTGTCTATGTCTGACTCGGACGCTGACGCGTCCTCGCATTCTTTAACAGGCCTCCTCGTTTTGCAAAAGACCATTTTTATGACTTGTAATATACTATTATAATAAAAGTTGTAGAACATCGTTTGTAAACTTATTCATCATTGCATGCTTAAATATGTCCATAAAAAATAAACAACATCATAGTTTAAATGTTTAAATTTACTTTAAACTTTTATTCAAATTTTAAAAGCTAAACAATAACTTATTCCCTACTATTGAAGTAGCTGACCGTGTAATGCAACATGCAAGTGCATGTAGGATTTATTTTAATTTTATTATCCAATTGTTTAATACACTGCATGAATAGAACAATTGTATGAATGACTGGTGGCAGTTCTTAGGGAAACCAAATGGTTTCTATTGAAAATAACAGATATTAAAAGAACATTAAAAATATTCATATAAAATTAACATTGATGGTTGGATTCCATCAATTGTGTCTGATAATAATCTCCAAGTTAAATAAGTAGTGGTAAAATAGCTTTCCCTACTATTTAATACGATTTAGTATCAAGATTATTATAATTTGAAGTTCATGTCAATGTTACTTCATTTGAGTTTAATTGTATCTATTTATTACAAAGTTAATAATTTTAAATTACAACGAGTAAAGTAGAGCCAGTGTAGTGCGAAAGTGAATTCATGTGCTACTGCATGAAGTTTCTATTGTAAAAGATTTTACCTGTTCTACAACGAACTTGGGGTAAACTGGAACAGCCATTGTATTGGATAGGTGCTAGTCAACAGTATAAAGATCCTGTTAAGCAGGCATGTATTTTAACCAAAGAAGTAAAGGTCAGTCACATTTTATATTGGTTGTAAAACGTTTGAAGTAGTGATGGGCTTATTCGAATCAAAAATAACCGGTTATCCGGTTATTGAAATAACCTGTGTAACTCGGTTTTCGTTCCAAGTATTCGGATGAAAAATAACCTCATCCTGATACGTACTACGTGCCGCGTCTCAGCGACCTGCGAGTGATCGAAATTCTGTAAATAATACGTCATTCATAACTCATATAACCCTTTCTACATATGTACTTGTTTGACCCAAGTTTGGCTCGCGGCTGCTTGTTGATGTTATTAAGACATTTGAGACTCCCAGTCGACGAGTTAAATTTATGGGGCCGTTCCTATTAAAGATAACGTTCTGCTGAGTATGAGATTTTCCGAAGCTGTGTTGGTATTAATTTATAACGGCCTATATTTAATTTTTAATAACGGAGCAGTCGGGACAAGAAGTGGATTTCGATGTTGAAAATTTTAAGTGTGCGTCCTTAGAACCGCGAAGGCTGAACGTAGATAAATGATGGATTCTAAAATATACCGGTATGATGTGCAAGCGAAAAGGGAAGGGTGACTACTAGAGAATTTTAGGAACTAAAAATAGATTCAATAGATACTTTGTATTCGCATATTTATAATTTCTTTATGATTAGTATTGATATAGCATATAGCTATTCTCAATGGTTTAAACTCCTTAGAAATCAAATAAAAATCATTTATACAATTATTATAATTAACGATTAACTGAGTTCCTCTGCTATCTGCAAGTTACGATGCCGATGCAGATGACGGTGAACCGCCAACCGGCAAACCGGCTGACTTAATCGAAACGAATCGAGAGCCAAAATTGATTCGAATGATTATTCAAATAATTCGGTTATGAAAATTGTCCGGTTATGCCAATCACTAGTTTGAAGTGAAATACATTTTAGAATAATTGCATTTAGAGTTAACCATCGTAATTGGAATGTGTATTGTTTAAATTACAAGATAATTCAAGCGCTTGAGGAGGTTTTGTATGTAGAAATTAAACAATTTGGTTTATTTA
Organism: Agriotes lineatus; assembly: GCA_940337035.1. NCBI lineage: Eukaryota > Metazoa > Arthropoda > Insecta > Coleoptera > Elateridae > Agriotes > Agriotes lineatus. Next base: position 67,078,140 of record OW679203.1, read on the forward strand.
GGAATACCGGGTGACGACGAGGCTAGAGCCATGCTTATATCTTCTTTATTTATGAATCGATTTGGATAAAATTTAATACCAAGATACTAGGCATAGTTTCTGATTGGCCGATAGATATAGTCAGAATGGCTGACTTCCGGAAATGACACCAACTTTGATTTTTTAAACTGAACACCTTGTATATTTTAGTTGGTGTCATTTCCGGTGAAACCGGAAGTCAGCCATTTTGACTATATCTATCGCCCAATCAGAAACTATGTCTAGTATATTGTTAGTAAATTTTATCCAAATCGATTCATAAATAAAGAAGATATAAGCATGGCCCTAGCCTCGTTGTCACCCGGTATATACAGTGTAGAAATAAAGTAACGGGTAAATTCATTAGCTTTGTTAATATTAATTTTTATGAAAAAAATCTGGGGTATAGCGATTTTAATTATAGGACATACACTACAACCACCTTTATGTGGCTACGTCATTTATTTTAAAAGTTATGACGTCATCGACTTTTTTTTAATGACAACCTGTATTTTTTATTATTGATTTTGGTAGTACTTTTCTTTTCAATGATATAAAATTTTCAATATGTTACATTTCAAAAAAATCGAGAAAATGGTTTTATAGTTTAAATATTAAAAATCAATAAAATGAGCAAAACAATTCGAGTTACCTACGTTTGACCGAAAGTCATTGACGGCAAATTCGTTTTTATTGAAATTTAAAAAAACAATTGAAAAATACAGTAATAAATAATACAAAATTCAATTCTCTGTTTCTCGCTTAATTGTACCATTTTTATTAATAAAATAGTTGGCTAGGGGTAAATTCCAATTTAGAAAAAGCAAAAAACGCTTATTTTGTTATGAAATTTACAAATTGTTTAATTCTGACAGGTAACTAATATTTTTTTGTTTTATCCACCGGTAACTAGATTTATTTTGATCATTTTTAATATTTAAATTGTAAGACCATTTTTTTTTCAAATGGAACATATTGAAAATTTTATACCGTTCGAAACGGGATAAAAAGTACCACCGAAACCAATAATAAAAAATATGGGTTGTTATTTAAAAAACAGTCGATGACGTCATATTATGAAAAACGAATTACATAAGAAACTGAAAATCAGCTGAAAATATTCCCTATGGTCAAAACCGCTACACCCCTTCGAGATTTTTTCATAAAAATGAATAACAACGAAGTTAATGAATTTATCCGTTACTTTATTTCCACACTGTATATTAATTTAAGATTACAATTTTTTCCATTTAGAACAACCTATTAAAATGCATATATGCAAGTGAACTATGGTTTTATTGTAATGTGTCATTTCAAACATAACTTAATGTAAATGTCAAGTTTGAGATACTTCTAAAAGCTATTGATTTAAACAATATTTGAGTTGGAATTCAAATATAAGGTAATGTATTTATACTATTGATGAAAGAAATATTGAATAATACCGTTCAGCTGTAGAAAAAGGAGTCTCATTGTTCCGAGCTAGTTAGTCAAGGCTACAACAGGGTTATTTATCATGACATAATGTTATATGTCAGCATTATTTAATTAAAAAATGTCAGAATTGTTATACGTTTTATTGAAATACAAAGATAAGTCAAAAAGACAACTTAAAAAAAACGATATTTCCTGGGATTGTCTAAGTATCATATTGAAATTAATCCAACTAATATACACTTCGACAAAATACAATTGAAGATCAATTTGGGGTTGTAAATGTGGGGAAACGTTACAACCGTCAGACACAAAACTTGTGGTATCAACATGGCGCTGCGCCACTACATTTCTATGGAAGCGCGCGGCAATATTTAAATATTTGGAGATCAAATCGGTCTATTTCAAAGCCTCAACTGCTAAAGATGATATGAAAGGCCGAATACGTGACGCATTTACAAGTATCTCACTGGATATGCTGCACAGGGCCAAACATCGATTTTCAACTAAATTAAATGTTACCTCCAAGAAAACGGTGGTCTGTTCGAACCCATTCTCTAAGTTCTTAGTATTTTATTTTTGTTGGTTGTTTGCATTCAAGTGTTTTAAGCATTGTCTTATACTAAATTACACTCCTTTGTCTCCATTTAATTAAAACTTCTAATTGTAATTTCTCCAGTATCAATTATCTTGCAACCCTGTAAAATTTTGTTTTCCATTGCCCTCGTAGATTTTTATCTGCGAAAATAAAGATAGTTCTGAAAAGACTTCTAAACTCTTGATCAGAATTTCAAAAGTAAGATATGCACGTATAGCTATGATTACAACCGTTGATATCGTGAAAAAAAAAATACGGTGTCCCATTTTAAAAAAATGTTAAGTTTGCATCGCCGCTCACACACGGGTCGACCATGGCGGCTCAAAATATTTTTAAGATACAGATCTAAATTCCCTCTAAAAGTTCACCCTGCCGTATTTGTACATGCTTAGTAGTAGTAAAAGTATAATAGAGCATTTCCAGAAGGTTGGGACAGCCTGTATATAATTTTGTATAATTGGTACAAGAAACAGTATAAATTAGGGTGTTTTTTAAACCTAGCATTTCGTTTGTATAAAAGCAACTTTCAAAAAATCGCCCTGGTTGGAGTCTTCATTAGTGTTCTCACTAAATACTCAATCAACATTTGTTAACAACATCAAAATCTTATTTTTAGTTAGTAAAAACTGCTTAACCCTACCGTATTTGGTACTTCTAAGAGCTTTGAACGTTCTGTATTTATATAAACCTTGACCACTTATTTGCGTTTTTATATTATTTTAACTTGTTGAAATATTAATAATTATATGAAAACGTTTTATTTTCTCATTCAATTTGTGCATTATAAATTACATACACATCAAAAATGTAATTACGCTATTGTGCTATTGCGCTATTTTTAAATTTGTAAAGACAACCGTTTCTAGCTGAGAATTAGATGATAAGAGCAAATTCTTGACTTACTACAGAGTAAGAGATATTCCCAAATTAGGACAGTCTATGAAAGAATTTGACTACATTCTTAAAAATTTTAATTTACAATTTTTCTGCTGACTCATTCGGCAGGAATATGTCCAAATTTCCGAACATTATTGATCCACGATTAGTCGTACTCGTTCCTTGAAGTTCAGACATTAATAATCCGTTTCTTGAAGTTCAAACATTAATCATCAACAATTGCAGAGACCCTCTAAAATAAAACAAACGCAGCTTCGGAGTGATATCACTGCGACAACTAGGTAGTTTAGTATGTAGTTTAGGTGCAGCATTGCTAAGTTTCCTGAAATTAGCTTTAAATTCCGCTACTGCCACTTCCTTAATTAATAGTAATTTTTATGCATTGTACGTTATATACCATGATGGTTACTCGACGACGTAGCACCGCGATTTCAATGGTGGGTGCCTGCTCTATCGGAGCTATTATGATGCTCTAAAAAACTGAAAAGAGAAACCCATTGCGTTTGATGCTTCACTTTAGAGCTCTATGGATTGTAGAAGTTTAATTAGATGTTTACTAAAATTAATCAATGTTCCCTTATTGCCGATTTGCATATAGCTGCTGCTTATCAATTTGATCATCTGCTAAGATAATAATTGGATTTTCTTGTTCAGGTAACGTCCATGGCGTTGAGCGAAGACATTTGTTTTTTCGACAAAGCCTCAATCTGTAAATATAAATGTGCTTCGTTTTCCGAAGGCCTTAGTGATAAACGTAGCTTCTTAGTGGAATTACATTTACATTTTTTTATTATATATTATAATTTAACTTTTGAATTTCCGCTTTAGAATTTCATGAACGCTGTAATATTAACTTTCTAGATCCATTTTATGTAAGAACCCCATATATATATATTTTTATAAGGAGTGTTTCTTTAGTCGGCCGTGTAACTTCTGGAGATACATTGTAACATAAAATGTTGAAAATGTTTGTGTGAAAAATTTGAGAGCCGCTGAATTTGTGATAAAACTGCATGTTTTTAAAAAGAGATAGGTAACAAAGTCCTTAAAATAGCTAATCTGATTTTATGAAATTGAATGTCGAATAAACCTCACTTTATAAAACGTCTTTTGTTGTCGACCTGCTATTAAAAACATGCAGTTTTACCACAAACTGAGTGCCTCCCAAAATGATTTCTCAAATTGTTCGTGTTTGTTTTATAAGAAAATTATGGATCTGAGGCAAGAGTTTCAACTTTTTTTTATGTCACAATGTACCTCCAATTCAGGATTGTGCCTTGTGTGAACCGCTGTTATATCACTTTCATAACTTATCTATGCGAAATTTCCATTCGCACTTGGCTGTTGTTTTTATTAAAGCCTCATGATACGAATTTTACCTGGTAGTTTCTTTTATACGAACTACCGATACCATAATAGCCTGGGCAGTGAGCTTATCCAGAGTTGTGCAGTACGGGACATAGTTATCTTGTGATATTGCCTATATTTTACGCCCCTGGTTTACTTATTTCAATTCGCTATATTATAGTTTGTGTAACATTATAAATCTGTAATAGTAAACTATATTTTTTCAAATCATTTTCTCGATCTCTCTACAATATCAGAATTTAGCAAGAACTAATTCAAATACCTGATACACCTTTATATGAAAAGATTGCATGTCTAGAAGATAGCCATAGAATTAGAGTTCGAAGTTCGAAAAATTCAAACAGGCCTGCAATAATGCTGTTTTCCCAAAATTATCAAAATACCTCTGGATACGTATATTAAAAAATCTGTAAATGGGTTTACACCGAACTTCCCTAACGCGAATTAGATCAATTTTCAAATAAAAAAAAATCCCGCTGGGGTTTGAACCCGCCGCATCTGCATAGCGATCGTAACATTTACGTAGCATCGATAAGTCGAACTGCGCCATCCAGCTTATTGAAATGAGTACGGCGTGCGCCTCTATTTAACGGACCGGTCTTATTGTTGAAACGTTTCGACTCTTTTGTGACATTATCCTGTATCTATTGAGTCCTATTTTCGGCAAGTGTAAATCCTGACCTATGTGAAAATTGTCACTCCCTTCTATTTCAAAATTAACGCAAAAATATACAAAATTTTATTTTTTTTGCTCACCCTGTATACCTATATTTGTCCGAAATTTTCAAAAGAGGGATGTAAAAATAAGTGAAAAAACTTCCAAACACAGTCTTCAAATAAACAAAATCTAACGTTGCTTGGCAAGATTGCAATTGAAATATCACATTACATGAATCATAGCAAATTTTCCGCTTTAGAAATATCCATTGCTGATAGAAACCAGACCCGCTCGCAGAGATGTGGAGAGATATCGTTCTCACTATCGATCTGGATGCATATAGACACATTAGCAAGGGAATTAAGTTACCTACTATATAACATGTAGTAATAGATAAGTGCATAACACAAACTTAGATCTGAAAATGTATACGCAGCAAAATAAACACTGATGGTGTATCCATTAACACTTGCACTATCGCATTCTTCGTACATGTGTCCAGGAACAGACGTGTGCATATGACAAAACGATTTAATATATGAAAATAATGTTGGAACTTTAGTCCTTCTTGGTCTGCATATAATCTTTCAAGGTTAACCCCCATTTACTCATGAAGGGCTCCATTACCAGACCGCAAATGTAAGTCGATTAACATAAATTGCCTAATTTAATAGAAGTAAGGGCAAATTGTTCTGAATGACAAATAAACAATGACCATCATCTGCCAAATTTCACTTTATTTCTAGTTTTAATAAAATAGTTCTGGCATAAACGACATTGATTATTTACTTTTGAGAATTTTTACGAATAGGGCATTATTTCCGCAACAGAAACGCTGTTAATATTTTTTTAGAAAACAATTTTAACAGCTATTTTTATTTCACCCTACCATTAGTAAAACTTCATTCACATTTCCTTCACATCATCTACAATTCTTTGCTTTGAAACCTTTTGGGTATAGCCAGAATAGTGTGTATACACTTCGTGTTTCAAATTTCGCCATACAACAATCCAACTAACTTACTGGTACAACGAAATTCTTCAAATTTTTCTGTAAAATGCTGAAATTAATTATTCACCGGAAAAACAAGAACCAGAGCAGGAGAACAAACAGATACACCAACGTCCATGAGGGGAGAATTTGACTTAAATATTGTTTTTTTAATTGAATCACGTCTAGCTGAGTCTACTGAGTATGGAACAATTATTACCCTGAAAAAGTGATCCCCAAAATTGTAGGAATTAATGAAAAAACGTTATGCATTGTTGATAGTGCCTAGTAAAAAGGTATTTTCTAAAGATGGGAATATTTTAACTACTAGAAGAAGCCTTATGTCACATAATAAAGCGAAATTTTTATTTTTAAAATATAATTTGTAATTAGTATTTGTCTTTACCAAATGCACCTACCAAACTCTACAATGTTTTATTTATTACAATATTTTAACTGCTTAATTGATTCGTATACTTATAAATATTTTCCTCATAAGTCAGTAAAATCGACACTGCTGTACAGGTTGTTACGACATTGAACATTAAAGTTTCCGTCTGTATCCTGTCTGCAGGCACGCCTGCTTAATAACAACTAATATACGTCAACTGTTGGACAAACAAACTGTTTAACTTCCACTTAAGTGAACAACGAATCAAAACAGGAAGGAACATACTCATAATATTCATATGATTTGCATGGCAGAATTTCTAGCTTCAAAATTTAATTATGCGACAAGAAAATTTTACTACGATTTAACTGAAGGAACAAATCAAACGATTCTTTATTCGGAGAGTTTGGTATTTAGCTTTTAATCATATTAGTTTAGTATATTTCATTAGTAATTCTTAATACAAGTAAATAGCTGTACATAAATTTTGTGTAGTTTGTAATTCTACCTAGCGGTAAGTTTACCCACTATTGGTGGAATGTCGAGTTATGGGGCTTGCTGTCCCCACTCCTGCCACCCCTAAGTGTTGGGTCGGTGGCCCACATTGTAAAGAGAGATTAAGTTAAGACGACTTAGTAAACGGTCGGTCAACTGATCCCGTTTTTTTTTGTTGTTTTGTGTAATCGCTCGTGTTTATCGTTTTGTGCTCCTGGAGTCACGGGTCAATCGACGTGCCACCCCATATATGAGCCATCCTGTATGTCCCGCCCACAAGGTAAGTCCCTATAGGAACTTCTACTTTGCGTGGGTATTATCGAGTCTTACGCTCTCCGCATCTTAACAAATCGTCTGACTGAAAAGCTTGACTTCTACCAACCTGTGGAACAAGCCGGTTTCCGACGAGGATTTAGTACAATGGATCATATCCAAGCCCTACGCACTGTCCTAGAAAAAACCACGGAATATAATATCCCTATTCACCTGGTATTCATCGATTTCCACAAAGCGTTTGATTCTGTAGAAACATGGGCAATCTTGAAAGCACTCAATAACGCTAAAATTGACTCTAGGTATACCGCAATCATACAAGACATATATAACAACGCAACCATTAAAGTAAAAATCGATGAAGATACAAAAACGGAAAAAATAAACGTAATGAGAGGAGTGCGCCAAGGAGATGTCATCTCTCCAAAGCTGTTTACACTAGCTTTGGAGGATGTCTTTAAAAAACTAGATTGGGACAAAAAGGGTCTGAAAGTCGATGGATATCATCTTAATCATCTCCGTTTCGCTGACGATATCGTTATCATGTCTAGCGATACAGAAGAACTAAAACAAATGATACAAGACCTCAATGAAGCATCGAAAAGAGTGGGACTTAAAATGAACCTTAAAAAACTAAGTTGATGAGCCCCGACGAAAATGTACAAATAACCATAGAAGACGAAGGCATAGAGAAGATCCAGGAATACATCTATTTAGGCCACCTCATCACACTAGGCAAGGAAAACCAAACAGCGGAAGTAACAAAAAGAATAGGGCTGACTTGGGCTGCGTTTGGGAAATTACAATACATCTTAAAAGACAAAAACATACCGATCAACCTTAGACGAAAAGTGTACAACACGCGTGTCTTGCCTGTTGCTACTTATGGTCTCAAAATGATAACATTAACCAAACAGAGCGCAACTAGGCTTCGAGTCACCCAACGCTCCATGGAAAGAACACTCTTAGGAATCTCGCTACGGGATAAAGTACGAAATGAAGTAATAAGATCGAAAACCAAAGTTGTTGATGTCATTGAACGTATATCGCGACTAAAGTGGCAGTGGGCGGGGCACATAGCTAGACAATCGACAGATAGATGGACAAACAAACTACTGCAATGGCGACCGCGGGAAACAAATCGAAGTCGTGGAAGACCACAACGCAGATGGGTAGATGATATAAGGCAGTTTGCTGGAAAAAATTGGCTTCAGCATGCGAGCGACAGATACCAATGGAGGACCCTAGGAGAGGCTAATGTCCAGGAGTGGACGTCATTGAGCTGATAAAGAAGAAGAAGACGCTCTCCGTTTAGGTAGAATTAATTTAGTTATTAATTGCCCTGGAGACAGATACACGGAGTCATCCATGAATTGCTCCACATCTAGGAGACAGTCACGCAGCATAAACAGCTAGCGCAAGGTTGTCGTCCGACAGAATGTGATTTGAGTGTATGACCGTCAAACTTTCCGCAACCATGCAAACATTTTATCTCTCTTGGTGATATCATAATACTATTTAAAATCTATAAATGTTCTGATGCAGAATCTCTTAGAAAGTGAATATTTGATCAACGATCGACCTATTCCGTCGAAACCCCTACCGGTATTCTCAGATTCTTCCTTCCATCTTCTTAGCTAACCTGTTCTTTCTGACTTTTGCTAAAATTATATTGACACGTTTAGCAACGCAATGCCCCTGTAATCACATTTAGGTTCTTTCTTTGTGTATTGGATGTAATATTGCTTCCTCTCGTGCTTGCGAATTTTTTTCCTATGTCTGTGCCCATATTTTTCTGATTAGCAAAGACCATTGTATTTAATTATACCCGCTGCCATATTATCAGCTCCTGGACTTTTATTATTGTTCAAGGCTGTTATTATTTCTTTTTCTTCCCATTCCTCCTCTTCCCAATCTTTTTGTTCTTGGTTTTCCCATGTTTCTACCACAGAGTTTATGGGTTCTTCGAAGTTTGTTTTCTTTTGTAGTAGTTCATCAGAGTGTTCTACCCATAACTTTAAGATTTCCTCCTGCCTTTCCACTAATTTGCCTTCCTTATTTTTTTGGACCACAACTTGGTTTTATTGTTTGAGTATTCCTCAGTAGCTATTATAATTTTCTTTCCAGCGCCTGTTCATTTATTTAGATAATCTCAGTCAAACCATCCATTTTTCACCTTTGGTCCCTCTTCATTTTTCCGCTGCACCTTAAAACTGCTGACCACGTTCTCCCATATGTTTTCGATACTGACATTTTTGCTTGTTTTGAGTTTTTGTTCTACAGCTTTTATATACGTTTTCTATGCTGCTTCTGTTTTTACCTTTTCCCGTCCGTATTTTTCCCATATTTTATGTTCCTTCTTTGGGCATCTTGGTAATTTTTGCTTTAGTATTACTCCCACCATTTAGTGGTTCGTGTCCGCATCGTATCTTCTAGAGAAGCACGCGTCCTCACTTTTCTCTTATCACTTAGTACATAATCAATTTGACAGTTTTTCCACGCATGGGACGCCATGTACCCTTGTGTACATCCTTGTGTGCGAAGTAGTGCTTTTTATTACCATATTTAGTTCTCATGCGACGCCTATTAGTAACTTGCCACTTTTATTACTAAATACATATAAACTTTGTCTTTCTATTATTGTCCCATATATTCATCTCTTCACACTTGCACACTCAGCACCAATTACTATTTTTACATCATAATTAGATGTGGTTTCGCATAACTTTTCTATTATCTCGTAGAATTGTTCCTTCTCCATATTTCCTTGTTCCGTTGGTTGCGCGTGTTTATAATCATTCATATTTGGTACTTATTTCTGATTGTTGGTGTGCATCCTCTCTCACATGTTAATAAAAAGTGTATTATTGCTGATTTTAGTTATTTTTTATACTTTCTTAATTAGGTAGTGAGCCATAAGTCACTCTTACATTCCAGGTGCATTACTAGGTTCCTTTCATTTTGATTATACTCGTATTACTAGCCGAATGTGGAAACTTGTATAACCCATGTCCCACTAGTAGAAGTGGAGGCACCACTAATTGGATTATGTCAAAGGTCAACGCGAATTAAATTGATTGACCTAATTAAATCCGCGGATTGACCTAATTAATTCCGCGGTTTGACCCAATTAATTTCGCGGTTTTCTCTAATTAATCTTCATATGTACTACTGATTAATCACATATGAAGTTTGATATTTAATTTTGATATGTGCTACTGATTAAATTACGCGGCGGCCATTTTTAAATTGCTTCTGGAATTACGCGGCGGCCATCTTGGATTTCTGGCGCGAATATTTGAATTTTAAATTTTTTTAAGTCCCATTTTTTGAATTTAAACTTCCCGGGTGTCCGCCATCTTGGTTTTCTGCGAGCGCCCTTCTCGCGGAAATATTTGAATTTCAAACTGTTAAATCTTCCTGTACCCCTCACCGAAGCTGTTCTCTCTCTCTCATGCACGGCGGCCATTTTAATTTCGCGCAAATATTTGAATTTTTCAGATTTTTTCAATTTTTTGAATTTAAACTTCCCGGGTGTCGGCCATCTTTGTTTTCTGCGTCCGCACTTCTCACGGCTGCCCTTTTAATTTGAAATTTTTCTTAAGTTCAATTTTTTGAATTTAAACTTCCCGGGCTGTTGGCCATCTTGGCTTTCTCGCATTTATTTAATTTAAAAAAGCTTTTCGTCACGGACACCCGCTCGGGTTCGAACCGAGTACTTTTGTATTGGTAGGCAGAGTCCTTACCTCAGAGCTACCGAGGCGCTCGAGGTTAAAGGAATTAAGCATAGTCACTTGCGTTGCAAGCATATTATAATACATTTTAAATGTTATTTACTTCCCTCGTTTTCTGTTGTTCTCAGTCTATTTTCCAAACTCCTAACTTGCGCAGCACATGTTATGCAAACGTTTTGTCGATCCTAAGCTAAATTTATAAGAAACATACTTGCAATGACATCTAGAATTTGGTAGCACTGAAATAAATTATCTTTGTCTTTATATTTCAATGCTTTTGCCTAGAATTTGACGCTAAAAACAAAACTTCGTTTCTTCACCCCTGTATCATTATTATATTAATATTCAACGTTATTAAATTATAACACAATGCAATTAAATGAGTACAACAATGTTTCAAAAATTAAACATTTATGCAAGTTATATGCTTACTCAAGTCACAGGTCTATTTTTTTATTCTTTCTAAAATTTTTAAAGCACTGGCTGAGACCTAGAATATGTATGAGACCTAGAATATGTAATTATATATGTCAATTAGTAGCTTATATATGTTTTAGAAGGGGCACACTATATTTGATTATACTGATGTTAATGAAGTATCTCTGTTATCGAACAGTATCCAGCAAATGGAAGAAAAGCTATACAGGGTGTCCCAAAATTAGCCTGCCAAACTTTAATTCTAGAACCGGAAATATTAAGAAAACTTTATATAATCCTAGGCCGAAAAACCCTTGGTTTTCCAGATACAGGGTGTTAAAAGTGTAGTGCTGATGATATTTTTTGTTTAATATTTTCGAAACGTTCAAAGATAATTATTTGAAACTTGTATACCTACTACACTTTTTCTACTTAAAAAGATAAAGTTACTCTTGGCGATGTAAAATGCACATAGACGGGTAAAACTGGGGGGAGGGGGGGGGGAGATAAGGAAAATATTGCCCCGACTTTTTTGTGTGGGAGTTTTTATCAATTTTGATAACAAAACGTAGTAGCCTGAAGTTTTTGACAACAAAAAGATACTCTTGTCTCATGAGCCTATTGTGTCCCGATATCAAGTAAAATCAGGGTTAAACATTTAGATCGTCTTTGCATTGCACAAAATGGCACCGCTTACTGCATAAATAATAGTACCTTTTTGTTTCGCCTTTGTGTTTGTTATTTTTAGTGTTTTCTTTGTTAAGTTTTGTGGCGATTTTCTCAGTTTAATCACATTTATTATGATTGGTTTAAGTTCCTTAGTTTTGGTGTCATATGTTTTTATTAAGGTTGTGTTATGTATCGTTTGCGTTAAATTGTTGTCTTTTTTAATCAGTTATAAAATTACTTAAATTAAACGACTACATTTTCCATGGTCTACCAATTATTATTAGATTTCGAATATGGATATATCAAAAATCTAAATGTTTAAATCTGATTTTACTTGATATCAGGAGACAATAGGCCCATGAGACAAGAGTATCTTTTTGTTGTAAAAAACTTTATCCCCCCCCCCCCCGTTTTACCCGTAAATGTGCATTTTACATCGCCAAGAGTAACTTTATCTTTGAAGTAGAAAAAGTTTAGTAGGTGTACAAAGTTTCAAATAATTATCTTTGAACGTTTCGAAAATATTAAATAAAAACGATCCTCATCACTACACTTTTAACACCCTGTATCTGGAAAACCAAGGGTTTTTCGGTTCTAGAATCCGCTATTACAGTTTGGCAGGCTAATTTTGGGACACCCTTTATACCCTGTAAGAGGAATCATGTTGGATTGGCTTAAAAAACAAAAAAATGTTACGATAAAAATTATTTGTACTGTAAAGGTAAAATTATTCACACTATTGAATAGTGTGATTCCGATGACGGCCCTACACAGGGCAAGGACAAGCACTAAGACGAAGAAGGGAAGAGTTGATAATATCAATGTTGATGTGAAATCCGCAAGATGCAGAAGGGTAGAACGCACAAAAATAACATGCCGCAGAACAATCAACTATTAAACGAAAACGACATAGCGAGACATCGTTTAATTACATTCATAGCATTGAAGCGAATACAAACAGGTATTTGGTGCCTAAAATCCAACGACCGATCACAATTATTTAGCATTCATATGCCGCAGAGCTTATGAATATCACCTCCGAGTTGATAATTTTGTTGTTCCTACTACAACTTCAAGGGAGGAAGGACGTAGACAAAGCTTTGTAAATGCCCTCTTTAAGTTTGCTCTTTATGGCTTAGATTCTCTTTTTGAATGCATGGCTACTCCCTTTTATTGCTCCATGGACTTTTGAGAGTAGAGCTAACTTCAATTCGAACTTTTCAAAAGCGACGCACAGCGACATTTTGGACCGGTGTGCATTTCCTCGTTGCTTTTCCGCGGGCTTAGTTGATTTAGTTTAAGTGGTGAGGCCCTTAGGCATCCCCATGTTTTATTCCAAAGAGTGCTAAGACGTATTACCAGCTTGTCAGTATGTCGTGGCTCAGTCATTTCAACAATGATCCAAACCGTGCGAATTTAATTTTCATTGCACATCTACGCTCGGGCCGCACTCCACCTAAAAGGGAGGCTAGTACATTTTCTCTTGCAGTTGCTAATTAGCCAATTCGCGTTATATGTCCGCTAGCAAACGCTAAGTCGGCTTCGCTACATTCGATTAGCTTAAGTGTGCTGATATTTGTCCTGGAACATCACTCGCGTTTGTCATAGTTGGAAACTGGTTTCGCAGAAGCCAAAGGCTTTCTGTTTTTTGTTTCCTTCCCTGCGATGCTTCGCAGTGAAGCTGTCTCGGAAATCCAGATGGCCATTACTGCGTTTGGGCATTAGCTATATTTTGCAGCATTAATATTTAATCATGAGTTGTGTGGAAGATAGTGCCAAGGGCAGTTCTTTTTTAGCGCTTAAGACAGCCAGCGAAATATAGCTAAATATTATTTTGATAATACTGTGTTCTATTCTTATAAGTTTTTTAAGGCCAATCGACAGACTTGTGTTTATTTCTCACGTTAGAGGTTAGATTTTCGCTGATTGATTCCTTGGCAGCTCGATTAACTGTATTATGATTACGAATCCTGATACTATTAAATGCGCAATTTACTTTTCAGCCAAAATGTAATAATTTTAATTCACTATTTAACTTTGTTTAATTATTTTCTTTTGCCTAAGGTAGGTTCTGTACATATTAGCATGTAACTTCCTGGGTCATTTTGAATTTATCGCCCCAATTTGGTATTAATGTACCCATTTTAAACTGATTGCCCCATTTATAACCCCAGGTTATTTTGAACGGATAATTCTTGTTTATTGTTTATACGTCCAAGACGCTATTTACATTCATTTTGTGGTTTTTCTGCAACTGTATTCAAACAGTTTAAGAATTAAAGCCTGTAAGTTAGACTGGTTTTGTTGTTGCTGTGGTTGACGACTGGCGCCCTATTGTAACGTGTTTTATTTCCATTTCATTATTAACCTTATGAATCATCGCACGATCGTTACCTATGACCTATGAGAACAAATCACCGAGAGTTTTGAGCTAGTCCAGGCTGTCATAGGTTTTGTTGAAGAGCGGTACAGCTTGTCAACTACTTTCTGTATGTAATAGCAAAAAATTAAGAATCCTTACGGGAGTTAAAGTTATAAAAGTAACAATTGGCCCATCAACGGACAGGGCATATGAAGTCGAATACGAGTGGATAAAGAAGCTACATGGGATTTTAACACTGGGAGACCTGCCTGGGCAAACGTTGAAATTGCTTTCAAGATGAGGTCCTTATGAGCGGCCAACGGCACATTTTAAATGAAAATTATGGATATTTTTCATCACTACTATAATGGAATTTATATGCTATTACCATCGACTATTTACTTCATCCTAGGTCCAGCGGACAAGTCAAACTAAAATCTGATAATCCGCACGACTATCCATTATTGTATGCAAACTATTTCACGGATCCGGATCATGTCGCAAGGCGGTATCAGAACTATCTTAAAACTTTGCCAAACTAAACCCTTCCCAAAGTACAACACCCAAACATACAGCAAACCCTTCGTAAGGTGCAAACTAACCAACTGAAGCTTACTAATGCCAGAACACATACTCTACCACTTCAAATTTTTAGAAGGAGCAAAAGTTAATAAGAAATACCCATAATTGTTCATCTAAACGTCGGCCTTTAATGAAAAAGTGTTGATCTCAGCAAAAAATACAACTGTCACATTGTTAGTTCAAAGCGAAAATGGTAATAACTAATAAACGGAAATAGCGTTATGGTGTTGTTGTGCTTTTTTAATCTAATAACTATCATTTGCATGAGCTACACCTTTTTTTAGTTGTACCATGAGAATCTCGGTTAGATTACGAGATATGATGGTGGTTAGATTGGGAAAAAGTGATAGTAACATTTAGTGTTGGTTGATATTATTAAATGGAATTTACTTTATTTTCTCGTACTATTTTTATTTAAAACATTTTTTCTGTCTTGAGAAGATGCATAAAATACAGAAACACCTTTTGATTTCGGTTTCGGTTTCTTGCTTGGCATTTTTTTTTAATTAAACCTTAATTTTATGCATTCAAATATAACTACAGTAACTTTGTACTTCGTCCATTGAATTGGTAATTGAGGTCGATCCTCTAAACTGGCATCTGTCAAAATCAAAAAAATCCCCAGTGTATAATACAAAAAAAGCTACATATGCACACGATAAGATTAAAACACGTACTGCGAACTACTTTTGGAGAAAGTCTTATACTCAACTCTTGCAAATCGATTACAACAAAGAATTTTAATTTCAAAAATAAAAAGCGAATTAGTAAATTGCTACAGTTCCTTCCTGCCACGGAATTCAGTTTTCTTGTAGATCTCTAACACATAGGTACTATTAATATTGTGTATATAGTGGTTCTCTATTCGTTAGTATGGTATGTAATAATTCTAGTACTTTTTATATTAAATGCACGATAGATAATCTTAATTATTGTTTAGTTAATTCTTCTATCGAATTCCACTAATCATGTTTATTCAAGTAATGACGCTGATTACACGAGCAATTTTGAAATCCAAATTTTACAATTCAATTTTCTACAAAGAAGTAACGCTACGAAAAGCTTACACAACCTCAAATATCATAATAAAATGCATAAAATCAAGGCTATTATAATATTAACAAGTAGCCAGAATAATTCAACTGTCGATCATTTAAAATTCAGCATATGCAAAAAATTAATAAAAATAATAAAGAGTGATAACATTCGAAAGTATTCCACTAAAATTAAATTGGTATAAAAGAGCACAATATGGAACAGATGCAGAGCCTAATTTAATGAATTCGCTCATTTAAAGATGCAAGGTCATTGTGATTCATTCATTGATTTTGCAAAGCTGTTTCGCCCAATTAGAAGAAGCTATTTCATATTGTTATTTTATTGGGATTTTATATACGTACTATTTATAGTTATTTAAAAACTATTTTTTTAATTCTTAACAATCGGAATTTACTAATTTCTCCAAAAACAAAAATCGCTACCAACAGAAAAACAGACAGAAAAAAATACGGCAAGCTATATTTTCAGTTCACTTATTCCACTGATTTACAGCGGACATTAATGTGTAAATTCATTTTTGGGATAGATGGGCTGAGCATCCATATTTTGGCATGTTTTAAATTTATTTACACTATTTTCTTATATGGGTACAGAGTGTTCATTTTCTCTTCGATTGCATTGTTTCTTATTAGAAAGCATACAGGATCGGTAAAATGGATTGATTAGAATTTCGAGAAGAATGAAATTTGATCGAAGACCCTACCTTTTTGAAGAATCTTGGAAAACTAAAAACTGTAGCCACAAACAATAGAACAAAAATAATTTGGTTCAGCTCTTTCTATGCGAAAAAATATCTAATTTCTACAATTTCCAAAACTCACGCCGCCCTTCATTTTCGCTGTATAACACAAAGTGTAAACAGGAGTGAAAAGGTCTTGTATCAAAATTAATGAGGAAAAACCTTTCTAATGAGCCCATGGGCATGGGTAGCAATTTAAAAAAGAAACTTTGTGTTACACATTCAGAATTGAAAGCTCCATGATTTAAAAAAAAATATTCGATATTACGAAAATAAAACATCTACAATTATATCTAACAAGAAAGTTACCCATACAACCGGCTAGAAAATGTGCACCCTGTATATGTATGCACCATTTTTCTATCATAATAGAAATTTAATAAAACTATTAATAAAAAATTAATGTAAATTAAACACATACGTATGTAAAAAATATACGTTAATTGTTATGAGGAAGACTGTGTTTAATTTACATTAATTTACTGAATCACCTCATTGTGAGTACGGACCAGATCCTGAATTTCTATTAATAAAAATCCGCATTTGTTGCAAATTTGCTGGGTTAAATAAAAGTACGGCAGGAGCTTGAGGAGCCCATATTGAGAGCAATACTGCTTGATAAATGATTCTGTAAAGTTATATCAGTCGCCAATATCCAGCGAGCCCCCCTGACTATGATCGTAGAGCAAAGTTTAATGTTGTTTACAACTAGCAGCTATCGAACTGGGCTCACAGACTAAAAGGCCAGATTACCTCGGACAAATGGTCTTACAATAGTGTAGATTTTAAATATTTCTATCAAAATAAACAGTCCATCTGGCAAATTACAGTAAACTTATTAGATGTTATACAAGTTACACAACAAAATACAAATGACGGTTATGTTCATGTGCAACTTAACAACCAAAATCCATGGCCAATATTCATGCAAAAAAGGCATGAATGGATTATATCTATAGATAGAATCGCTTAGAGACCTTCAATCCAACCACGTTTGAGCATGAGCATGAGTCTAAATATCAATTCTTTAAGTGTACCTGACGAAATCCACATCTATTTTATTAAGCAAAGTGCCTCAACCTTGCGCCCCACTATCACAGATCTCTTCCAAAGTTGCTTCGAAGAAGTTTGTCTCCCGCGAACTCGTTACAGGCTACAGTCATTTCAAAATATAAAAAATGGTAAAGTATCCTAGTCTGAGATTACCGGTCCATTTTATTAGCATCCTCGTTATCAAAGTGCACGAAAAATAGTTGCCTCTGAAATAGTTGAATTTTGTCTTCGGAACAACCCAACATGACCCGATTGACTCTGATATAATTTGATGTCCAAACTGTTAAATGAGAAACACTACGCCGAACGATGCTGACATCGCCGAAAATTGACAGCGACACTACGCCGAGCATTGGAAACATCGCCAAAAATGTGCAGGGACAATACGCCGAAAGATGTTGGAGGAACACTACGCCAAATGATCCCTATATCGTCGACAAGCATGATGGGCTAAATTTTACAATTTGTACACCCTTGCCAATTTGATTATAATCACAACCTGATGACTCTAATATAATTTGATGTCCAAACTGTTAAATGAGGAACACTACGCCGAACGATGCTGACATCGCCAAAAATCGACAGCGACACTACGCCGAACATTGGAAACATCGCCAAAAAATGTGCAGGGGCACTACGCCGAAAGATTTTGGAGGAAAACTACGCCAAATGATCCCTTCATAGTCGAAAAGCATGATGGGTTAAATTTTACAAATTTGTACACCTTGCCAATTTGATTATAATCACGACCTGGTTGACTCTAATATAATTTGATGGTCAAACTGTTAAATCAGGAACACTACGCTGAACGATGCTGACAACGCCGAAAATCGACAGCGACACTACGCCGAACCGTGGGTTGCCATGGGCTAAATTTTACAATTTCTACACCCTTGCCAATGTGATTATAATCACAACCTGATTGATTCTAATATAATATGATGGCCAAACTGTTAAATGAAGAACAATACGCCGAACGATGCTGCCATCGCCGATAATCGACAGCGACACCACGCCGAACTATGGCCGCATCGGAGAAAAATGTACAGGGACACTACGCCGAAAAATGTTGGTGAAACACTGCGCCGAATGATCCCTAAAACGCCAACGCCGAAAAGCATGATTGGCTAAATTTTACAATTTGTACACTCTTGCCAATTTGATTATAATCACAACCTGATTGACCCTAATATAATTTGATGGCCAAACTGTGAAATAAGGAACACTGCGCCGAACGATGATGCTATCGCCGAAAATCGACAGCGACACCATGCCGAACCATGGCAACATCCGCGAAAAATGTGCAGGGACACTACGCCGAAAGATGTTGGAGGAACACTGCGCCGAACGATCCCTACAACGCCACCGTCGAAAAGCATGATGGGCTAAATTTTACAATTTGTACACCCTTGCCAATTTGATTATAATCACAACCTGATTAACTCTAATATAATTTGATGGCCAAACTGTTAAATGCGGAACACTACGCCGAACGATGCTGACATCGCCGAAGATCGACAGCGACACCACGCCGAATCATGGAAACATCCGCGAAAAATGTGCAGGGACACTACGTCGAAAGATGTTGGAGAAACACTACGCCAAATGATCCCTACATCGTGGGAAAGCATGATGGGCTAAATTTTACAATTTGTACACTCTTGCCAATTTGATTATAATCATAACCTGATTGACTCGAATATAGTTTGATGGCCAAACTGTTAAATGAGGAACACTACGCCGAACGATGCTGACATCGCCGAAAATCTACAGCGACACCACGCCGAACCATGGCCGCATCGGGGAAAAATGTGCAGGGAAACTACGCCTAAAGATGTTGAAGGAACACTACGCCGAATGATCCCTTCAACGCCACCGTCGAAAAGCATGATGGGCTAACTTTTACAATTTGTACACCCTTGCCAATTTGATTATAATCACAACCTGATTAACTCTAATATAATTTGATGGCCAAACTGTTAAATGAGGAACACTACGCCGAATGATGCTGACATCGCCGAAGATCGACAGCGACACCACGCCGAACCATGGCAACATCCGCGAAAAATGTGCAAGGACACTACGCCTAAAGATGTTGAAGGAACACTACGCCGAATGATCCCTACAACGCCAACGTCGAAAAGCATGATGGGCTAAATTTTACAATTTGTACTCCCTTGCCAATTTGATTATAATCATAACCTGACTGACTAATATAATTTGATCGCCAAACTGTGAAATAAGGAACACTATGCCGAACGATGCTGCTATCGCCGAAAATCGACAGCGACACCACGCCGAACCATGGCCGCATCAGCGAAAAATGTGCAGGGACACTACGCCGAAAGATGTTGGAGAAACACTGCGCCGAATGATCCCTAAAACGCCAACGTCAAAAAGCATGATTGGCTAAATTTTACAATTTGTACACTCTTGCCAATTTGATTATAATCACAACCTGATTGACTCTAATATAATTTGATCGCCAAACTGTTAAATCAGGAACACTACGCCGAACGATGCTGACAACGCCGAAAATCGATAGCGACACTACGCCGAACCATGGCAACATCGCCGAAAAATGTGCAGGGACACTACGTCGAAAGATGTTGGAGGAACACTACGCCAAATGATCCCTACATCGTGGGAAAGCATGATGGGCTAAATTTTACAATTTGTACACTCTTGCCAATTTGATTATAATCATAACCTGATTGACTGGAATATAGTTTGATGGCCAAACTGTTAAATGAGGAACACTACGCCGAACGATGCTGACATCGCCGAAAATCTACAGCGACACTACGCCGAACCATGGCAACATCGCCGAAAAATGTGCAGGGACACTACGTCGAAAGATGTTGGAGGAACACTACGCCAAATGATCCCTACATCGTGGGAAAGCGTGATGGGCTAAATTTTACAATTTGTACACTCTTGCCAATTTGATTATAATCATAACCTGATTGACTCGAATATAGTTTGATGGCCAAACTGTTAAATGAGGAACACTACGCCGAACGATGCTGACATCGCCGAAGATCGACAGCGACACCACGCCGAATCATGGAAACATCCGCGAAAAATGTGCAGGGACACTACGTCGAAAGATGTTGGAGAAACACTACGCCGAATGATCCCTTCAACGCCACCGTCGAAAAGCATGATGGGCTAACTTTTACAATTTGTACACCCTTGCCAATTTGATTATAATCACAACCTGATTGACCCTAATATAATTTGATGGCCAAACTGTGAAATAAGGAACACTGCGCCGAACGATGATGCTATTGCCGAAAATCGACAGCGACACCATGCCGAACCATGGCAACATCCGCGAAAAATGTGCAGGGACACTACGCCGAAAGATGTTGGAGGAACACTGCGCCAAATGATCCCTACAACGCCAACGTCGAAAAGCATGATGGGCTAAATTTTACAATTTGTACTCCCTTGCCAATTTGATTATAATCACAACCTGATTGACTCTAATATAATTTGATCGCCAAACTGTTAAATCAGGAACACTACGCTGAACGATGCTGACAACGCCGAAAATCGACAGCGACACTACGCCGAACCATGGGTTGCCATGGGCTAAATTTTACAATTTCTACACCCTTGCCAATGTGATTATAATCACAACCTGATTGATTCTAATATAATATGATAGCCAAACTGTTAAATGAAGAACAATACGCCGAACGATGCTGCCATCGCCGAAAATCGACAGCGACACCACGCCGAACCATGGCCGCATCGGCGAAAAATGTGCAGGGACACTACGCCGAAAGATGTTGGAGAAACACTGCGCCGAATGATCCCTAAAACGCCAACGTCGAAAAGCATGATTGGCTAAATTTTACAATTTGTACACTCTTGCCAATTTGATTATAATCACAACCTGATTGACTCTAATACAATTTGATCGCCAAACTGTTAAATGAGGAACACTACGCCGAACGATGTTGACATCGCCGAAAATCAACAGCGACACCGAACCATGGCAACATCCGCGAAAAACGTGCAGGAACACTACGCCGAACGATGTTCGAGGAACACTACGCCGAGTGACTGACACAATCTGCCACGAACAGTGGTTGAAAGTTATCTAAGAAGGGAACCAAAAGTAGGAAAAGTGGGGGTAGAAGGTAAACATACAGCAAAGGATGAATAATTAAGAAATGAGTATAAATAACTGACTTACTGAAAACTGTGGAAGAAAGAATTAGCAACAAAAATAAAATTAATGAGAAAGAGACAAGAAATATAATTCACAAAATGTATGGTAAAACATGAATTTCAATTAAAGCACTAGCGATACAACAGTCAACGTGTATTACTAGAAAAAATAATAAAGTAAAAGAACTGTGTATCGCCTTATTGTTAGAATTACAGCTTACATAATCTAGATTGACTCTCAAGGTAGGCCTTGAAAGGCGCTTTGATCATATTTGATTTCACTGAATTAGCAATATGTGGAAAGAAGTAATTGTCAGACATACAAAGATTGGTTATATTTTAAATGTTTAAATGTTAATCAGCAGCTGTGGGTAGAGGGATTTCATTTGCGCAGACTTTATAAGCATTTAAATAATCTCTTGTATCCTTTAAGCATTCTAATAAATGAGTTTGATGAAAACCACAAACATTCAACCTGAAAAACGAAATAGAAAATTAATTATTGTCGTTCACTTTTATATCTTTCTGATGGTACGTACCATTTGCAATCATATTGTAATGATCTCTCCAAATGTCTTTCAGATTTTTCACAGAAATTACAACCATGCTACCAAGAACATAAATAAAACGATTAAGTACTATAATGCCCATTTTGACCTTTCGTATACCTCACAAGGTATCACTACAAAACAGAATAATTAGACCAACGCTACAGTTTTAATTTTTTTTCCTGGAAGGATACAATTTATATTTTTATGAAAACTTCTAATTTGGAAAAGCTGTCTACACTATTTCTTTCAAAAAATTTCTTTATTCTAGTGTGAAACGTCGAACTAGCAACAACATTTTTTTTGCAGAAGGGGCGTGCTTTCTTCTATACTATTATATTTCTAACTATATTGAAGCTTGTACGAGCGGACGTGATTTTCCTGAATCATTTGTCATTCGAACATCAATCTATAGCCAATCAGGATATTCCGACAGCATCAGAATCAGCTACTGCAGGTACATGCGATACATGCTATCCGACAAGATACAAATATCGTAACAATCTAACATCCTTTTCCACTTCCAGAGTACGATTTTATCATAGTCGGTGCAGGGTCAGCAGGATCGGTAATTGCAAACCGTCTTTCGGAAATTAAGCCGTGGAGAATACTTGTTCTTGAAGCCGGATTACCAGAAGACAGCATAGGCGAGATTCCAGCATTGGCAAGTCTTCTACAATTTACTAATTACAACTGGGCGTACGAAACAGAACCAGAACACCATGCGTGTTTGGCGATGAACCATCAACGATGTCCATGGCCAAGAGGAAAAGCTTTAGGAGGCACCAGTGCAATAAATTTTATGATCTACACTAGAGGAAATCCAGAAGATTATAATCGATGGGAGGCACTTGGGAATGAGGGATGGTCATTTGCTGATGTACTTCCTTACTTCCTTAAATCGGAAGATGCTCGGCTTAACGATTTTGCTGCTGAATACCATACTAGAGGAGGATATTTAAGCGTTGAAAACCCAGCATTAACAGAATTTGGGGCAGCCTTCATAACGGCTGGACTAAAACTGGATTACAACTTTATTGATCACAACAGCGATGCACAAATTGGCTTCTCCAGACTGCAATTAACAACGAAACAAGGACGTAGACAGAGCTCATCGACTGCTTTTCTGTTGCCTGTACTTCATCGCAAAAATTTAAGAATCCTCACAGGAGCAACAGTTACTAAAATACGGATAGATCCTTCAACAAACACCGCATACGGGGTTGAATATCTTTGGAAAAATAAAATATGCACAGCTATAGCTCACAGAGAAGTTATACTTTCTGCGGGAGTGATTGGTTCTGCACAATTGCTAATGCTGTCGGGGATAGGACCTAAAAGCCATCTTGACGAAGTTGGAATTGCAACTTTAAGAGATCTTCCGGTTGGGCAAACATTGTACGACCACGTGTTCTTTTCTGGTGTTATCATAACCACAAATGTAACAAGAAACTCCTCGAATATCAGTCCCCTGGATATCCTACGATGGTACAACACCGGAGAAGGTTCCTTAAACAGCCCTGGTGGATACGAAGCACTTGCTTTCATAAAGACTTACCTTTCTCAAGATAAAAATTATCCTGACGCTGAAATTGCAATTAGAGTGGGGTCCTTACGAACGGACAACGGTACCTTTGAAAAAATAAGTATGGGCTTCTCTGATCAATACTATAATGAGATGTATACGCCGTTACCATCAACTGTCGATTTAACATTTGATTTAGCATTGCTCCACCCCAGGTCTCTTGGACGTATGAAACTGAAATCTGCTAATCCACACGACTATCCATTACTATACGCAAACTACTTTACTGATTCTGAAAATCATGACGCAAGAACGTTAGTGGCCGGTATCAGAGCTATCATAAAACTTTCCCAAACTGAAACCTTCAAAAAATTCAACGCCCAAATATACAGTAAACCCTTTGTAGGGTGCGAACACTACCCCTTCGGTACCGACGAGCATTGGGAATGCGCCATACACTCAATGCCAAGATCAGCACATCATCAAATATCCACGTGCAAAATGGGGCCACCTGGTGACCCTACCGCCGTTGTCGACAACGAACTCCAAGTCTATGGAGTTAACAATCTGAGAGTTGCCGATGCAAGCATCATACCATTAACTCTATCAGCACACACAAATGCTCCAGCCATAATGATAGGCGAAAAAGCATCAGATTTAATAAAACGGAAGTGGGGGTTCTTGTAGTTTTTAAATATATTAAGTAAGAGTAAGAGTTATCAAAGCTTTGGAAGCTGTTGACTTTATCTGAGTATTTTAAGATCCATATATAATGTCAATATTATTTTTTGTTATAGTTGTTATAATAAATATAGAATACCGATTGTTGGGTACTATCAAACAGAAAGGTAACTATTAAGTTTGTTTGAGGGGTACAGCACCACTATAATTTGCATTCAAGATAAAAATGTTCATCAAGAGCCATAAATACTCATCCTTGCTTCTGGAAATAAACAAAATGTTCCACAATTAAACCCACATACAAACTTAGGAAATCAAAAGTAACCTTAGGAAGCAAATATATGATCACCCTATTTCTACCACTTTCCTTTAATCACAAATCCAGATAAATTTCTGGAGCATCTAAAATGTCGCTCATTAAGATGGAGAACTTGTTGCCGAATATATATAAATGACTGATTACAGGTTTGAACATGAAATCCATAACATAATTTTGAATAGAAAATAATTTAAAAATGCACGTCCCAACTTGGAAAAAAGTTTCATGTTAAAATGCCTTGTTACCTGAGTTAGTTTTGGAGATTTAATTAATCATACGTATTTATTACACCCCATCAATAATACAAATGATAACGGTACACAACCAAAAATATCTTGGGTTAAGGCTGGTTTAGCAGTCGCGTTTAGGATTTTACCATTTTTCCCTGCCGCTAATGAGTGTAGTTTATTGAAATTTTCAGGGTTAATTACTTTCATCATTCCGAAGTGCGACTGGGGAGTGCTTTTTTAAAAAAGTGCCTGAAAAACCAAAAACCATTTTTTTTGGAAATATTAAAAAAATTTAGTTTCCAGCCGCGTTTCGATTCATATTTTTAAGATCATTATTTGTAGTTGCAAAAATTTATTTCAAATAGTAAGGGAGAAAAATTGTCAAAAACATTACAATATTTTCAAGTGGAGGCGTGTCCGAACAGCCTAGCGGCTGTGGACGTGAGAGGAGCTCAGCTAACGCTGCCGCGGGCGTTAGGGTTGCCAGATGACCGGTTTTCGACCGAACACTTCGGGTTTTCAGGTATCTGTCCTTTTTAGAACAGCTAGGAAAATCGGAAAGATGCCTTTTGATGTTTCTGTTACTTAGTAATTTCCGTGCAATGTGATTAAAATAAATCTGCAAAAAAAGTTTCGCCGGTTTTTTTTTCTGTTGCACGATAATAATAAGTGGGATAATAAAAGCGACCTGTCTTATTTTATAGTCTAACAACAATATACCTTAAATTACTTATATATTAATTTTATATTAAACTGTGTGCCCGACTTGGTTATTTTAACTGTAAGTTGGTTGATTCGTCAGGAATAAAAGCTTTGACAAAAATATTCTTAAGAATAATTAACAACTAAAGTATTTCACAGAATCAGTAATGCGTTTTTCATACTGGGTAAATTAATTCAAAACACGTATAAATCAAAACATCCAGCAGAAAATAAATAGTAATTTATTATACAAGACGATAAAGTTAAATTTTATCCACGAGTGAATCGTTTAACGTCGAGACGTTAATGATTCGAGAGTGAATAGAAATAACTTTATCGTCGTGTATAATACAATATTTTTTTTCTATAGCAAGAACTTTAACAACTTCAAAAGAAAATATACAGTCAATCACATTTCAAAATGTCAGCAGCTAGATTGGGTTGCTACGATAATACGAAGCTGCCATATTTAATTTAAACAAAATTTAGAAAATTAAATTACTTTATCTATCCTTGATGTTAAAGTGCTACTTTATCGACCCTTGCTGTTAAAGTAAAACTTGACCTTTTGTTTTGAGTTGCTAAAAGCACACTAGCATTTCTTAAAAATAATATCGAGGTTAGTAGAAATGGTTAGTGCTCAAATGCGCGGATATGCTTCCTAAATTTATGGTTAAGTTGTTTATGGCTCTTGCTTTCAAGTAGCCACGTGGACTTGACGAACGCCTGTCAGTCTGATATTCGAACCAACCTTTGGAGTTTAAAAGGCCGTAAATTAGAAATGGAACGTTTGGGTGATGAGTTCGTGCCTCTATCCTCTTTCCTTGCATATAAAAATGCATTCAGATAGCAAAACGTATTTTGCTACTAAATAAGCACAAGAAAAAGTGCTACGCCCATTCCAAATCAAACCGTGCTCTAAACGGAAGAACACCCTTAAGTCAATTTGACTTATAAACGAATAAAGTTTTATGCAAGCTTAGGTGAAAGAAATTTTTATAATCAACAACTGTTCGAAATAAATTTATTCATTTAAAATATTCACTAATAAGCATAACATTGTAATATAAACGATTCAATGGTCTATAAAGATAAGCGATGAAGAATAATGGCAAGGAACAAGTATGAACAGGACGTGCACTAAGACGAAGAAGCAAAAGGCCGACAAGATGTTGAAGAGGAATCCGCAAGGATATAGAAGAAAACGACAACCAAAAATATCGTGGTGCAGAAGAATTACCGAAGAAACGAAAATGACAGAAAATAGGTAGCAATGGAAATAATACTGCAATGACAAGGTCAGCCAACATCGCCTTTTTCAAACTCAAATGGGCATTTGGTGGCTAAAGAAGTGACCGCAGTGTTTAACATTCAAAGTGCATAGAAACTATAGCACACCAAAAATCCACAGCGCCAGCACAACGATGATGCAGTAGTCTGTAGCCAAAATACTGAACCCTTGAACTTTGTCCATTTTGATAACCAAAATAAAATAAAACGTTGTATGTACTACGCACCTATCACGATTTTGCCCTTAATACATAAATAACTATTTGCCACTCGCTGATAGAAAGTTGACTTATTTATAACATTTTGAAGTTTAGAAAATGTTACCCATCACTTATGTAAGGATGAAAATGCTGATGAAAACATTTCTGTGCGTTGATTCGATTTGACGTCCTTAAAAAATAGAAAACAAATTTTAGCATATATGACTCGAAATAAACACTAAACACTTTTAATTTAATTATTTTTTTAAAATGAAGTTCGCGCCCCACGTTGGACGCCAGTTTAGCATGTATGACTAGACACAACACTTTTAATTTAAATATTTAATAAAAATAAACTCAGGGTTTAAATATAGTTCGTGAAAATAATAACAAAATACTTGATATCTAAAAAACTAATTAAAATCAAAACCGACGCGGACACGCTTCACTAACACTTTCGGGTTTCCGGTTACAAGTATTTTGTTATTATTTTCACGTATTACATTTAAACCCTGAGTTTATTTTTATTAAATATTTAAATTAAAAGTGTTGTGTTTATTTCTAGTCATACATGCTAAACTGGCGTCCAACGTGGGGCGCGAACTTCACTCGCAACTGGACGTTTGCAAACTAAATATTTTTAAAATATCAAAAGAAAAAATAATTTTATTTTTAAGGTGTTCGCCCTGTATATGTTAGGTCCAAAATATGCCCTTGCTCCTCAAGGGTAAAAACCTGAATTATGTACAAAATATTACTTTCATTTAACTAGTAGTTCTTGAGTTAAAGCCAAAACGAGCAGAATTTCATTTTTTTATGGTGGTCGCCCTGTATATATTTGACCGAAATTTTATTCATCAGAATAGCGACGCACAAATTGGCTTCTCTAGATTACAAGTTATAACGAAACAAGGGCGTAGACAAAGCTTTCCTACTACCTGTACATCGCAAAATTTTAATAATCCTTACAGGAGCTAAAGTTACGAAAGTACAGATTGACCCTTCAACGAACAGCGCATATGGAGTGGAATATCTGTGGAGGAATGCAAAATTTCACAGCTGAAGCTGATAAAGAAGTTATACTGTCTGCAGGAGTAAGTGGTTCTGCGTAGTGATGTGGGTCGGGTAAATACCCAGTGGGTAGGGTATTTATAAATGGGTATTTACCCCCGCCTCGGGTAAATACCTAAAAACTGGGTATTTATCAAATTTGTAATATTTAGAAAGGTAAGCTAACTTTTACTCACATAATAAACTTATTTTAATAAATAAACTACGTACGGCGTGAGTACTAAAAAGTGTGGAAAGAGCGGGAAATTTTGAATTAAATCCTAGTAATTTTTTGCTTTTATGTTTCTCGCAGGTGTATCACCCCAACTTTCTAGTGACATGTCATTGGTGGCACTGTTAAGCCTATGTCAAATTTGCGGTTATCAGATTAGGTTTTGCATCAGTTTTGACACAAACTGACACAAAACCTAACCTGCTAACCTCGAATTTGACATAAACTTACAGTGCCACCAATGACATGTAAACAGAAAGTTGGGGTGATATACCTGCGAGAAACATAAAATCAAAAAATTACTAAGATTAAATTAAAAATTTCCTGCTCTTTCTCCAACTTTTGGTACTTACGCTGTATAAATGCACTGGAATGTTTTATGTAAAATAACAATTTAAATGTAACACTGAATAAACAGTCACCCAGGTAAATTATAGTTAATCGGGAAGAAACATTGGCTGCTGAATCTTATGGAAATAAACAAAGAGAAATAAATTGCACCTGTCAGAAATTACAAAAAAAAATGTGATGGCTCTACACTCCGGAGATTGGAACGATTTATATTGTTTGTATATTATTTTCCAACTTGATTCCATTTTTAAAAAATGAACTTAACATTAACTTGGAGAACAATAATAATAATACATACTTATATACATATTAAGAAACAATCTTAATAAGGCAAAGAAAATAAAAATGATATAAACAAAGTTGTATACCGATAGGACCATAATTATGTATAACAGCAATGAGATAGCATGAACAAAAGCATATAACACTTAAGTAAGAAAGAGATAACCGTTCAAAAAAGTTATTTTAGTAGGTATGTTTACTTGACAAATGTACGTATGTATGTATAATCTGTAACCTCATTTACCTTGCGGTGTAGAGGCTGGTGCTTTATGCGCTGGCATCTGGCGGTACAATGCTCAACTTGCCCCGTATTCCGGATACAGAGTTGGAGCGCGCGTTTGGTGCTTGCGCAGCAACCATTGTGTGAGTTGTGTGTCTTGGTGATGTGTTGACCTTGTTACTCTATCTCTTAGGTCTGTGGTTCTGAGTAGAGCACAGTTAATTTGGTGTCCAACTGTGAATGGTCTCACTGAGCCCGATTCTAATCACCAAGGATACGGAAAAATTCCGACCCCAGAAGGATTCGAACCGAGAACTTGCTTAATGCAAGCCTGGCGCTATCCATCTGCGCCACGCAGCTTCTTAGTTGACATATGCCATAATTAAAATGAGCGTCAATTCTACTCAAATATTTGTTTCTATGTTCATCTCTTTCTTCTTCAAGCATTTAATTCTGTTTTTATTCATGCTATCTTATTGCTGTTATATACCGGTTGCCTAAAATTGTACGGAACATGGCAATTCCATGAGTTGGAAAAAGTTCAAATATTATTTGCCATAAGAGTAGCCGAAATAGAAAATGCAATAATTACTTTGGTAGCTAGGCAACAAGTAGGTGCAATAGCTGAGAAAGTTACACGACGAATATCAGACATGGGGTTTAGAGATCAATTTTGATAAAACTGAATATCTCGTTATTGGAGGTCATGCCTCCAATTTACAGCTTGAAAACCAAACCATTAAAACCACGAACCAATATAAATATCTTGGTGTACAGATAGGTAACGACGTAAGCAAGAAAACCGAAATCTCCAGTAGAATTGGTCAAGGTCGAACCGCTACGAGAAAAATTAACCCTCTATTATGGAGTAAGAACATAACAAATGGAACTAAAATTAAAATATACAAGACAATAATAGAAAGTATAACCCTATATGGGGCCGAACTATGGGTCATTAACCAGAGGGATGAAAATAGAATAAAAGCTCTAGAAATGCACTACTGGCGGAGGTGCTGCGGCCTTACTCGACTTGACCGAATCCGCAATGTAGATATTAAAGAAATAATGGGCATAGCCACTACAATAATCGACACAGTTCTGGCGAAGAGGTTAAAATGGTATGGCCATTTAAGATGGATGACAGATGACCGATTACCAAAACAAGTGTGGGAGTGGCAACCACGTGTGAGACGGAAAAGAGGCCGGCCTAGGAAAAGCTGGAAAGCTGGAGTACAGGAAGCTATGGAAAACAGACGACTCCAAGAACACGACTGGCGCGACAGAAAGAAATGGAGATTAGGATGCGAGAAACGGTTGTAAACTGTATAAAACTCGCAATATACAGGGTGTTAATTAAGTACGTAGACAAACTTTAAGAGGCGATTCCTTGATCAATTCTAAGATAAAAAGTTCATACAAACATGGGGCCTAAACGGCTTTCTTTTCAAGATACAGGGTGTTGAAATTTAAACAAAAATTACTTTTTTTTCAAAAATCTGGAAAACGCCTAGAGGTATTGTAATGAAACTTGGTGTATATTAGTATTTCATAAAGTGACATTGTTTGGTCAAAATAAATGTAATTTATTTCCACCAGTGGCGTGCATCGGGGCCACCGCAGCTACCTTATTTCAAAAAAATCTGGTACGCCACTGTTTTTTAGTCAATACGACAAGTTTTTTAGCTTTATCCATTGAAACTATACAAAAGATGTATCTTTTATTTTTTTGATAGAATAAACATTTTGCGAGAAAAATGGAAAAATCTGTAACAGCAATTTCGTACATTGGACGTTAATGGGACCTAAACGGCTTCGTTTTCAAAATACAGTTTAAGGAAGCTTTTAAAAAATGTTATTTAATAAAACACAATCTTACAATAGCTACAAAACTTTTTTCTACAAAACAGTGGCGTATCAGATTTTTCTAAAATAATGTAACTGAGATCGCCCCGATGCACGCCACTGGTGAAAATAAATTAAATTTATTTTGACTGAACAATGCTACTTTATGAAATACTAACCTACACCAAGTTTCATTAGAATACCTCTATCCGTTTTCCAAATTTTTGAAAAAAACTGTTTTTGTTTAAACTTCAACACCCTGTATCTCGAAAACGAAGCCGTTTAGGTCCCATGTTTGTATGAACTTTTTATCTTAGAATTGATCAAGGAATCACCCGTTAAAGTTTGTCTACGTACTTAATTAACACCCTGTATATATGTATATATATAGGATACCTGTTTCCACCACAGGGGGATGGAATTTCAGAAATTCTTCCATTTTATTCTGAGAGATATTGAGATATTCGTAAAAACACAGTTTACCCCTTTTCGCCCCTTAGGGTTAAAATTTCTAAAAATTAGTTTAGCCCGTTTTATCCTGAAATGAACCCAGAGTGGAAATAATTAATAATTGTAACCCCCTACCCCTTTTCAGTTGTCCCTTTTTGTCGCCTTAGGGGTGAAATTCAAAAAATCCTAAAACCCCTTTCTAAAGATTTGAAAAACACATCTATATAACAAAAAAGAATGCTCTAACTCAACAGACACAAACGATACAAGAGGTTCTGTAATTCACCCCGAATGCAGATTCGCACCTTTAAGGGTTGATTAGGGCCAAATCCTGAAACGTTTTTAGACATTTGCCTTGGATAGCTATGCAAGCAAACACAAAGTCGATAGCTTATCGGGTCTAAGAGGTAGGTATTGAGGAATTAGTAAAAACACAGTTTACCCCTTTTCACCCCCTTAGGGGTAATTTTTTTAAAATCCCTTACACCACTTTTTAAATATTTTAAACATACAGCTATATGCCAAAAAAGAATGTTCTAACCCAAGAAACGTAGGAGATACGAAGGGTTCTTTAATTCACCCCGAATCTACATTTACACCTTTAGGGGTTGATTAGGGCAAAATCCTGAAATATTTCTAGGCATTTGCATTGAAAATCTTTGCAAGTAAACATCAAGTCGGGTATAAGAGATATTGAGGAATTCGTAAAAACACATTTTACCCCTTTTCACCCCCTTATTGGTAGAATTTCAAAAAATCCCTTCTTAGCACTACCTTATGTAGCAAATTAAATCTTCCACCCAAATTTCAACTTCGTAGTACCAGTGGTTACGGCTCTGCGTTGATGAGTCGGGGTTGTGTGTCCCAGGATTGATGTTACAAGAGGTGAGATGGATTAAAAATTTTTGAATTTTATTTTAAGGTTCTGGGATTCGGTCGTGCTTGGTTTGAAAAGAATTTTAAGAATATTTTTACTTTCAGTTTTTGAAAAACAAGTAGGCCCTGACCAGAGCCGGATTAAAGGGGGGGCTAAGGGGGCTGCAGCCCCGGGCCACCGAATTTCGGGGGCCTCGAAAAGATTCGAAGGTTAAAATATCGTGCGGTTTCTAATAATTTAGATCCCTTTGTACCCGTTGCGTAAATGGGAATGGGGCCTCTAAAAAAAATTAGCCCTGGGCCTCACATATCCTTACTCCGGCTCTGGCCTTGACAGGGAAGCGAAAACTATTTTATCTACAACCACTACTAAAAGTAGGCCTTTTAGCGCTAGCGTGTTTCAGTAAAAGTGACGTTTTATAGTTTACCGTGTTTAAAGAAATCAGCTGTTTACTTTTAGCACATGTGCTAAAAGTGAAGCGAGGTTCAAAACTACAATTTCGAACTGCAAGTGAAGTTGTAAAGCTATTCTAGTTGCTTCTTGCGTTACAGGTAAAGCGTTTTTGAAATAATTAAAGCGTTGTGTAATAAATACATAATTACATTTCGTAACTCACCTTGACAGCACGGGCGTGGCCAAACAATCGCCACCGCGGCGTAGCTTACTATTCATTATGACATAAATTCAAAGCGTCGCAGATGCGAACCTTTCTTAAATCGATATTTATGGATTAATAACGGTAAAATTAAGGTCGTAGATAAAATATTGTATGCAACGCGTGCTAAAAGTCGTTTATGCGCGAGACATGTTCATGTCTCGCGCATAAACGTCGACTTTTAGCACTTGTTGCATAAATAGCTATTATTTTCAGGCAAACTACCACTTTTGTTCATAATACGGCAAAATTGTATTAAGAAAAGTTGTTCATAATGATAAATTATGGTATTATACCAAAGTTCAGAAAAATCTGCCGACTTCGAAAAAACCGTTATTTATTAGAAAATTGTATTATATTTTCAGGTAAACTACCCTTTTTGTTCATGATACGGCAAAATTGTATTAAGAAAAGTTGTTCAGAATGAGAAATTATGGCCCCATACAAAATTTCAGAAAGATCTGTCGACTTAGATTAAGCCGTCATTTTTAATAAATGCAATTTTAGTCTAAAAAATAACGGCTTAATCTAAGTCGACAGATCTTTCTGAAATTTTGTATAGGACCATAATTTCTCATTATGAGCAACTTTTCTTAATAAAATCTTGCCGTATCATGAACAAAAAGGGTAGTTTACCAGAAAATAAAGTACAATTATCTAAAAAACAACGGTTTTTTATAAGTCGACAGATCTTTCTGAAATTTCGTATAGGGCCATAATTTATCATTATAAACAACTTTTCTTAAAAAAAAATTGCCGTATCATGAACAAAAAGGGTAGTTTACCTGAAAAAAAAATAGTTTTCGCTACCCTGTCAAGGCCTACTTGTTTTTCAAAAACTGAAAGTATTCTTAAAATTCTTTTCAAACCAAGCAGGACCGATTCCCAGAACCTTAAAATAAAATTCAAAAATTTTTAGTCCATCTCACCTCTTGTAACATCAATCCTGGGACACACTGTATATGTATAGATGATTGCTAATTGGGTTTGAGGAGTCTCTGTATTGAGAGATTTATGCCGTGGTTCTACTGTGACAGCACAGTAGTTCAATCTAACAAGGTTGAATAGATCAGTTTTTTTATAACTTCTACAACATTGAATGGCAAGGGCTTTTTGTCTTTTTTCAACATGCGTACACCTTTCAGGACTGGATATTTCTTCGAGCAAAGCTCTTGCTTTATTTCGTCTTCAGTTATAGACAGTGGGACATCTCTGATAACAACAGAGAAATTTGCGTTGTTTGCGTTTTTCGGGTTTTTCAAAGTGTGGTATTTTATGTTATCTTTATTGTGTTAAAAGATGATAATCGTCTGGCGTAGATATCAATTCTGAAGAATGACCCTTTATATGATGTAGTAAATTCGCCCTTGATTATTGTTTTGATATTTTTTATTACCTCCTGGTAGTTGTTGGCATTGTGCAGATAAAGTGTGGCTTCGTTATCATTGTTGTCTGCTTTTGTTTGAATATTTTCGTTGGGTAGGTACTTATTTTATGATAAGTATTTAGTATTTTTGAGTTTAGTCTGTTTGTCGCGACTGGTTTCCTCGTTTTCTGTTGTGTTTGTCATACTTGTAAAGTCGGTTATATCCATTGCTATTTGCAAATTAGGCTGGTATTTGCTATTATTTGTTGACATTTTAAATTCAAATTGCCAGAATGTCTCAGGCGAAAAATTTAGCTTAGAAACACTTTAGAATCACTTTCGTTTAGGACATATTCCGCGATTCGTGTATACTCGTTAACGGTCCACACGAAAACTCAACTAAGATTTGAAAGAGACATTGCACTTCATTACATTAAAAAATTAACATCTTGTTTGAAGTCTTTTTATAGTGACTTTACGTATATACTATATACACATGCAAATGAGAAGATTTGACCACGTACTACAAACTACTTTCGGCGAAAGTTTGATACTCTACGGTTGCACACTGGTTACTGGACGGTATTTTAAAAAATAAATGCACTTTCGTAAATTGCTGCAGTTTCTTCCCGTCACTTCCACAAAATATTGTTGCAGAAGTCAGTGTTCTTGTAAATCTGTAACACATATGTGCTATTAACATTGTATATACAGTGTATGATTACAATTCATCACTATGGTATGTAACAATCCTAACGGGTGTTCATCAACAGTCGTCATCCCAGTAGGTTTTGACTTCAAAAACGTATGTCTATTATAATTGAGAAAAACTGCGCTATGACAGTACTCAATGACGTTTCATTGTGTTGCACGAATCAATCAAAGATATAACATTTTGTTTTTCAAAGCAACTGGGATGACGACTGTTTATGAACACCCGTTAGTATTTTTTATATTAAACGTTATATCTAATACGATAGATAACATTTTATTGTTGTTAAACTACTTCTTCTATTGATTAAACTAGAGTCACCAGCAATGACGCTGGTTACGCGAGAATTATGTTTATCTGTAGTTTTAAAATCCAAACAGTTAGGATTTAAGTCTCTAAAAAGAACTCATATGCTATCAGAAGCATTTACCCTACATTCAATATCATAATCTTAATTATTAGAAATAACAATTAACACGCCCAGAATTTAAAATTCAGCACGTGCAAATAATTAATAAAAATAATCATGCAGCAGTTACACGAAAGAGCGAAACCATTCGAAAGAATTTCACTAAAATTAATGAATTCGCTCAATTAAAGAAGCAAGGTCATAGTGATGCATTCGTTCATTTCGCAACAAGTTGTTCCGCCCTGTTAAATCGAGTTATTTCCTATTGCTAATTGATCAGTTTTTATACAATATATTTAAAGAATTATAATAATCCTAATAGAAAATTAGATAACAATTTATTAAACAGACATAATTTTTACAAATCGGAAATTGAGACTTTCAAAAACCTCTACCCCAGTATTTATAACTAAAGCTGATAATTATATGCACTCAAATGTACGAAAATATGCGCATATATATGCATACATTTTGTGGAGTATATGCACCCAAAGTTATAATATATGCACATAATATGCTCTAATTTTTTGAAAATAACTAGGAGTTTTCTAAATAATGTAAAAATTTTAATTACTTTGTATGAGAATATTTATTTTTCTAATTTTTATTCAAAGACGTCATTCATTTTAACGTTTGACTATATAAATATGGACTACCAACGCCAACTACGTTGTAAGCAACATAAAAATGAGATTTCCCCTAACGCCTCCAGACTATTATTAACCCAACACTCGTGAAATGGATTCTATGTTGGTCGATTCCTTATACATTGTTTCTACAGGAAAAGTGGGGTTGCTGGCAGTCTATGTTTATATAGTTAAAGATTTTAACAGAGACTTACCCTTTCCTCTGCTTATTTCGATACGCGCACATTTCAGCTGCAGGAAGTAAAAGTATATATCTCAGTTGCACATAAAAATTTGATTAATAATTTAATGAAATAGTAAATTTTACAAAAAAAAATTAAAAAGTACAAATTATTGCTAAATATAAGCAAATATGCAAAAATCCAGAAAGTATGCTCAATATCGTATAAATATGCAAAATCAAACTTGGCTTAAACGATTTGTTTTCACATAATTAGTATGCATATGCAAAAAGTTTCGCCGGCATATCAATTATACAAAATATGCATTTGCATATAATATCAGCTTTAGTCATGACGGTAGTCAACGCGTAAGAGCGAGTATAAATAACCAGGTGGCTTACCCCATAGGCATGTATTAGGACCGATAAGAAAAAATCTTGGTTTCACGAAACAAGCCTGACGTGGAATTACTTTTCCAATGAAATCTACATAGCAGTGAGTGAAAAGAACATCTGCAAGAGCCAAACTAAAGAAACATAATGAAGCGACGGCTCACCGCCTCTTAATTCTTTAAAAGTGTGAAAATGAAAGACACGAACATTTAACAAGCGGACACAGGCGCAACATTTAACCGCCCTTAACGAAAGAACTGTCGAAACGAAAATCGCGGCCCGAAAAGTTGGAAAAAACTGAGAGTACCTTTCAAACCATAACAAGCTAGTGATGTTAAAATCAGTAGTGGCAACAACTGTGATTTTATAGTTACAACCAGTAACGATATAGTTCTTAAAACGGATTGAAAAACAGTGATTGGATCTGTGGCAGTAGTAGAAAAAAATTATTTTAGGTTAGCTAAGGCAGGAACCAAAAGTAGGGGATTAAAGATTACATCTGTGGTACTGGATATGAATTTGGGGACTCCACCATTAAATACGAATGTAGGTTGAAGATTATCTACAGTAATCGGAACCAAAAGCAGGAAGAGTGAGGGTAAAAGATAGACCTAACATGGACAACTAACAAACAAAAAATGAATATAAATAACCGAGCTAGAGAGGACTGTAGAAGAATCAAGTAGCAACGAAGATAAGATTAATAAGAAGAAAAATGCATCAAAATAAAGTATACAAAACGTTATGATCAAACATGGATTGTCCATAGAGCACTAGTAATGCAAAAGTAAAGCTATCGTTTAAGTTTTACTCAATAAAATACTAAATAAATATCTTATCGCCTTATTGTTTAGAATTCTGTAGCTGGGGGTATGTATTTTCAATCTTATTGTTATTTTAACAAAACTATGGACAGAGAGAGATAGATAGACGCACACAAACATGTACTATCTAAAGCATAGACTCTCGTACACCATTTATCTGATATTTTAATGTCGTGATACTGACTTGATAAGCATTTACATAAGCTCTTGTAGCCGCCAAGCATGCTAATAAATAGTTTGATGAAAACCACTAACATTCAACCTGAAAAACGAAATACAAAATCTATTTTTTGAAAATTATCATATTGTAATGGTCTCTCCAAATGCCCTTTCGTATACCTCAGAATATATAACTACAAAACAAAATAATTGGACCAACGCCAACGCTACAGTTTTACCTTTTTCACTAGTTAGATACAATTTATATTTTCATGGAAAACTTCTAATCTGGAAAAGCTACCTATGCTACTTTTTTCAAAAAATTTCTTTATTATACTGTGAAACGTCGAACTAACAACAAAACATTTCTTGCAGAAGTGGCGTATTTTCTTCTATACTATTATAATTCTAACTATACGCAAGCATGTACGAGCGGAAGTGAGTTCCCTAAATCATTTGTCATTCGAGCATCAATCTATAGCCAATCAGGATTTTCCGACATCATCAGAATCAACTACTGCAGGTATTTATTATAGTCATACAAAAGAAAAAGAAAAACAAGCGAGACATGCTATCTGACAAGAGAAAAATATCGTAACAATCTAACATCCTCTTCCACTTCCAGAGTACGATTTTATCATAGTCGGTGCAGGGTCAGCAGGATCGGTAATTGCAAACCGTCTTTCGGAAATTAAGCCGTGGAGAATACTTGTTCTTGAAGCCGGATTACCAGAAGACAGCATATGCGAGATTCCAGCATTGGCAAGTCTTCTACAATTTACTAATTACAACTGGGCGTACGAAACAGAACCAGAACACCATGCGTGTTTGGCGA
Organism: Agriotes lineatus; assembly: GCA_940337035.1. Classification (NCBI taxonomy): domain Eukaryota; kingdom Metazoa; phylum Arthropoda; class Insecta; order Coleoptera; family Elateridae; genus Agriotes; species Agriotes lineatus. Next base: position 67,117,019 of record OW679203.1, read on the forward strand.
TGAACCACCAACGATGTCCATGGCCAAGAGGAAAAGCTTTAGGAGGCAGTAGTGCAATCAATGATATGTTCTACACGAGAGGAAATCCGGAAGATTATAATCGATGGGAGGCACTTGGGAATGAGGGATGGTCATTTGCTGATGTACTTCCTTACTTCCTTAAATCGGAAGATGCTCAACTGAACGATAGTGCTGCTGAATACCATACTAGAGGAGGATATTTAAGCGTTCAAAATCCCACATTAACAGAATTCGGAGCCGCCTTCATTTCGGCTGGACTAGAACTGGGTTACAACTTTATTGATCATAACAGCGATGCGCAAATTGGCTTTTCCAGAATGCAATTAACAACGAAACAAGGACGCAGACAAAGCTCATCGACTGCTTTTCTGTTACCTGTACTTCATCGCAAAAATTTAAGAATCCTCACAGGAGCAACAGTTACTAAAATACTGATTGATCCATCAACAAACACCGCATACGGAGTTGAATATCTTTGGAGAAATAAAAAATGCACAGCTATAGCTGACAGGGAAATTATACTTTCTGCGGGAGTGATTGGTTCTGCACAATTGCTAATGCTGTCGGGGATAGGGCCTAAAAGTCATCTTGACGAAGTTGGAATTGCAACTTTAAGAGAACTTCCTGTTGGGCAAACATTGTATGATCACGTGTTCTTTTCTGGTGTTATCATAACCACAAATGTAACAATAAACTCCTTGAATATCAGTCCCTTGGATATACTACGATGGTACAACACCGGCGAAGGTTCTTTAAACAACCCTGGTGGATACGAAGCACTTGCTTTCATAAAAACGTACCTTTCTCAAGATAAAAATTATCCTGACGCTGAAATTGTATTTACAGTAGGGTCCTTACGAACAGACAACGGTACCTTTGTAAAAACAAGTATGGGCTTGTCTGATCAATACTATAATGAGATGTATACGCCGTTACCATCAACTGTCGATTTAACATTTGATTTAGCACTGCTCCACCCCAGGTCTCTTGGACATATGAAACTGAAATCGGCTAATCCACACGACTATCCATTACTATACGCAAACTACTTTACTGATTCTGAAAATCATGACGCAAAAACATTAGTGGCCGGTATCAGAACTATCTTAAAACTTTCCCAAACTGAAGCCTTCAAAAAATACAACGCCCAAATATACAGTAAACCCTCTGTAGGGTGCGAACACTACCCCTTCGGTACCGACGAGCATTGGGAATGCGCCATACACTCCATGCCAAGATCTGCATATCATCAAATATCCACGTGCAAAATGGGGCCACCTGGGGACCCTACCGCCGTTGTCGACAACGAACTCAGAGTCTATGGCGTTAACAATCTGTGAGTTGCCGATGCAAGCATCATACCATTAACTATATCAGCACACACAAATGCTCCAGCCATAGTGATAGGCGAAAAATCATCGGATTTAATAAAACAAAAGTGGGGGTTCTTGTAGTTTTTAAATATATTAAGAAAGAGTTACCAACGCTTTTAAAGCACCTATGTTGACTTTATATGAGTATTTTAAAATCCATGTCAACGTATTTTTTGTTATAGTTATCATAATATATGTGTAGAATATCGATTGGTGTGAACTATCAAGTAGAAAGGTAATTCTTATGAAATAGTTGGAGGGATACAGTACCACTACAATTTGTATTCAAGATAAAAATGTACATTACAAGCCATTACTACTCATCCTTGATTCTCGAAATAAACAAAATCTTCCACAATTAGACCCATGGAAATTGTACACTGTAGAATCTACAAATATAAACCACTAGGAAGTAAAAGAATGTTGTGTTATTGAGTTATACTACACCATAGAATGGAATGCTAACATCAAGCTCCAGGCCCGGTTGGGCCTACCACCCAGACCGGCCGGAACCGTAAGACTCGAGTCCAAGAGCCCCATCTCTCCCAGAACTCACATAAACCTGTTTAGTTTATGGAATGTTCCCGTCCTGCATTATATACTTCCTGTTAAACCTGTTTACTTTGTGAAGGCGGATGTCTTCTTCCTGCATTTGAAATTGCTCTAAACCAGTTTTCCCCTTTGAAGCCGCCCCCATGTCATTCCTTAGTTAAAGGCAAATGAAGGCAGGACGTACCTGCACAACGAATATTTTCCATCCAGAAGCGAGGTCCCGTCGCATCACCAGAAGAAAATCTCAGTTCCCGCTCAGAGACCAAGAAACGCCGGAAATTTGGCCCGAAGGCCGTTTTTGCATCGCTCTAGGTGCCCCAAATATAGCCCCAGAGGTCGGCGAATACCAGCACTGTTTGATTCAATCCCGAGGACAACCACAAACCCAGTATTTATTGAAATTTAAGCACATTAACTTGGCAACGAAAAGTACACATCGGCATTTTGGAACGCCCACTTAACTTTATATTTCCAGACTCTTTTCACTTGAACTACTGCGCTATTTCAGGCGAATTCTACCGAGACCCTAGCATATCGACATATAAGTTCATGTACGGTGGGTTGCGGGCCTCCCAGGACAAGCATGCAAAGCCACCTGGCCTAGCTTAAGAATTAATTTGTAACTATTTTTGAAACAATATACGATTTATTTTTACTGTGTTATCTATGTCTATACATTTGAGTTATTAATCAAACCCTGGGCATCTGATTTTCTCGGGGCAAATAATTATATAAATTTATATGTCAACGAAAATTTACGTAACATTACATGGCGCCCTTCGCAAGGGACCAATAAAATTACCGTAACATTACAATATAACCACAAATAACCTGGGTTAAGTCAATTTGACTAATAAAGGAATAAAAGTTTTATGGAAGCTGAAGTAAAAGAAATTTTTATAATGAATATCCACTAATAACATGGCAATATTAACGATTCGATAGTCTATAAAGGTAAGGAATTAGGAATAACGGTAGCAAAGATATATGAGCAGAACGTGCACTAAGAAAAGAAGCAAAAAGCCGACAAGACCAATGTTGAAGAGGAATCCGCAATAATACAGAAGAAAATGGACAACCAAAAATATCCTGGCGCAAAAGAATTTCCGAAGAAACGAAGATAACAGAGAATTACCTATTACCAATCCAAAAAATACTGCAATAACAAGGTCAGCAAACATCGCCCCATTTTTCATGACGTTAAGGCAAATTCAAATAGGCATTTAGTAGCGAAAGAAGTAACCGCAGTGTTCCACATTCAGAAGTCACGGTACTTATGAAATCAGCGGTGGGTTGATCACTTCAGATAGCTTACCACTGAAACCATTCTGATAACAAAAATAGCTTTTTCCTACGCGCTAATAGAAAGTTGGCTTATTTACAACATTTTGAAGTTTATCAAACGTTACCCATCATTTATGTGCGGATGGAAATGCTAATGTAAACATTTCTGTGCGTCGATTCGATTCGACGTCCTTAAAAAACTACAAATTTTGAAAATATCCAAGGAAAAAAATAATTTAATTTTGAAGGTGTTTGCCCTGTATATGTTGTGTACAAAATATGCCCGTTCTTCTCAAGGGTAAACACCTGATTTATGTGCAAAATATTACTTTTATTAAACTAATAGGTAGTTTTTGAGTTAAAGCAAAAAAGGGCAAAATTAATCTCCAGGTGGCGATATTCCTTGTACAATTCTGAGTCGAAAATCTTAATACCATAATGTTGGATTGGTCTTCATAAGCCCTCACGAGCGCTAGATAAAAACAATTGTTTTTCAAGTAAAGTACCCCTTCTGTTTTAAACCACTAAGTCTTTCTTTCACTTTCACTGGTGATATAGTGAAGAGCGTATCTTCGGCCAACTTTGTCGTGTTAGTTTCTCTCCAAGGTTATGGAAAATGACAGCTTAGCTGTCGAAATACGTATTTAGCTGATGTTAAATACTTGTGTGGTTAGGGATTTTTAACGAATTGTGTCTGTTATAGTAAGTTAAATAATGCATGTACAGTGTACAGGTTAGCAATGTTATTTTTTCTGTGGAACAGTACCAAAAGACCTACTAGGGTGGTCTTATCACGAGACGTGACGTCACGAGTAGGCAACATTCTTAGCTTTATTTGTTGTGGTCCCAGCTTTCAGCTGTGACTGCCGTTAAATGTACTTTTATATATGTTATCTTAATATAGTCCTCAAAATTAATGCTGTGTCATTTGTAAAGCAAAATGCAGTCACGCGAATTCTTGAAGTAAATTAAGCTTTGCAGAGGATACTCCGATACAAAATAAGTCATATCTTGAAGATGAACGCTTCTCCTGCAGCGAGGGAAAATCCTCCTGGTGGGATTTCCCCGTTCGATTCCCGACGTACACATTTAGAAGGCGCCCACATAAATTAAACGTATTTGTCGCCACATCTTCTAAGATACAACTTGCTTTGACTATCGCAAGCGAGCCTTTTCGCTCAGCCTAAGACCGCCGCGCCCCCACTCAGTTAAATCGAATACCATTTAAGGCTGGTTAAATGTTGCTTCCCCTGTATCTTACTTCATATAGATAAGTAAATCGGGCTATAAGCTGGTTCTGTGTTAGGTCTGGACAAAGAGCTTTAGAAAACCCAAGTTTTCTAAAATCTCAATTTTTATTATTTCTGTTATTGTTTTTCGCATCTTGACTGATTTTGACGTGTTATATTAGCTAAAACATTGGGCCATATAAAAACTATATTTGGCAAAACAGAACTGGATCTACATAACCTGGCATTAGCACAGAATGTCCAATTCTAGTGTAAATTTAAGACCAACGTAATAAAACTTAAATCATGGTCACTTACTGTATAAAAATCAAAATCAAATGAACGATGTATAACGATATCTACATTTTTTTTAAACGAGTAATGATGACATAATCTATATTTGCACACTGATTTTAGTAGATAAAACATAATAGTATAAAATGGTTATTCTAAAGCCCCACTTCTTTTTAGTTAAGTATTGTGATAGAATACATTCCCATTCTCCATGAATTCAGAGGCAACCAAACCTCAGTGTGTAGATAATTACTAAAAATACGAAGCCAAGAGTTTTACAGATTTTATTTTTAACATTTATGTTTTTATAGATGTGGACACAAATACGAGTATATCTTCGGCAGAGAAGAACATTTCAGCTCGCAACAACTAATTTATATTTTTTATACTTTGAACTTACCAACAACAATCGATTTCCACCGATATTGCAACATGCAGGAAGGATTGAAGTTTAACGTACCTGAAAAAAAATCTCTTGTAAGACATATGATAACATTCGTTTGCATTCTAAATCTAAATCAGAGTTTTTAGCAACGCTGTCGATATGGAACAAAATGCTTTTCTAATTAAAAACTATAAAATTAACTACGGTATCGCGATTGGTGAATTGTTCCCGTTATTTTTTGTGTACTACTGTATTTAGGCGCTAACTTCTAATACTGATACACCAGATTTCAAGGTTAGGAAGAGTAGCCTGGTTAGGTCCAGGCTGAATCTCGCCTTGTGGTTGTTTTACAAAGATATATTGGTTTGTTCTTTGAAACGCAATAAGGACATTATTATTATTATTATAGAATGTACACTTTTTTGATTTTATGTCGATGCCTCGATCAATATAAAATACATAAAAAAATCTGTAAAGGGCTTTACATATCGTAAGTGGAAGTTTTGAAACTAAAAATTTTGAAAAAATCAAAAGAAACAATTACTGAAGTTTTTAAGGTGTCCACCCTGTATATGTTGGGTTCAAATTATACCCATTTTTTTCAAGGGTAAAAACCTATGTACAAACTATTACTTTTATTTAACTAATAGTTCTTGAGTTAAAGCAAAAATAGGCAGAATTTTATTTCTTTAAAGTGCCCACCCGGTATTTTTTGACCGACATTTTCTGGGTTACGAGCTAGGTAAACATATAATCCGAGTGCAAAATATCGTCTTCCTCTAACATATAGTTTCTATCAATACCACCAACAGACGGACAGATAGACGAAATTGAGAAAGCCTGTTTTTCGTCATCTAAGTACCTTGAAACGTGAAGAGCTGAAGAAATCTCGAAACGTGATTTTTGTCTATTAGAAGACTGTGTATTTAACCAGATTACTAAGAAAAAATGACGTAACTAGTAGTTATGGTTCAAAACCAGCTTCCGCGTATGTAACTAGATTACTATAAAAAATCATGTAACTTGTAATTACAATTTGTATTCAAACGCAACCACTGTGTGTAGCTAGATTGGAATTAACACTTTAATCGCCACGTGAAGCTAACGTGCATCTCTATCTTTTTATTTACAGCGCCGTGTGATGCTAACTTGCATCTCACGTTGAAAAGTTTTCGTGGCCGTGTGATTCACGGTAGCTTCTCATTGTGCGTAACTTTACAGGCTTTGCCTAATGCACGTGGCCTCCTATACCCAACAACACATTTACCCCTTGGATAGCGTATTTGGTTGCCTATTTATAGGCGTTTCAATATTAGATATGTTTTATTGTTTCTTCTACGTAGTGGCCCTTGAGACCCATTTCTGAATTTGTATTGCGGCGATTAACGTGTTAATAAGAAAATTCACGTCACTAGTAGTTTTTATTCACATGCAACTACTGTGAACGTAACTAGATTACTGAGAAAAATTGTTTAACTGGTAGTTACCGGTTTTGTACAAGCACAACTACTATGCATGTAACTAGATCACCAAGAAAAAGCACGTAACTAGTAGTTACCGTTTTCGTTCAAACGCAACTCATATGCATGTAACTAGATTACAAAGAAAAATCATGTACCTAATCCTTACAATTTTTATTCAAACGCAACTACTCTGTCTGTAACTAAATTATTAAGAAAAATTGCGTAGCTATAGAGCGTCTCAGGGTGACAAGACAGCGTGGAGAGAATAGGGAATGCTTTCCTTATGGCAATTTCGCTCCGACGTTGCCAGTTCTATGCAACGGGCGATGGTATTAAGTTGACTGAAATAAACGAAAACCAGAATGCCACTGACAAAACATACCAGGTAATAAGGGATTATAGTTAAGCTATCTCTCTTACAATAGCCAGATTTGTTTGTCTGTGATCGGTGCGTTTTTTCTACAGAACACTTTTGTGGAGACATATGGCAGCGCTGTTTGTTGCTGTTTGCCATAAGGCTCTGTACTGTCTAGTCACCCTGAGACGCAGTATAGTGTATAGTAGTTACCGTTTTTGTTTATACGAAACTCCTACGCCTGTAACTAGATCACCAAGAAAAATCACGTAACCAAGTAGTTACCGTTTTCGTTCAAACGCAACTATTGTGCATGTAACTAGATTACAAAGAAAAATCACGTAGCTAATCGTTACAATTTTTGTTCAAATGCAACTACTATGTACGTAACTACTCGTATAGATGACTAAGAAACTAACTAGAACACTAAGAAAAATCACGTAGCTAGTCGTATGTGTATGTAATTAGATTGTCAACAAAAGTTGTGTAACTAGTAGTTGACGGTTTTGTTCAAAGGCAACTACTGTGTACTAACTACTCGTACATTACTCAGAAAAATGACTTGACTAATAGTTACCGTCTTTGTTCAAATGCAACTACTCTGTATGCAACCGGATTATCAAGAAAAATTGCGTAACTAGTAGTTACCGTTTTTGTTTAAACAAACCTACTGTGCATGGAACTAGATCACTAAAAAAAATCTCGTAGCTGATTGCTACAGTTTTTGTTCAAACGCAACTACTGTGTATGTTACTAAATTATTAAGAAAAAACAGGTAACTAATAGTTAGCGGTTTTGTTCAAACGCAACTATTGTGTACGTAACTACTCGTAGATTACTAAGAAACATTACTTCCCTAATAGTTACCCTTTTTATTCAAACGCAACTACTCTGTATGTAACTAGATTACCAAGAAACATTGCGAACTATTAGTTACCATTTCTGTTCAAACGTAATTACTGTGCATGCCACTCGATTGCTAAGAAAAAAAGGTACATAACTAGTAGTTACATTTTTTGTTCAGACGCAACTACGGTATATTCAACTAGATTGCAAAAAAAAGAGGTAACGAGTAGTTTCAGCTTTTGTTCAAACGTAACTACTTTGTATGTAACTTATACTCATAGATTACGAAGAAAAATTAATCCACTAACAGTTACCGTTGTTGTTCAAACTCATGTGCACGTAACTGGATTATTAACAAAAATCACGTAGCCAACCGTTACAATTTTTGTTGAAACGTAACTACTGTGTATGCAACTAAATTATTAATAAAAATTACGTAACTAGTAGTTAGCGGTTTTGTTCAAACGCAACTGCTGTGTACCTAACTACTCGTAGATTACTAAGACATATTACTTCCTAATAGTTACCCTTTTTGTTCAAACGCAACTACTCTGTATGTAACTAGATTATCAAGAAAAAATGCGAACTACTAGTTACTCTTTCTGTTCAAACGTAACTACTGTGAATGCCACTCGACGCAACTACAGTATATTCAACTAGATTGCAAAAAAAAAAACGTAACGAGTAGTTTCCGCTTTTGTTCAAACGTAACTACTTTGTAATTTTGTATGTAACTAATACTCGTAGATTACTACGGAAAAATTACTCCACTAGCAGTTACCGTATTTGTTCAAACGCAACTACTGTGTATGTAACTAGATTACTAAGAAAAATTACGTAGCTAGTCGTTACAATTTTTGTTTAAACGCAACTACTGTGAATGCCACTCGATTGCTACGAAAAAAAGTACATAACTAGTAGTTACAGTTTTTGTACAGACGCAAATAGGTTATATTCAACTAGATTGCAAAAAAAGACGTAACGAGTAGTTACCGCTTTTGTTCAGACGTAACTACTATGTATGTAACTAATACTCATAGATTGCTAGGAACAATTACTGCACTAACAGTTACAATTTTTGTTCAAACGGCACCTTCTGTGTATATGTAACTAGATTACTAAGTAAAATCACGTAGCTAGTCGTTACAATTTTTTTCAAACGCGACTACTGTTTATGTAACTAGATTATCAAGAAAAGTTGCGAACTACTAGTTACCATTGCGAACTACTAGCTACCATTTCCGTTCAAACGTAACTACTGTGGATACCATTCGATTGCTAAGAAAAAAAGTGCACAGCTAGTAGTTACAGTTTTTGTTCAGACGCAACTACGGTATATTCAACTAGATTTCCAAAAAAAAGACATAACGGGTAGTTACCGCTTTTGTTCAAACGTAACTACTATGTATGTAACTAATACTCATAGATTGCTAAGAACAATTACTGCACTAACAGTTACAATTTTTGTTCAAACGCAACTTCTGTGTATGTATCTAGATTACTAAGAAAAATCACGTAGCTAGTCATTACAATTTTTTTCAAAGGCGACTATTGTTTGTGTAACTAGATTATCAAGAAAAGTTGCGAACTACTAGTTACCATTGCGAACTACTAGCTACCATTTCTGTTCAAACGTAACTACTGTGGATGCGACTCGATTGCTAAGAAAAACGTAGATAACTAGTAGTTACAGTTTTTGTTCAGACGCAACTACGGTATATTCAACTAAATTTCAAAAAAATACGTAACGGGTAGTTACCGCTTTTGTTCAAACGTAACTACTATGTATGTAACTAATACTTATAGATTGCTAAGAACAATTACTGCACTAACAGTTACAATTTTTGTTCAAACGCAACTTCTGTGTATGTAACTAGATTACTAAGAAAAATGACGTAGCTAGTCGTTACATTTTTTTTTCAAACGCGACTACTGTTTATGTAACTAGATTATCAAGAAAAGTTTCGAACTACTAGTTACCATTGCGAACTACTAGCTACCATTTCTGTTCAAACGTAACTACTGTGGATGCCACTCGATTGCTAAGAAAAAAGTACATAACTAGTAGTTACAGTTTTTGTTCAGTCGCAACTACGGTATATTCAACTAGATTTTCACAAAAAAGACGTGACCAGTAGTTACCGCTTTTGTTCATACGTAACTACTATGTATGTAACCAGTAGTCACGCCACTCCTTATATTGCATTTCCCACCCCTGTCGAATTTGCCATTGTACAATTAAACTACACTTTACCTATGCAGGGAGTTTCATTATCAGAACAAAGTAACATAAAATTATTAAGAAAGTAAAGTCTAATTTTCAGTAAAAATCTAAAGTTCAACGACTTCGCGCTTTTTGTACCATTCACTTTTCTTGTGTTAATAAAGTTCCATCTTGCTAACTGAAATATTGCTTTACGTCTTCGTTTAGTAAGACATATAATGTATTGTTTTATAGCATTCTCTTAAAAATATAACGCTCCAAATGAGAAAATCAAAAGATCAGCCTAGTCCTAACTACTTTTGGAAGAAATTTGATTGTTACTCAATGATTCACAAAAGCAAGGCAAATGTGCGAGTACCCAATATAAGCAGTATCGCCACTTTCACAAGCTGAGTGAGTGATGGAAGTTCAGTCTTCGTCTAAATCTGCAACACATTAGTGAAACTAACATTAAATTTATTAACAGTGGACTGGTTATAAGTTCTCACTATGGTACGTAATAATGTAAGCATTTTTTTAACGTTCAATATATTTTTTTAAAATTAAAATAACTGTTTGCAATCTGTAAAAGATACAATAACGTTGGTGTGAATATTTTCTTTGGAATAAGATTGATTACAAGTACTGTTACATAACTATATTTTATCAGTAAAAGTTCATAGTGATGCATTTTTAAATAATAGTGCAGGTAGGCGATCTGTTTATTTTTTGGCCTAACACTACAAAATCTTTATTCTTTTTAAAATCATCTATACACACTTAGCTAATGAACGGAAGAACGAATAAAACAAAGTTAAGTACGCAGACATAAAAAACCGATTGTATAAAATGAATAATGCCTAAATAAAAAATAAAAGTAGCATGCCGCAGTTAAACGGAAGAATGATAATATTCGAAAGTATTCGATCCAAATTTGCTGGACTGAAGAAAAAGTATGAAAAAAATAGATGCATAGCCTACTTTAACGAGTTTGCTCAAAAGGAAATGCAAGGTCAATGATATTGCAACAAGCTATTCTATCCTATTAATAATTACATATCCGGGTATTTATCAATTCAAATAGACAAGCAGTGTAATCTGCAGTATTTATAAAATTAGTATTTAAAGGCAATATGTAGGTATTTATTTAGTTCAGAAAGTTTGACAATTTACTAATGATTCGGCAGCATTCGCGATTTTTACATTTTGAAGAACAGTCAATTATTCTAGAATTTTCGATGTATTTGTTTATTTGATAGGAACTTATTTGGGGTACTACATTATACAGGATGGTCCGCAATTGGGGCACAATATCAAATATCCATATTGTAATATCAGCAATAGGAATACGCCGAGAATTTGCTCTACTAATTATAATTAGTGGGGCTCGATAATAATTATTACCAGGTTGGTCGACAAATTTGTAATATATCCCCACTTCCAAATTGTAATATAACTCTTCCTCGCGGTATTATTTCAATTAATATCAAGTCCCAAGTTGTGAGTCAAAATGTAATAGCTCCCACTTCGAAGCTCTTTTTCATATCAAATTAAATATACCCTTTTACTAATTTTATTAAAATAGAAATCCTATCAGGTACAGTGCACTTATGTACTTATTTTACTTCTTAGTGCAATAAATAGGAATTGACGTAACTCCTAAATCAATTTTACATTTAAAATTATGTCATGTGATTATTATTTTTTAAGCCTCGACTAGTCAGTTTTACAACCAATAGCACTTATAATTCCTAGCCAAATGGGTTAATCTTCAACTAACGTTTTTCTCTAATAGTTAAATACTGAATTACTTTTAAAATATAATAGCTATTTGACTTTATGAATCAAATACAAGTTTCAGGCACTTCACAAAGTTAAATTCATACGTTCAGTTTGTAGTAGCACATTGAAGTTTGATCTGACATTACAAAACAAAATACAAATTGTCAAAAATACTTTAATCATATGTTAACTTTATCCAAACTTGATTAAATGAAAATTCTAAAAGTAACCTAATTCCAAAATGTGTCAGAAAAACGTCGAGTACTCGAATCACTATTGAATGTAGAAAAATAATTCTTATAAATTAATTTCTAAATATAATTACAATATCTTAGCGATTTTCCGCACCAAACTTGCTTTATAATTTCTTAATATTTTATAAGAAATGGGCACTAACCTTCTAAATCTTTATCGTGTACCTGAATGCTCTACCTCAGCTCCTAACTTGATAGTTTCCAGTCAGCAAACACCTCCTTTGGTTGTTCACGACAAATCAAAGCTGGTTGTAGCTCTTTGAAAACTCTATTACTTGGATAGACAGTTCAACAGCATACCACAACTCACTTTCACTGGTTTTACTGGTTTCGTAGTAATATACCACGTTAAATGGATTCAAATAATCGTGAATAATATATTTGAATAATATTTGTGCCTTGAAGCCAAATTTGATAGTAGAGAATGCTATATTACTACTACGTATCAAATCAGCAATTATTATTTTTCACAATTAATGGGAATTTAACCCTTCTCGTAGATTATGAATTCAAGTTATTTTGTTACCCACAAAATATAAACAACCTCTGGTTGCCCTTACATGATACCCATTAGATAGCTGGATATAAATATTTAAATTAAATGTATCATACATACCGTATGCTGCATTGTAATATAAATATTGCTGCTGTAATTCTAATTCACAAACATTTCTAAAATTATTACTGGTGTAGTTAAGACCATTATAATATTATTTATTATAAAAACATGTCTAATATAATTACCAGAAATTAATTATGTAGAATTCAGTCCTGCAAACGATTGGCTCTAGATCTTTTTCAGCGTTTCCGCGTGTTTCAGTTTTAATTTCATTCACCACTTGCCTTACTTTGTTCTACGAGAATAAACTTGAATCATAGCGTGACTTCTGCAAAAGTAATATAGAGATTGAGATCCGGTAGTCTCGCAGGCCAAGACATCCGACCACTCAACCTATCCCAAAAGCTCTTCGTTGAGAAAATCAATACTTCCATTAAACTATTAATTATGAAGCAATACTTCTATTCTATTTTTCTAAAATACCCAAGTTGGCGACGATTAATACAAATAGAATAAAATGAGCTAATCCATCGTTATTTTTTCAGAAGAGTGGATTCTTCGCAAATATTATTATTCTAACAACACTCAAGTATGTATGGACAGAAGTGATTACTCTAAATCATTTGTCATTAGATAATCAAGCTATAGATAATCAATGGATTAACTCAGACGCTCCACCGGCATCGCAACCAAGTGCTGCAGGTGAGTATTTTGAAAAATGTTGAGATAAAATAAACACTGTACTAACATAACATTATTTCCAAGTTCCCGATGGAGAGTACGATTTTATCATAGTCGGTGCTGGATCGGCAGGATCGGTCATTGCAAGCCGTCTCTCTGAAATTGCAGCTTGGAGAATTCTCGTTCTTGAAGCAGGGTTGCCAGAAGACGGCTTAGGCCAGATTCCAGCGTTTGCAGGTCTTCTTCAATTCACTAATTACAACTGGGCATATGAAACCGAACCTGAACACCATGCGTGCTTCGCTATGAACCATCATAGATGTCCTTGGGCAAAGGGAAAAGCTTTAGGAGGTTCGAGTGCAATCAATTTGATGTTCTACACTAGAGGAAACCCAGAAGACTACAATCTATGGGCTGCACTTGGTAACACGGGATGGTCGTACGCTGATGTACTTCCGTACTTCCTTAAATCTGAAGATGCTGGACTAAACGATTCTAATGAAGCCTACCACAACACAGGGGGCTATTTAAGTGTAGGAAACGGTAATGTAACGGAATTCGGGGCAGCCTTCATTGCTTCTGGATTAAAACTGGGTTACAATTTTATTGATCAGAATAGCGACGCACAAATTGGCTTCTCCAGACTACAAGTTACCACGAAACAGGGGCGCAGACAAAGCTCATCAACTGCTTTCCTACTACCTGTACTACATCGTAAAAAATTAAGAATCCTTACAGGAGCTAAAGTTACCAAAGTACTGATTGACCCTTCAACGAACAGTGCATATGGAGTAGAATATCTTTGGAATAATGAAAAATTCACCGCTAAAGCTAATAAAGAAGTTATACTGTCTGCAGGAGTAATTGGTTCTGCACAACTGCTAATGTTATCGGGGATAGGACCTAAAAGTCATCTTGATGAAGTTGGAATTGTAACACTGCGAGACCTGCCGGTCGGGCAAACACTGTACGATCACATAGTCTTTCCTGGTATTATCGTAACCACAAATATAACAAGAAGCTCCTCGAATGTCAGTCCTCTGGATATACTTCGATGGTACAACACCGGCGAAGGACCATTAAAGAGTTTTGGAGGATACGAGACACTAGCCTTCATAAACGCTTACCATGCTCAAGGCACAAATTATCCTGACGTTGAAATTGTTTTTAGAATGGGGTCTTTGCGAGCAGATAATGGTACATTTGAAAAGATAATTATGGGCGTTTCTGATGACTACTACAATGAAATGTATATGCCATTACCATCAACCGCTGACTTGAACTTCGAATTAATGTTACTTCACCCGAGATCCGGCGGACATATCAAACTGAAATCTGCTAATCCACTCGACTACCCGTTATTGTACGCAAACTACTTCACGGATCCGGAAAATAATGACGCAAGAACTTTAGTAGCCGGTATCAGAACTGTCTTAAAACTTTGCCAAACTGAACCCTTCAAGAAATACAACGCCCAAATATACAGCAAACCCTTTCTAGGGTGCGAACACTACCCTTTCGGTTCCGATGAGCATTGGGAATGTGCAGTAAGGTCTATACCGAGGTCAGCGCAACATCAAACATCCACGTGCAAAATGGGACCACCTGGTGACCCTACCGCCGTTGTCGACAACGAACTCAGAGTTTATGGAGTTAACAATTTGAGAGTCGCGGATGCAAGTGTCATGCCATCGACTATATCGGGGCACACAAATGCTCCAACCATAATGATAGGTGAAAAAGTATCTGACTTAATAAAACAAAGGTGGGAGGCTTTATAAACCGCTCTACTTAGCATATAGAATAAGTAAAGAGAGATTTTCTCAGAAGGGTTAGTTTATGTCTTTTGCTCAATATAATTTTTTAAGCGTTGTAGTACATGTACAATAGCGTCTGCTGTGAGCTAACCAACCCGCAGCTACCATTTGAAATTTAAATTCTGCACAAAAGTTAATAACAAATAATTACTAAAAATATAAATACCCACCATTGTTCATCCTAACGTTAGCCATTAATCAAATAGGCTAGTGTACTGACCGTTTTTCTGGGGCGAAGCTTTAAATAATATGTTAACGATGGAAACGCAAGGATGTGGAGTTCATCTGATCCGTGCAACCTACGAGCGTACAGTGCTACAAACTTTTTTATTCTCTGGGAACTTCGTAAGAAAATTTAATTTTTTGTTTTAATTTGATAAGATACATACAATGCCGTTGTGATGTTCAAAGGTAATTTGCAGTTTTTATGTACATTCACACTATAGACATCGGATTTATATGTATAGCTGACATCTTGACATTTTTAACGTGCAAGAAGAATCGTTTAACCTTTTATAAGTTGTACTGTCCAGTGCTGTGAATATCTTGTATATTTTAATCGAATAAATACCTTCAACTTAGTTTATTGAAATAGCTAAGATTTCTCTTTCTTTTTTAATAAGCAGATCAGCAAACTGGATGCTATACATGGTTAAGTTGGATGAAGAATATGCTGTTGCTGGATTGTTAGAATGAGGACTTCTTGCTCTGAGATTCCTCTGTAGCTAGTGTACTATTCGTTGTCGGATTCACTTGAAGAAATCCAGATGTCTTGAGGAAGTTGACGTTTTAGTCTTGTGGGTAAACGTCTTTCGCCGAGGGAGTAGGCAACCGCACTCGCGCACTTATTAATGTTTCGTTTTTTTTTTGTTTTCCGTATATATTCCTCTATAGTAGGCATATCTAAATCTTTAGGAATTTGCGAACCAGGAAGCATTCACTGCGATTCGCAGAATTTTATTCTGCAGCTTTTTCAAATTAGTGTTGCTAGTAGCATTCCACACAGGACACTCATAAGCAATTATCGGTCTTAGTACCGATTGATACATTAAGATGGCGCACTTTGTTTTTAGTCGATTTTCAGTTTATGAGCGGATAAAGAATGTCTCTACATTAATCTCCTATCGAGGTGTATATTTTACAGCTGCATTTGGCGGGTTCCATTCCCTTTATTATTAGTTGGGGTGGGTTAGCTGGTCGCCTAAGCGATTCATTTTCGTGGGTGATAGTTAAAGCTAGGATAGTTAGGCTAAATCAAGTCTCGAAAAAGGCAGGCAAAACAAAATATTTAGAGAAGCACTAAAAAGGCAAAATAAAGTAAAAAAAGGCAAAAATGAAAAAAAGCAAAATTAAAAAAACCCGCGTTTAACTGAGAAATTTCGAAAATTGTGACAAACTGGCTAATTTAGTAGAAAAATTTCTCCTGAAAATACTGGTCCCCTCATTAAAATTAATCTCAAGAAAATAATCCTGATAAAATTTCAGCCGGAAACAATAAAGGGTAAAACCCACTAAACCTCTACCTTTAAGTGCTTGGGAATAATACTTTCTACATTTATTTCAGAAATTTAAAATGTGAATTTTTCTTGGAAAATTGTTAGTACGAATGTTTTTAAGTTGAAAATTTAAGAACTAAATTTCTTAAAATTTCAATTTAATATACCATAAAAGCCACCAAAAGGCAAGAAAAATAGGAAATTCCTCAAAAAAGACAGAATCCTAAAAAAGACGCAAAAAGACAAAATAAAATTTGCATTTTTGAATTTCACGCATTCTAAAACTGATTTAAAATTGGGTCTGACTTTTATCCTTCCATTGATTAAAAAGGAAATTTGCCTAACTATCCTAGCTCTAGCTAGTCTAGCTGATAGTAATGTTCCATTTGTTAAACCACAGGAGGGTTTCGTTGATAGTTGTTTGTAAATTCCGTGCTGTGATATTTATATCGCTGTGCTGCATGCACAATTAGGGCTGTATCATCAGCAAACATCGACATCGTTGCGTTAGGTAGTTGTGGGATATCATGCACAACGATATTAAACAAAAACGGGCCCAGTACAGAACCTTGTGGAGAACCTGCGTTGGTTTCTGTTATGCGCGATATCGTTGAGTTGATTCTTACAGCGAATGTTCTATGTAACAGAAATGAAGCTAAAATGTTGACTAAATAGGCTGGAAGCTGCAGTTGAAGTAGCTTGTATATGAGACCTTTAGTTCATACTCGATCAAATGCTTTGGTTATGTCCAGGAAAGCATCAATTGTGCGGAGTTTATTTTCATACCCTCTTTCAATTACCTGCATCAGCCGGAGGAGCTGGTGGTTAATAAAGTAGTTTTCTCTAAAGCTAAATTGAAATGGAGGTACAATATGTTTATTTTTTAATTCCTTATATTGTAATGTGGCTTTTACCGCCACATACTCTACTTTATTGTGAATTTATATTACCCTTTGTTTGCTAGTTAACTCAGTTGTAGAAGCACAAGACCCTTTCTTGCCTCAGTGCGGCTAAGATAATGTCAATATTGCTCGTTTCGGGATGCTTGTGCCCTTTTAATTCTGTAATTGTACATGCAAATACTGCCAGAAATAAAAACCAAACAGTTTACATGAAAAGATATATACTCTGTAAAGGAAACATGCATGCATATGAATACACACAAAAGATACACAATGGTAATAAATGTGTTATATGCGCTATGAGTAGTAGCACGGAACAGTCCACGAGCTTAGTGCTGAATCTACATGCAATGTTTAAATTCCGCACTCGAAGTCCCCCAATACGGCCCTGACTCCAATAGCTTGAAATCAGCTGAAGCGATGTGTCAACAAGATCATGCCAGCGGCTTTGTTCTGGCGCGCTAAATCAGCAGCACGCTCGTTGAATCTATTGCGTAATTTACTGCAATTCCTTCGTGAATCGCTATTATGGTTCGGCTCCCAGTTTCACGTTCCGGGTCTTCAAGCGTGTGTTTTATTTATGATAATTCAACTTGCCTTTATCTTGTTGCAAGATAACGAAAAGTTCAGCTCCGAGACTTTGGTAGTTGCTCCCACAGGCTTTGGCGTTAACAAAGTCGTCTGGCTTCCTCAAAGCTCGAATGGCAGCTGGAACAGCAGCTTCTGGCTATGAACTGCTGTATCTGGGAGATGCTCGCACACCTCGTTTATTGGCAAGTGACTGACTCCCGCTGCCTCCAACCCGCCAAGTTGCACCAAACCGTTACGTCACTCCGTCTCATGCAGTTCTAATAATAGCACACGGGATCATCATTCCGCTGGCTTGCACTTCACTATTCGAGCGCGCGGAATATTTGTTGCAAGTTTTAGATACAGTACACATTTTAATCTTATTACTACAATATAAGAAATACAGTTTAATTTTATTCCTAGCAGAGTAATGGTTAAATACCAAGGTGATTATTAAATTCCAAGGTGACTCGAACTAAGCCATTACAATATAGCCTAGAGTATAATTTTTTCGAAAAGTTTGGCCAATGTTGGAAGTAGACTTATAGGTCTTTTTCTTGGCTTGTAAAACAGCAAAATATGAGCATGTTTACAATAGTTGGGTAAGCAACTTAATCGCAGACATGTATTGGGGACTGAGGCAAGGTACGTCAGTGCTTTCTTTGTTAGATTTTTAAGAACAACGTTAAATATCATGTCATGTACTGGGGATTTTCTAGTAGGTAGTTTGCTTATTTCATTTTGCATTTCTCTGGGTGTTGTAAGTTTGAAATTAACGCTGTCTGGTGGCTTATTAGAATCCACATTTTTTCCAAATCTTCGAGGAATTCTTAGCTGTTGTTATGATATTCAGTTGTAAAAGTTTCTTTGAGGTGATTGGTGAACAACCTGCA
Source organism: Agriotes lineatus (assembly GCA_940337035.1). Classification (NCBI taxonomy): domain Eukaryota; kingdom Metazoa; phylum Arthropoda; class Insecta; order Coleoptera; family Elateridae; genus Agriotes; species Agriotes lineatus. The sequence continues at coordinate 67,135,978 of OW679203.1, forward strand.
TTTTTCTTCGTTTGTGCTATATAAAATACCATTGTTACTAATTGCGGGCATAATAGAACTTTGCTTGAGGATCTTCTTTGTAGCTTGCCACATTGCTTGCTCGTTGGGCTGTAGTTCTTCTAAATGTTTTTGTAAGTAGAAATTCCATAATAATTGATTAATTCCCATCTAACTCTGTGCGTAAATTGATTAGTGTTGAAGATCTCTAGTTCTTTGCTAGATTCTGTGCATTTTATGTTATTTCCTTTATTACTCTAAGTATATATGAGGGTGGATGCGTAAAGGTGTATGAACGTCTTCTGCTTTGAGCTGTTGTAGATTGTTTGACCCCATCTTTGATGTTTTCTGTAAAATTGGTTACGTAGTGGTCTACGTTCTCGTTGGTGGAAAGAATTAAGAGAGGTTTAAATTTGCTATCTAGCTGCTCTTGGAATGCTTCCCAATCAATCCGGCCGTTAATTAGCTTTTGGGGGCTAGTTTGATGTGCGGGTGTTCTTACGAAAGGGATGAGCACGGGGACATAGTCTGAGTTGAGTTCAGTGATAACATTTTGGTATATCGACGATCACAACGACAATAATTTTTCGTATGGCCATAGCGCTGGCAGCGAGTGCATGGTGGTATATGGCAAGATTTATGCCATGGTTCTACTGTGACAACATAGTAGTTCAATCTAACAAGGTTGAATATATTAGTTTATGTGCAGTCTTTTTTAAGTTCTACAACATTGAGTGGCATGGGCTTCTTGTCCTTGTTTAACATGGGTACAACTTTCAGGACTGAACATTTCTTCTAGCAAAGCTATTGATTTATTTGCTCTTCTGTTACAGACAGTGGAAGACCTCTGATAATAACAGAGAGATTTGCGTTATTTGCGTTTTTCGGGTTTTTGAAAGTGTGGTATTTTATGTGTATCTATTATGTTAAAAGACGATAATCATTTGGCGTAGAAAGATTAATTCTGAGGAATGACCTTTTATATGATGTAGTAAATTCGCTCTTGATGATTGTTTTGATATATTTTATTACTTCCTGGTAGTGTTGGCATTGTGCAGATAAAGCGGCGGAATTTTTACTTTTGTTGCAGCTGTGGCTTCGTTATCAATGTTGTCTACTTTTGTTTGAATATTTTCGTTGGCAATGTAAAACTTATTTTGTTGTAGGAGCTCATCGCTGATTAGATATTATTTTTATTTGGCCTGTTTGCCATACTTGTCAAGTCGGTTATATCCATTGTTATTTGCAAATTAAGCTGGTCTTTGCTATTATTTGTTGACATTTTAAGTTTTAATTGCCCGAATTTGTCAGGCGAGACATTCGGCTTAGAAATGTGTTTAACGTTTGTTATGAGTCTGTTTTTGTTCACGTGATTTAGAAATACTTTCGTTGACGGTCCGCACGAAGACTCAACTAAGATTGGAAAGAGACATTGCACATCATTATATTATAAAATTATATAAACCATACATTGTTTGAAGTTTTTTTTATAGTACCCATATATATATATACTAATTATGATTCTAAACTGGCATATGTCAAAATAAAAAATCCCCTAGTGTTCCATTGTATAATGTAAAAAGACATAATTCAAATGAGAATATTTGACCACGTACTACAACTACTTTCGGCGAAAGTTTGATACCCAACGGTTGCAAATTGCTTAGTGGACGGGGCTTTAATTTGAAAAATAAAAGCATTTCGATAAAATTAATCCAGTTTCTTCCCGTCACTTCCACAAAATACTGTTGCAGAAGTCAGTGTTCTTGTAAATTTGTATCACATACGTGCTATTAATATTGTGTATACAGTGTTTGATTACAATTCATCACTATGGTATGTAACAATTCTAGTATTTTTTATATTAAATCTTATCTCTAACACGATAGATAACATTTATTGTTGTTTTAAAATACAAACAGTTATGATTTAAGTCTCTAAAAGGAGTTTAAACTTCAGCATATGCAAATAATTAATAAAAATAATCGTGCAGCAGTTACCCGAAAGAGCGAAAACATTCGAAAGCATTTCACTAAGATTAATGACTTTGCTCAATTAAAGAAGCAAGGTCATAGTGATGCATTCGTTCATTTTGCACCAAGTTGTTCCGCCCTAATAAATCGAATACTTTCCTAGTGTTTATTGATCAGTTTTTATGTAATACATATATTTAAAAAAAGTGGACGTGACTACCTCCCTGGACTTTCCCATACTGGAAACTGTTCATATCGTCTTTATTCAACAGTCTTTACAACATATCAAAATTTCAACTCGATGACTCACGTCTTCACCGTTGATAAGCGTTTACACTTTCACGTAAATTGCGGGTAAATATAAAAGAATGTGTAGTTCAAAACGTGACCACCGAGCTTCTGTAGATGGCGCCAAGTGGACAAGCCGCCACTGTGCTAGTTTATGTATTATTTTCCTCAAAACGGCTGTAGCACCGAGGTGAAATTTTCTAAGTACCTGGAAATTATATTTTCTAGGGCATACAAAATCGATTTTTTTATTTTCGCGGAAAAAGATTCTTTGACGCAAAAATATAACAACCGTTAGAATAAAAAAATTATTTTTCAAAAATAGAGGGGGGAGGGGGCCGGTGCGCTTACATATATCCACGAGTGTAATATTTTTTTGCATATTCATATGCTCCATTATGCACTGAGCAATTCAGTGAAAACCCCAGCTACCTATCTTGTTTTGTTTATTAATTAAAGGGGTTTAAATTTTCAAACTTCAAAGCTTCGTAGAGGGCGCCACAGATAATTCATGAGATTCTTTAAAAAACAGATCGATAGCCCTTTTCGGGGTCTATCAGTGTATGAAGTTTAAACAAATTCCTGTGGGCAGTTTTTGAGAAATGATTTTTAGAAAATTTCCAAAATTTTGAAAATTTGTAATTTAGGTCCCTTAGGGCCGGTTGCAGAAAGCAATGTTAAGTCTGGTGTTAGCTAACGTCGCGTCAAAGTGAACAAAATCGCATCAAATTTTGTTTACTAATGTATTAGTTATCATAAGCATTTGAGATTTGATTCGTTTTTGTTCACTTTAACGCGATGTTAGCTAACACCAGACTTAACATAGCTTTCTGCAACCGGCCCTTAATATTTTTCAAACACTTTTTATATCACCTCATGTTAGCCTTCATATACTATTTAGAAAAAAAATCAATTGAATCGATTCATCCGTTTTTGAGTAATAGGGCGTTAAACTCAAAATTTTTAAAAAATCATAGCGCCCTTCATTTTAAACCTAGCGAGTTCGGCAAAAAACTAACAGATTTGTCTTATGACCCTCCATCGTTATCCGCGATAAAATTTTCAAAATTTTAATCACGAAAACAGTGATACCAAAAAAACATGCGTAACTTCCGCTTCCGGTTTCGGATTTTTTTGAAAAGCTTATTTTGTCGATGAATTTTCGATACACCCCCGCATTCCAAAGCGCATCAAAATCGGAGCAATACTTTCGGCTGTAGGAGCGTCACCCACCCACACACAGACAGACATTTTTTAAAAACCACTGTTTTGGGTTCCTAGATGCCCAAAACGGATATTTCTGTGAAAATCTCGATTTCCAAAATTTTCATGATTCCAAGACTTCCCTATACCTATGGGTATGGGAAAGTAAAAAGTATAATAATCCAACATAAAATTAGATAACAATTAACATAATATTTACAAATAGGAACTTGAGACTTTCAAAAACCACTACACCTGTTTATAACTGATAAGGTATCTATTTAAAAAAAAATTATAAATATACCGGGTGACAATGAGACCAGGGCCATGCCTCTATCCCCGTTACTTATGAATGAATCTGGATGAAATGTGATACAAGGATACTAGACATAATTTAGGATTGACATACAAGTCTAATCATAATAGCCGACTTCCGGTTTCACCGGAAATAGCACTAACTTTAATTTTTTAAATGGATTATCCTATATATTTTGTTTTTTTGCAATCTACGTCTCAAATTACATACAACAGTGCTGCCGAATTTGCTTAGGTATTACACAGAAATATTGACAAAATTAATTAATTATTCTTCAGTTTTAGATAAAGATAAAGTAGTGCATGATGCATATCGTTATATTGGTAATTAAATTTTCTGTTTAATGGCAAGATGGCCCTTGGTAGGTGCCATTTAAAGAACGTGACTTTTTCTTAAAAAACGTGTATAGCAAATTTTGTTCTTTGAGAAAGGGTTTGTTATTGACTTCATTGATAAAATAGCTATTATTATTAGTTGCTAGAGTCAATTAAAACATATTTTTTCAAGTCACAGCCTTCTATCGTAAAAATTAAAGTTGAATACAAACTTTTTTTGTTTGAAAAAATTAAAATTTGGCGAGACTAGTTTATGTAATTTGACTAGTAGATTCCGAAAAACATAAAATATACAGGTTGGTCCATTTAAAAAAGTCAAAGTTGGTATCATTTCCGGTGAAACCGGAAGTCGGCCATTTTTACTAAATTTATCGATCAATCAGAAATTATCTCTAGTATCTTCATATACAATTTTATCTAAATCGATTCATAAATAAAGAAGATATAAGCATGGCCCTGTTCTCATTGTCACCCGGAATACCTACATATTTTACGAAAATCAGTTCCACGATTTGACACATATTTGGAAACATTTAATAAATTTGCATTCTACATTCTTTTCTAAAGATGGCATAAATAAAAAGAGTTCCACAGCTTTGTTATTATAACTAATCGATTCGTCGGCTAATCTCTAAAAAAAAAACTTTATGACTACTTGGATACACTTGCGGGCCGGAATTAGCTCAAATGGAGACGGCGTGCAGTTTTTAAAGTATTAGAATTAATTAAGAGCCAAAAGGGCGCCAACGAATCTTTACCAAGTAACGACGAGTGTATCCAGGGCTTAAGAGAATTCGTAAACTCAAGTAGCACAAAATATTCTGAAAGAGGTCAACTCAAGTGCAGGTGCCTTAACAAAATCAAAACTAGAAGGCTTGTATCACAGTATAATTGTCATTAATTCATTAAACGTTGGTCACAAATTTCAGGTAATTAACAGTACAGATTTAAGGTTCGTGAGAACACTAAATTACATAAAAGTTCAACCAACGGTACAAATATCATTTACAACACATTAAAATCAATTGCAAGGCGATTCACCTCCGGACTAACCGCTAACAAAGAGAAAGCGGAAGATAAAATTAGGATCGCTTTCGCTAGAACAAAGCGCGAACAGCGACAAATAAGCCACGTGAAAAATAACCTCGGTCAAGCGCTTCTAATCCGCCCAAAACAGCAAGAGAACCAATATCCCACTAAAAACTGCAAGTGTTACTGCTCCGCAACATCAGGCGAGGGCCGGAAACCAATTCCAATACTTGGATGCCCGTAAAACCCATTCGACAAGTTTTACAACGCTAGACCGGCATCACCATTCTGCATTAAAAGGAGAACATACGCCGACAAGCCACGCTACGATTCGAAAACGCTATCTGAACTGACAGAATCGCGAAAGGCGGGGCCGCGCGAAAATACACAATCGGAGCTATAAACATCGAAAACAATAACAAATTGCCAATATTCTTCATACATTGTGATTAGCAACAAATGGGAAATCTGTTATTAGTGCCGCCATCAAGATATTATTAATTACATTAAATATTAAATTTTGGATGTAAATAACATCTATTTCGGAATATTGTAATAATGGGTTGCGAGCTTAGAACAGTATTTTAAATTCTAAATTGGCTTTACCTACCATTGCAAAAAAATCGTAAGAAGAAATAAGGATAGAAAAAATTAGAACAAGAGTACATTTTCGTTTTAAATTGACTCGTTTGACTTATTTACTTATAAGCGTCAATATATTTTTGATACAGGTGGATGTGCTTTCATATCTGGGCTTACATTGAAATTCTCACAATATTTTCTTAAAGGTCTACATTTTCTAACCGATTGTGCTAATGACCCTTTTATTCAGAAATGCATATAGTAGGCAAAATTAACAAAGTTGACTAGAATTTCGCGGAGAATCTAATGGCGTGTTTAAATTGGACCGATGCCCCCACTCTTTTGATCCCGAAGAAACTGAAAATTTACGATTTTTTTAACATTTACTAATTCCATATCCAGAAATGTTACAACAAAAATAATAATGATGGTTTTTTTGTAGAATTCAATAAAATTAAGAACATTTTCATGCGGCCCTTAATTTTGGAGATAGAACATAATCATGTAAATATAAATATAAAAAAATCCATTAAACTTATAACCAACTATGATCATTTAAAAATCACAATTTTATTGTATAAGATTATTCCCCAATCAAGAAATACACACAAAAGGAACTGGGATTCTTTACTAGACTACGACAAGTTATGTGCGAACAATTAATGTGCTATCCCAAGAGTTCTTCAAAACAACTATCGCGCAATCGTTTAAGACAATTATTGTTCATTGCGTTAACGGATAAAACATCACACAAAAACGTGTCAATTATACAGAGTGTAGACGAATAAGGCTTATTTTCATAACGTAACTAACCTATACAGATGATCTAGTTTTGCTCGACAAACTAGAATAAAATATAAAGACAAACAGATAAATATGGATAAGCAGCTGACGTGTACAGAACAACAAACACGAAAAATATGCGAAAACACGTTTAGGAACTAATTTACACTATTATAAGTTCCCAAAGTGTCACGAGAGATAACGCTTGATACCAGAATTTTCCGGATAATTTCAAACTATTTCGACTACACGGGTCAACTACCTACAATCAGTAGTAAATGGTACACGGGTAAAATAGAGTGCCTTCGATATATTCTAATTCTACATAATTAAACAAACACATATAGGTAACAAATAACTGTAAATAACAAACGGTACGTAATGTAATGCATTACAATACTAATTACAGTAAGTGACGTTGCACAGGTTAATCAAACTCGAGAGGGCTTACGGAGCCTCTGTTGAGAGCAATACTAATTGGCAGAAAGATTCGGTAATAGTTGTGTTAAGTTGCCAACACCCAGCGAGGCTCACCGTATTCTAAACACAATGCAAAATTTGAAGTTGTTTGCAGCTAGCATCAATTGAATTTGGCCCGAAGGCTAAAATACTACGTCACCTCGGATGCCTTATCGTAAGGCAGTTCGACGCATCAGAACATTTGGGGAATAGGCAGAAATTCACCAGTGCAGATTAGCGGCAGGGCACATGGAAAAGGCAACACAGTGTTAGCAGGCGTTCAGCATGCCACGAAAGTGGCGGTCCCACAAAAAGTGAGGTTAGGTTACCAAATCACGCAAAGCATCAGCGTAGTAGAAATAAACGGCTAGGAAAAACAGCTGAAAATTCCGCGAACGTCAGAATGGTAGGCAGAGCGTGAAAGCGGGTATAAATAAAATGCGGCTTACCCCATAGGTCGAATTAGGGCTGATAAGAAAAAATCTCGGTTTCAAGAAACACGCCTGACGTGCAATTACTTTTCCGAAAGTAAATCTACATAATAATGAGTGGAAAAAAAATCTGCAAGAATCAACCAAAAGAAACATAATGAAGCGACGGCTCACCGCGTCCTAACTCTTTAAAAGTGGGGAATGAAAGACACATACATTTAACAAGCGGACACAGACGCAGCATTTAACCGCCTAGACAAAACGGTCGAAACGAAAATCGCGGCGCCGAACATTGACAAAATACGGAGAGTCCTTTTAGCCCGTAACAAGCTAGTAACGTTTAAATCAGTAGTGGCACCAACTGTAATTTTAGAGTTACAACCAGTAACGCTAAAGTTATTGAAACGCATTGAAAAACAGCGATTGGATCTGTGCCAGAAGTAGTAAAAAACTGATCTTACGCCAGCTAAGGGAGGAACCAAAACTAGGGGATTAGAGATGACATATGTGGTATTGGAAACGAATTTGTGCGACAGTAATCGGAACCCAAAACACGAAGAGTGAGGGTAAAATGTAGACTTAACATGGACAACTAACAAAAAATGAATATAAATGCTAGAGAGGACTGTAGAAGAAACAAGTAGCAACGAAGATAAGATTAATAAGAAAAACATACATCAGTACAAAGCATACAAAACGTTATGGTGAAACGTGCATTGTCCTTAGAGCACTAGTAATGCAAAAGTAAAGCTCGTTAAGTATTATTCAATAAAATAATAACAAATAACTATTTTATCGCCTTATGTTATAATTCTCAGCAAAAGTAAGAAAAGGGAGACAGATACCCACGCATCAATTGCAACAATATTGCAGTGGTCTCCCAAGTACTTCTCCGATTTTTTCCAATAACCACAGCCATAGTTGCAAGAAAAAATGAAATTTAAGTGTTATGTGCTATAATGATCGTTTGCCCTTATATACACCTCACCAGATATCACTATAAAAAAGTAATTAAACCAGTACCACATCTTCAACTGTTTTACTAATTAGATGTAATTTCAGCTAATTTAGAAAAACTATTATTTGTTCCAAAACTTGAGTAAAGTACGATATAGCGAATTTTTTCAGAAGTGGGGCTCTTTCTTCTATAATCTGGTAATTTTAACTACATTCAAATTCGTAGAGACGGAAGTGGTTTTTCTAAATCACTTGTCAATACAGCATCAATCTACAACCAATAAATGGGCTAACTCAGATAATCCAACATCATCACAACCAACTACTACAGGTATTTATTACAGTAATAGAAAAATCAAATTAATAATCCCTTTTTGGGTTCCAGATCACGAGTACGATTTTATCACAGTCGGTGGAGGGTCAGCAGGTTCAGTAATTGCAAACCGTCTATCTGAAATTAAGCCGTGGAGAATTCTTGTTCTTGAAGCAGGGTTGCCAGAAGACAGCATAGGCGAGATTCCAGGAATTTCACGTCTTCTGCAATTTACTAATTACAACTGGGCATACGAAACGGAACCTGAACACCATGCATGCTTGGCGATGAACCATCAGCGTTGCCAATGGCCAAGGGGAAAAGCTCTAGGAGGTAGTAGTGCAATCAATTTTATGATCTACACTAGAGGAACTCCAGAAGATTACAATCGATGGGAGGCACTGGGCAACACGGGGTGGTCATTTGCTGATGTACTTCCTTACTTCCTTAAATCAGAAGATGCTCGACTCAATGATTCTGATGAAACATACCACACTAGAGGAGGTTATTTAAGCGTTGAAAACCCGACATTAACAGAATTTGGGGCTGCCTTCATTTCGGCAGGATTAAAGCTGGGTTACAGCTTTATTGATCACAATGGTGACGCACAACTTGGCTTTTCCAAAGTCCAATCAACAATGAAACAAGGACGTAGACAAAGCTCATCAACTGCTTTCCTACTACCTGCATCAAGTCGCAAAAATTTAAGAATCCTCACGGCAGCCACAGTTACAAAAATTCTTATCGACCCCTCAACAAGCACGGCATACGGGGTTGAATATCTTTGGGAAAATAAAAATTCACAGCTACAGCTGACAAGGAAGTTATAATCTCGGCAGGAGTGATTGGTTCCGCACAACTGCTAATGTTATCAGGAATAGGACCTAAAAGTCATCTCGACGAAGTTGGAATTGTAACTTTAAGAGATCTTCCGTTCGGGCAAACATTGTATGATCACGTAGTGTTTTCTGGTGTTATTATAACAACAAATATAACAAGAAAATCCTCGAATATTAGCCCGTTAGATATACTGCAATGGTACAATACCGGAGAAGGTTCTTTAAACAGCGCTGGTGGATACGAAGCACTCGCTTTCATAAAAACTCACCTTTCTCAAGATGAAAATTATCCTGATGCTGAACTTCTTTTCAGAGTGGGATCAATACGAGCGGATAATGGTACATTTGAGAAGACCATTATGGGTCTATCTGATCAATACTATAATGAGATGTATACGCCGTTACCACCGACTGTTGATTTAAGTTGCGATGTAATATTACTTCACCCTAGGTCTAGTGGACAAATCAAACTGAAATCTGCTAATACACACGACTATCCACTACTGTGCGCAAACTACTTCACGGATCCGGAAAATCACGACGCAAGAACATTAGTTGCCGCTATCAGAACAATCTTAAAACTTTCTCAGACTGAACCGTTCATGAAGTACAACACCCGAGTATACAACAAGCCGTTTGTAGGATGCGAACACTACCCTTTCGATACCGACGAGCATTGGGAATGTGCCATACACGCCATGTCTAGATCGGCGCATCATCAAACATCCACATGCAAAATGGGGCCACCTGGTGACCCTACCGCCGTTGTTGACAACGAACTCAGAGTCTATGGAATTAACAATTTGCGAGTGGCCGATGCAAGCATTATACCGCAAAGTGTATCGGGACACACAAATGCCCCTAGCATGATGATAGGCGAAAAAGTATCGGATTTAATAAAACTGAAGTGGGGTCTCTTATAGTGTAATAAATATATTAGGTAGTGCGTTGTCGAAGGTTTTGAAGCACATGTGTTAACTTTATACGAGTGTGTTAAACAAACTGTTATACATTACAAATTTAATTTAAAAAAAACCTTTACATAAATGGACATATACTACAATAGTTTACTGTCCACAGCAATTCTAGTTGCATAATTAAGACTAAAATGAAAAAACTTCAAATAGGCACAACATTGTTATTTTGTTTATTACAACATTAAAGTAACTGTTATACACTTAAAAGCACAAGATATGATTAGCAGTAGCTATAATTTGATTGACAGACGTTAGCATTAGATTAAAGCGGTATCTGAGGGGTTATGTTAAACTTAAATTTTCATTAAAGGTGCTCGTTATGACAAATACTCTTAATTTATGTGGACTCACAGATTTAATATTGAAAAGTCAAAGCAATAATGTGAATTTACATTGATACAGAAATGTTTGAAGCGTTACGAAAGTTATATGATGCGTTAATAAGTAAATTACGAGGCCAGCAAACGGCTAACACAGCTGAAAGCTAACGAAAGCAGTGTAATTAAGCATAGAATGCAAAGAGCATAAACTGCAAACATGAGTGTAGTGCTAATAAAAAAACAATGAAAAACAGTGCAATTAAAACGAAAGTGATTAAAAGCAGAGATTTAAGTTACAAAGTGACGATTGACAGTTATCGAAAACGGTTTAATTTCTAAGTAAAATAAATGTATCAAGTCTTACTTCCAATACAATTGATGTGTTAGTTGCTAAGTTACGCGATGTTCATTTTCTATTGTTGTCAACTCAATCCATGAAAAATTGAGTTCACAGTTATTGTAAATTTTCGAATATAAAAGTTTTCTGTTGAAGTCGAAAAGTTCCTTTTAATTATCTTCAAAGTGTAATCCATCTGTGTGCAGAAATTCATTGTGCTAAAATATCCCAGTGAAGAGGAATCTGTGCTGCAAGATTTGGCCAAGTGCGTCCGACATCGGAGGAACTTTTAATCGAGTTCCGGGTCTACAGGCAGTTGAAATTTGTAACCAACGAGTAGAGCAGACCCTCCTTAGTGCCTATTTACAGAGATTTGGAGCAGAAAACCATCACCAGATTTATTAGATCCGTGACGTCCCTTCATTTGGCGAGATAGCATCGATGCTCAACTTATAAAGTAAATTCCAACGGGAAAGCAGATCCTGGGGCCCATCAATTTTGGGATGCAGCAAGAATAGACATTTTACAAAGTCCAGAGAGATTTTCCTGCTTCAGCTTCGTTCCAGAAGATTTTTAATACGATAGCATTGTTTGATTTTAGGACGCCACCCTCCTTTTGACGTCAGAAAAACAAAAGAGATTAGCCGTATTACGTCATACTTTGCATTGCATATTTACCTGACGCGAAATCCGTTGATTGTTGGTATTTTGAGTTCAAATTACGATCATTCATTTCTGTTTACGCTGTCAGGTTATAGGTTAAACTGTCGGATGCAAGAAAGTCGGGTATTTGCCATACTTCAATAAAATTTATACACAATAATAGATGCCTAAAACCTAAACCTCGCAGATAAGAGTTTTCTCATGCAATAGCCGGAGCATTATTTAAATAAGTTGCCAATAAATAAACTAGCAAAGACAATAAACCATTTATTTTACAAATTAATAATTACAAACATCTTTTGATGATCCCTAAGATTTCACAACTTTTGAATTCTGATTAAACCTATTAATTGTATTTGTGGTGATTATCCCTAATCATTTATTTATTTTGCCCCACAAGCAAGACGAGGGTCATTACAATACATCAAATATCTGCGTCAAGAGTGAGAATATAAAGCAAACATTCCATATAGAACAAACATTGTAAAAAGAGTTGCGAAATGGATAGATCACAACGCCGGGGATTTGTTTGTTAACCATTCTTCTTCAAGAGGGCGAAGTTGCTGAACGTTTTCAATGGTTCCATATTGCGCTATTGTATGTTCAAGTTAATAAGTTAATAGCAGACTTAAAGCACCAAATGTTACTAACTGTCAAGTGGAAACCCTCTTTAGAACATATTCTTGACAGATGAAAAGACTACCAAGAGAGTTGTTGCCTATATGATATTAATTGTCCGGAATCTTTTCATGGTAAGCATCTTTTTCCCTGTTAGTCTTATATTTAGTGCATCAACATAAATTTAATCATATATTTCTATTTTGTGTGACCTATTAAGCTTAAAGGTAGTAATAAATAATAGAGTAGATCATATATACATTCTCCTGCATAGATAAGAATGTCCTCACTCACGCACAGAAAGAAAGACCTGAAATACGGTTCGTCAGTTATATAGAGCGCGTCATATTTTGTTCAGCACGTGCAGTAAAAAATTAATATTGCTTTATGTTCGAAACTGTAATCAATTCTAAATAGTCGAGGGCTGTTTCAAAATATAAGAAGAAAAGGTTGATTGTAAAAAAATAATAAAATTCTAAACATATAGTAGAATGTAAGCGGTTGTCCATTGAATGAAGAGCTCTCGGATGGTGCTGTGGTTGTCCAAGATCTTTGCTAGACGTTTCCCAGTTCATACAACCCGTTTCTTCAGAAGCTATGTAAAAAAGAATCCATACTCAACATACTGGAAATTCGATTAATGAATGACTCGTTCTTTGATTTATTTCAGAATTAAAGGCGTTCAAAATTTTAAAATTTATATACAGTGCAGCAAGCGATCACAAAAATTTTACAGGAGTTGACCAAAATCTTCGCGATCGTTTTAGTTGTAGCGCTTGTGCATCTAGCACCCACACATCTACGTACCGACAATTATTATAATTACAACAATAATGATGTATTAAAACAAGTTACGTGAAGATAGAACATTTCCAATTCTGAATGTGGACATTAGATGTGAAATTAGAGGATCTAAGGAATGCTTTTAAATAAACTGGCTTCACCAAAACTACAAGGTTGAAAAAGGAATCTAATTTCCTAGCCTGTATCGTTTATTTCCCATATAGCCCGTTTCTAGTTGCACGCTTTTTATTGTCAATTAGGCTTAAATATTGTAATTATCATAGTCAAGTGTACGCGGATCCGGTCTTGTGTATGCAGCAGTTAAATTTGAGCGACCGTTCGGGATTTTTCGAGCAACGCCGGTTCACGGAGAACAGCAGTTGCTTGGGGGAGTTGCCCAGAGCCGCGTGCCTTGAGGCGGCCTGCGGCGAAATAAATGAAAGCGGCTGAGGCCTTACAACGTTTGCATGTCCAACACACGCCATTTTCGTCGTGTACAGGGTAAATACACAATTTGCAGGTATATTTCTGACATCCACTATGGGTACGTGACGTCAGCCGCCATCTCAGCACCAGCTGGCAGTCAGGGTATTCCCCCCGCATTGTGTGTGGTGAAATTCCAAGTATCACGCCGTTCAAGATTTGGTGGCGCAATCCAATGTGAGCCCAGCGGTTCTTAGGGCCCGATTGCCAGGTTAACTTGATACTTACAGGAAGTGATAAACGGACGCTCGAGCTGTGTGCTACCATAGCGCTAAAGGAATGAGCGTACGTAGTGAATTGCATAGTTTCCATGCATGCAATCGCGTACAGGGCCGGCTTCATACAGGAGCGGCATACGTTACAAATTAAAACTCGAGAATTCAAAAAATGTTAGTTTCAAATATGCTCTATTCAAATTTCGCGCTTATTTATGGGAGAAGCTTCTACCGAATCTATTCGTTAAAAGTAGTATAGTTCTGTCCTCAACATTGTAAAATACACTTGTATGGCCATTTTCAATATACTAGTTCAGATAAGTAACTAGTATTATTTGCTGATCATGGATAAATAATATTTGGTAGATTCAACAGTCTTCCTTTAAGAGTTTGTTTTATCTTTTTATACTCAAGCTACACAGTTAATTTTTTACTCTATGGATAAGTTATTGTACATAGTTTTAGTAGAAGAAACAGGTTCGTGTCGCTGCTTTCTATACTTTCCTTTTTACCTTTACCATGATGCTTAAGATGATGTTCACTTGTATTCTACTTTTTTCTGCGTCTTCACGGTTCTTCTAAATTTTATTGATGATGTATTATGACTTACTGCCTCTTCTACGTCTTGAAATGTTTGAAGTAATCCTGGCCGTACGAGTTTTTGATCCAGTAATGGTTGAACTATTGTCGAATCGGATTTTCCTTCAACCAGTTTTTTGAGTGTTGTACAATGACATTATAATGGGCAAATGATCAGAATTAAGCTCAGTTTTTACTGCTTGACGTACAGGATTGTTGAGGTACCTATATAACACGACTTTAAGATTATTATTAATATTGTCTGGTTGATAGTCAGCTCTATAAAGGTGAGCACTAAATGAACTCCGTTGGTGCACATACAAGTATACCATATGTTATGTCTCTGCAGCTGCAAATAATGTTTTGCATTTAGGTCACCTAGCAGTAAAGTTGGGATTTCACTACAACCTAGTTTATCTAACCCTGTTTAATCAGATTTTTGTTGGATGGTTTATATGCTGATATTAGTGGACTACCGTTAGTCATGAATATGTTTAATGCAATACCTTCTACATTTTTTAGTTCATGTACGTATAAGTGGTGAATGAGCTTCTTTTTAATTATGATCGTCACTACCCTGATGCTATTACCGCGTCCCTATCTTAGCAATATACGTTGTCTAACGGGTTCTGTATTAATAAAAGGTCAGAAGTTCTATAAAATTAAGACGTTGTGTTTTGAGACCACTTGCATTTCAATTGGTCACTGTTAATTATTAATTATGTGCACATTTACTTTGTAATGGCCCTCTTTAATTTTGCCATTTACGGCATTAAACCTCCTATTGATTGCATGCCTACTCCCTTTCATTACTAGAACTTCAATCCATTGTTTACGAAATTATGAATCGACGTGCACTTCCTCTTTGCTTTTGGACGAGCTAAGCCAATTCAGGGATTTCATTCCCATCCTTTATTCCATTGAGGACTTAGGAAGTATTCCCAGCTGTTCTAAAGCCGGTGTAGCTGTAATTTCAACAAAAATGCATACCGTGCAAATTAATTTTTTCACTAAACATGTTTTTGGACCGCTATCAACCTTAAGGTAGGTTAATTTCCTTTGAGTTAGCGTTGCTAATTAAGCGATGCGCGGTAATAGGCCCGCTAGGCCGGCTTCGCTATATTCTCTTGGCTCCGGAATGGAAATATGTGCCCTGGCACTTTTTATCTGTCACATGGATCACTCCCGCTTGTCATGGTTGGAAACTCTTTTGTAGAAGCCAAAGAATTACTAGCATCTGAGAATCTAGTTTCAGCGAGCTTTTTGTTTCTTTTCTTGCGATGCCTCTCGGTGAATCTGCTTCGGAAATTCTGAATGCCATGGCTGCATTTGAGCATTATTTATATTTTGCAACATTTTATATTTAATCGTCAGTTGTGGGAAAGATAGTACCAAGGAAAGTTTTGATTAAATGCTTACGATGGCTAGCAAAAGGTAGCTACATATTATTTTGATAATACTACTCGTATGCTTTATTCTTATAAGTTTTTCGAAGGCCTATTGGTAGACTCGTGTTTTATTTCTTATGTTAGAGATTATCTTTTTGTCAACGCCTGAAAAGCTGCGTGCCAGATAGCATAAGTTTTTCTCTGATAGATACCTGCGTAGTTCTATCAACTATGTTATGATTATGAACCCTGGTACTATTGAACGCGTAATTTAATTATGAGCCAAAGTTTAATAACTATTCTTTGCTATTTAACTTTGTTTAATTATGTTCTTTTGCCTAACGTAGCTTTTCTATATTAACATGTAACTTCCAGTTTAGCATTTTTATGCCAATTTTAAATTGATCGGACCATTGAACCCCAGGTTCTTGTGCATTGTTGAGCCTGGTTTTATATTTACGCGTCCAGGATGCTATTTCCTTTTATATCGTTGTTTTATGCAACTGCACCTACACAGTTTAATAATGACAGCCTCGTTATTGCTCTCGTTTTTTTTAGAGTATAGATTAGTGGAATTGGTGAGTGACTTTTATTTTGACTATGCGTTAAACTGGTTTTGTTGTTGTCGTGGTTGACGACTGGCGCCCTTCTGTAACTTGCTTTATTTTCATCAATTATTAACCTTAAGAACCATCGCCTGATCCTTATTCATGACAACAAATCGCCGAAAGTTTTGAGCTAGTCCGAGTTGCGAACACCTTTTGATGAAAGTCGGCACAACTTAACATTATCTGTCACTATTGCTGATGGCGAAAAAACATTTTCCATGTTAAAAATTATTTTAAAAAATATTTAAGATCAAAGTATGACACAAGAAATGCTATCAAATCTAGCTATAATAAGTATTAAAAACGACATTGATATTGATATAAATGATATTGTAGAGGTTTTCATTCGCATTTTCTTATTTTTTTTTAAACCTCACCGGTATCGGGGATCGAACTCTCAACCCTTAGATCAGTAACCAGAATGCTTAACCACTGAGCTACGGAGCCTGGCACTGAAGAGACTCTATACTATATGAATGGTATTTTTATTTTCTCGGCTGGCGCTGTGATGGTTCTTGTACACCTGATTGAGTAGAGATGTCAATTTGGTTTAGTACTGCTGCATACTTAGGCATTTTCTATTTGTTCTTCCGATATAAATAATTTGTTGTTAGCGATGAGGCTCAAAGGTTCAAACAAATATTGTTTACTGGATTCTGTTGGAGGCGACGTAAGTTCATCAGTTTTTCATTTGTTGTTCATGTTGGTTATGGAATCCCTCCGCAGTGGTTCTTGCTAACAGATCTTAATTTATAAGTTAATTGTACTTCTTTATGGCAGAGTTCATACAATATTACACTATCACAGTACCGAGGTCACGATATCTAAAAGTTCAGTGTAAAACATCTATTTATAAAATTCTGAAAACAGGTATATACAACCACACATTTATCTATAATTTTTAGAATTCCTACGATTATGTCAAAACATTTTATAAGCGATATTTTTAATTGTCCATAAAAATCAAATAAAAACTGTATATTTTCAATTATATCCAACACATTTCAAATAATACCAGCCGATTAAGAAAAAAAAAACTGCTATCACGTATATACAAACATCATTAACGCGAGAACGTCGAATCAAAATCAATCCCTGCACTTTTTGTTCTTATAAAAATAAAAACTAGAAAGTCTACTGACAACATTCAATTAAATTAAAACTGGTATCTTCTGGACAACTGCTACTAGTTTCGGACAAAGCTCGAAATCGAACGGAGTCACCAAACAACGCTGCAGATTGGATCCAAAGTTCTACAATACAGTAACAAGATACGCCTGAAGTTTTCATGTGAGAGTGCCATCAAAGAATTCTATTATGGTAAGCATCTTTAGTTGTTGTTGGCATAGTACCCTATTCGCTTGTGTGGTTTATGCTAAGAGATTTTTGTAATTTCTGTGCTAATGCACATATCTGTGCAAAGCCTTCTATGATTGATTATGATTATCTTTCATCAATTAAAATTCACATCCAAATTGCAACGTTAGTAAACATACGCAATGGTATATATATACACGACTATTTAGTTAACACTATAAACCAAAGTTTGGAATGTAATAATTACTTCCGAAAGTAACTGACGAATAAAACTATAAACAATTTAGAAATAAAATTGATGCCGAAATTTTATCGAAATTCTTGGCTATTAGCATTGCTCAATACATCTGCTTCGCCGAGGCCATAATGAATCACTTATATAATCGATGATTTAATTTAATCTCGTAGGTAAAAAACTACCGGTTTGAAAGGAAATTTTATATCAAGTCCACTTGACAACGTTACAGATAATGGACTTTTAATTAGCATGACGAACTTGAACCATTAATGAACAAAATCAGAAAGTAGGCCTGGCCAATCCAGTAAGAATTTAGTTTAATATTTTTGTTTATCTTATCAAAGTAATATTTTGGTGATTAGGTTCCACATCAAAATTTTAGGGTAAACTCCTTTAAAGTCTAGGGCTATCCAAAGGGCTGCTAATTTAAAAACTTTAAGTGCAAATACTACGAGTTAACCATCATTACAATTTTACTCTTTTGTAAATAAATGCCATAAAAACAAGCTTGATAGTAACGAAATGAGGAGTTTATATTAAATGGTTTTGTATCAGTGTCCATTATGAATTGATTTTCAAATTTCAAGCTGTTTTATGATTTGAATACTCATATTTTGTAAATTTAGAAAAACAGTATTACAGTCTATATAAAGGCAAGTGAAGCTACCTGCGTGCGTGCGTCACGTCGCATCGTCACCGAACGGATTTGCGTCGTCCAGGATCGGACTTACCTCCTTCAACGGCAATGATACAATCTTCACTGCTTTATTGCGAGAGAATGCTGTGCCATTGTAGAGCGACTATTTATTCACTTTACCATAGGAACTGATCCAAATAATCAATAAATTCACATTTTTTCTTGCTCTCGTCAGCCTGTTACCGCCACTTCTTGTTAACTATAGTTTCCCTAAATATGTTCAAATGTCGCAACGGTACGAGAGTATATTTGAGAGTTTACCAGTTAGACTCAGTGGAGACGGTGTGCAATTCTTTAAATGATGTGATTACCAAATATAATGAGCGCCAACAAGTTTTTCAATTACAACAAATATACTCAGATACGTCAAGAACTTATAAACTTAGTTTAATCGCAGCAGGCTATAACACAATATCTAAAATACAGCAGGTAGCAGTAACGAAATCAGACAATAAATGGTATAATCAGTACATTAGATTTATTAAGCAAAGCTGAATAAAGTAACCAGTACAAAAATTCTTAAGAGCATTACTTACTCGAATTGTGCACCCCAATTAACGGTAACTTAGCAGTGATTGTTATTTTTTGGCGAGTTTTTGTTATTATTTAAAATCTGTTGTATTGGTTTTAAAGTAGGGAATGGCATCATTGAGTTTCGCCATTTGGAAATAGATTCTTTTTTAATATATTCATTTTGTTTGTTATTTCATTTGGGTTTTAAAACCACTTGGTTTATTTTGGAGCATTTTAATGAGAAGATGTTTTAAAAAATGCCTCTTCTTCAATTGCGATTGGTGTAATTTATTTTTGCTATAATGGTTATGTGTTCCCTTTTAATAAGCATTTGTTGGAAACCAATTATAATGTTATTGTCTTTATCATTTCTTTTACTTATTTAGTTTGTTATGTCGTCTGGACAGGTTTTAATTTTCTTTACTTTTATTTAGTTATAATTAAATGTATAGTTGCTGTTATTGTTGAAATAAAATTTTCCAAATTCACTTGGTTTTATTAAAATTGTTTTTTGTGAAACAGATTAGGTCATCTTGGTTTTATGTGGCGATTTCGTTATAATTTTCAATCTTTCTTTTGCCTTTGACTGATCTCCGGGGATTATTGTTAAATCGGCGGGTTTGGATATTTATTGTAAAATGCAAGATAGCAGTTTTATGATAGCAGCGAAATCAGACAGCCAACATCCTATAAATTGATTAGCAGTGATTAGCACAACCTTAGATTAAACCAATGACATGCAAAATTTACATACTAAGTACAGCTACAGTTTCTTTCATAGGACTTACGTTAGAAATATCATTATCATAGATCATTAGGTCGTATGCTACTTATCTGAAGTAATCATGCTTCTGCAGTTGTGACGCCTAGAGGAAATACCCTTTCTCAAGTAAGCGAGGTCGCTGAAGTTTTGAAACCCCAGGTAACGCTAAAATGCCGGACGAAATTCAGCTAACTGCATTACGTTACCAAAATCAAAAATGAAGTGATTCAGTCACCCTGTAATTACAGGTAATGGCCAGAACGGCTTCTAAGTTTCGCAGGACACTCAATAACTACAAACTTATAATGATTATGCGTTACTTTCCAGGCACTCTACATATCATTTACTATACTTCAAATGTAATTTTTTAAGTGTCGATCACTGTCGCCACTTAATTATAACTACGAACGTTCCGCGGAAGGTTATGCTCATTCTCAAAGAAAAAACAGGCGAAAAAATTAAATCTTAACTATTAACTTCTAATTTCCTATAAAAACGGATTGTTCCCCGAAATGTTTAAGAAGAAAAGTGGCCTATAAGAGGTTTCAAATATTACATAGGATATCCTGACCGTTCCCCAGATTTTTTTAGGTACTAAATGAGAAAGTAAATCCTTAATCATGCTATGTCTAACTAAAATTACCTGTTTGGAGAATGAAAGTTTGAAGTCTAGACCGCCTGTCTCAAGACTTTATTCACGGAAAAAACCCGACAGCTTTTAGCGCAAAAACAATGGAACAAGACATAAATAAGTGTTGTACACAAAATTATAAATAAAATTTGTTCTGGGGTCTGGTGCCTCGTTCGACGCTCCTTGGCAGTCTGCAACCCAACGTACACGCCTGGTAGATCGGCCAATGTCTCTGGTCGCGATAAAATTGGCCTAGTGTCACCTAGTAATTCCCATGAACGGTATAGGTTAGATGTACGAGCTAAGATGGCGATGTTTACATGTCGTGCCCTTGGAAATGTTGTTAAATTCAGTGAATACCATGCTCCCTGGGGATTAATTTTTGGGCCGCCAACAGCGAACGTGAAACTGTTAACTCGGACAAAGTGTGGGAATTTTCGGCTAAAAATTTCGTCTTTTGTCCGGACTCCTGCAGGTGGAGTGGCTCGCCTTTGGTGGCGTTCCAGGCCCGCGCCGTTAGACGAAAAATCTTTCTGGTGCAGATACGTCGTGCCCTTACTTGTATTTAGTTAGGTTAGGACCTGGGGAACGTGTTCAGAGGGCTCAGGAAAATCTACAAGCTATCACCGGAGACCTTCGGCCTTTACCAAGTATAAGGGTTATCAGGTCCACTGAATGTACACTGTATGACCGAAGATCGTCGGCTTTCACCAAGTACAAGGTTTAAGAAGTTCTAGGACGGATGGAGTCCTGGGACTCAAATCTTACGGTTCGGACAGGACTAGTTGCTAGACCCAGCCGTGTGTAGAGCGAAGAGCACTTGCTGGTCAGGATCGGAGAACTCAAGTGCCTTCAGCAAGCCGGGCGTTCTATTTTTGACCCTTTCGGATGCTGGGCTGCTTCTAGGTAAGATTTGAGTATGATTGCGTCGAGCGCTGGTTAAAGCTACGTCCCCCCGCATCACGGATGAGTTCGCCTTATCTCGAATCCGCGCGCTCGAGAGATGCAAGCGCACATTGTAACTGAACTAGCGCCGTATAAATTTCCATCATTATTTATGCTCTACATAAATTTGGTGCAGGTGCTAACGTTGCAAAGGAATAATACCGTACAGATACAGTTATGACTTCGTTACCAGCTTACTTTTGTATATGTAGACAAAGGCTTAATATCCTGAAGCCCGTCAACTTATTTTTAATCCAATTTAGTACATACATACATACAATTTAGTATTAGAAACAATTTTCTCCAACTGTTTACACCATAGATCTATACCGACACTCCTCTTTCTCTGGTCGCTATTCTTCAGAGCAGAACAAACATGACTTCTTTCTTCAAGAAGTTGTTTGGATAATTTCATTCTATCACTGATACTTAAGACATTTCGAGTACTGCGAGATTATAAATTAGTTTCGTTTCCTAGAAATATTCAAAGCTAACTCGATGATAAAATAATCAGTAAATAAGCTGAGAAAATAAAATTGTTTCATACAGTTGTGGTATTTAGATACTGGTACTAGATAATATACAATAATTGCTTACACCCAAGCAGTTCTTTAAAATCTGCAAACTATCATTATTCTTTTTTTGCTTCAGGAGTGGACCACTAGGCTCATTATCCTGACAACTTTGGCAATAACAAATGTCTGCTATAGGGAAACCTTCGCCATGAAACATCGAAAACATACTACTGAATCGGCACACACGCACGTCCCTCTGGAACATAGAAATCCATCGCAATTACACTTAGCAGGTACGTATAACGACAATACTTGTTTTCTATTACTCCCTCTCAAAGCCTCTAATAACAGTCACGTGAACCTTGCTGCTGTTAGATTTGACCTACATAATATTCAATTCACAGAATACGACTTCATCATAGTTGGAGCAGGTTCAGCTGGATCAGTCATAGCCAACCGTCTTTCCGAAATTAAAACGTGGAAGATCCTCCTTCTCGAAGCTGGTCCACCAGAGGGAGGCCTGTCTGAATTTCCTGCACTGACGGGTCTTCTACAGTTTACGGATTACAATTGGGGTTATGAAGCCGAACCACAAGCCCATGCATGTCTGGCCGTTGATAATGGGCGCTGTCCGTGGCCCAAGGGAAAAGCTTTAGGAGGTTCCAGTGCTATCAATTTAATGATCTTCACTAGAGGAAACCCAGAAGATTATAATCGTTGGGCGGCACTAGGTAATCCGGGGTGGTCCTACTCAGATGTCCTTCCGTACTTTCTTAAATCAGAAGATGCACGACTAAACGATTCTGTTGAAGCTTACCACAACAAAGGAGGTTATTTAAGTATAGAGAACACACTACTATCGGAATTTGGAGCTACGTTCATATCAGCCGGAACGGAACTAGGTTATGCAGTTATTGACCATAACAGTCCTGCACAGATTGGCTTTTCCAGGCTGCAAGTTAACACTAAACGAGGGCGCCGGCACAGTGCAGCAACTGCTTTCATCCTACCTGTGCTTCATAGAGAAAATTTAATAGTTCTTACTGGAGCCAAGGTTACAAAAATTCTTATCGATCCTTCAACAAATACAGCACTCGGTGTGGACTATACATGGGCGAATAACACTTACACTGCTAAAGCTAAAAAAGAAGTGATAATTTCAGCTGGAGTGTTTAATTCTCCACAGCTACTAATGTTATCAGGAATTGGACCTAAAGCTCACCTTGACGAACTTGGAATTCCTACTTTAAGCGACTTACCGGTTGGGGAAACCATATATGATCACGTAGTTTTTTCTGGAATTATAATAACTACCAACGTAACCAATAATGGCGCAGGAAACTTTGGTCCTATGGAGTTTCTACAATTTTACACCACAGGAGAAGGGCCATTATCCAGCATTGCCGGATTCGAAGCACTTGCTTTTCTCACAACTGACATCTCGGAAGATGAAGGATATCCCGATGTAGAATTACTATTTGGAATTGGATCCATGCGGGCGGATAATGGAACAATTGGTAGAAGGTTGATGGGAATGACTGACGACTACTTTAATAAAATGTTCACCCCGCCAGGTATAACTACAGATGTTCATGTTGATGTAGTACTACTACATCCGCGTTCTAAAGGGTTTTGAGATTGCATTCGACTCGTCCAAGCGATTTCCCATTGCTGTATGCCAACTACTTCACAGATCCCGAAAATCGTGATGTAAAAACTATTGTAGCCGCAATAAGACTAATCTCAAAACTTATTGAAACCCCAGCGTTTAAGAAGTATGACGCGCAATTATTTACAAAACCATTTGTGGGATGCGAACACTTGCCCTTCGACTCTGAAGAACACTGGGAATGTGCGCTGCGATTAATACCAAGATCGGCACATCACCAAACATCTACATGTAAAATGGGACCACCCAATGATACCACAGCTGTTGTTAATCATGAACTAAAAGTATATGGAATCAGAAAACTGAGAGTTGCTGATGCAAGCGTGATACCGATTCCTCTGTCTGCACATACCAATGCGCCTTCTATAATGGTTGGGGAAAAGGCGTCAGATATCATAAAAAAGGAATGGAGAAAAATTTGATCATTAGAATAAATAAATTATTTCTTACTCAAGTTGTAATGAATGTGCCAAAATCCCGATACTGGCAAATATTGCAGTTCCCAACAATATCGTTTTCTTTGATTAGCGCTACCCTCCTTGCTAATTTTAGTATCATAGTCATTCATACCGTACCTAATGGGATACTTTCTATTCCGACACACAACACACTTAGCTTATATTTGTATGCCCTTTGCGTTTACATACGTGTGTGTGTGATCTTGAACTAGCAATTCAATCAACTAACCATTACTAAACTATTAACTTACGATTCACATACAGATAATAAAGTACAACAAAAAGAGGCAAGTTAAACTGGTTTTACGCATGCAGTATTCACAGTATTCTGTTGAGCCTAGCGTAATTTGATTCTAAAATTCTGCATCATCCTAACTTGAATTGCTTATCAAATCATCTACGTAAGAAATATCACAGAAGAGAACACTGGCTAATATTACGATAGAATAACAACACCAAACTAATGTAGTATTGTGCAATAAACGTATGTTCCTAAACGTAAAGCGATATAGGTACTATTAATGTGAAATAAACAGCAAAAAAAGTTGGCTTCTTTTTGAGCAACCTTGACTTCTCTACTACTTTCACTTCTCTTAAACATGGGAAAACAAACATGCTCTTATTTGAACATTCGTATTTTTTTAATATATATATTTTATTAGAAATAAAAATAAATTATACTCCACAAGCTAATGTGTTGCTGCGTACAAGATATACTAGGGTATTGAACTATTAATGACTGGACACTCAAAAATAAGTGAGGTTACTCTATCTCTCTCTCAAAGAAATTCTTGCAGTCTTTTAAAGTCGACAATAAAATAATATCTTATATCCCAGTCAACGGAGACAATAAAAAAAGTTGTGTACAAAATCCTGAACAATTGGGAATGAAAAATTGCCGCCATCTTAGAAACAAAGGAAACTTCTATGCATTTTTACTTTCCCATACCCATAGGTATAGGGAAGTCTTGGAATCATGAAAATTTTGGAAATCGAGATTTTCACATATAATCTCATAAGAGCATTAATTCTTTCCAGAAATTTTTTGAGTGCATTCCAACCACGTCGTAGTAATTTGTCCGAGCGGGACGCGAGGGCAAATTAGGACGTTGTTGGAATGCACGAAAACTAATTTCCGGATATGAATTAATGCTCGAATGCAGATTCGGTAAGAAAATCGTAACGACACAAACGCTCACAGTTAGGTTGGTCTACGTACAAAAAATTTCCAAGAAATTTTTGTTGTCTTGGTTACGGCTCGTGACCTAATTTTTCTATTGGTCATTAATGAGTGTTGTACGATTTTCACAGAAATATCCGTTTTGGGCCTCTAGGAACCCAAAAAAGTGGTTTTTAAAAAATGTCTGTCTGTGTGTGGGTGTGTGACGCTCCTACAGCCGAAAGTATTGCTCCGATTTTGATGCGCTTTGGAATGCGGGGGTGTATCGAAAATTCATCGACAAAATACGCTTTTCAAAAAAATGCGAAACCGGAAGCGGAAGTTACGCATGTTTTTTTGGTATCACTGTTTTCGTGATTAAAATTTTGAAAATTTTATCGCGGATAACGATAGAGGGTCATAAGACAAATCTGTTAATTTTTTGCCGAACTCGCTAGGTTTAAAATGAAGGGCGCTATGATTTTTTGAAAATTACTCAAAAACGGATGAATCGATTCAATTGATTTTTTTTTTCTGAATAGTATATGAAGGCTAACATGAGGTGATATAAAAAGTGTTTTGAAAAATATTAAGGGGCCTAAATTACAAATTTTAAAAATTTTGGAAATTTTCTAAAAATCATTTCTCAAAAACTGCCCACAGGAATTTGTTTAAACTTCATACACTGATAGACCCCGAAAAGGGCTATCGATCTGTTTTTTAAAGAATCTCATGAATTATCTGTGGCGCCCTCTACGAAGCTTTGAAGTTTGAAAATTTAAACCCCTTTAATTAATAAACAAAACAAGATAGGTAGCTGGGGTTTTCACTGAATTGCTCAGTGCTTAATGGAGCATATGAATATGCAAAAAAATATTACACTCGTGGATATATGTAAGCGCACCGGCCCCCTCCCCCCTCTATTTTTTAAAAATAATTTTTTTATTCTAACGGTTGTTATATTTTTGCGTCAAAGAATCTTTTTCCGCGAAAATAAAAAAATCGATTTTCTATGCCCTAGAAAATATAATTTCCAGGTACTTAGAAAATTTCACCTCGGTGCTACAGCCGTTTTGAGGAAAATAATACATAAAAAACTAGCACAGTGGCGGCTTGTCCACTTGGTGCCATCTACAGAAGCTTACGTGAAAGTGTAAACGCTTATCACGGTGAAGACGTGAGTCATCGAGTTGAAATTTTGATATGTTGTAAAGACTGTTGAATAAAGACGATATGAACAGTTTCCAGTATGGGAAAGTCCAGGGAGGTAGTCACGTCCACTTTTTTATTATAGATTTTAGACTTGTTAACGCCACTTCTTGTTAACTATAGTTACCCTAAATATTTTCAAATATCGCAACGCTACAAGAGTATATTTGAGGGCCCACCGGCTACACCCAGTGGAGAAGGAGTGCAGTTCTTTAAATGATGTAATTACCAAATATAATGAGCGCCAACCAGTTTTTCAATTAGAGCAAATATACTCAAACTTAGTTTAATCTCAGCAGGCTATAACACAATGTCTCAAATACAGAAGGCAGCAGTAACGAAATCACAATGGTATAAACAGTGCATTAGATTTATTAAACAACGCTGAATATAGTAACAAGTACAGAAATTCCATAATTTTGATTAAGCGTTAGTCGTACACTACTTATCTGATAGCGTCATGCCTCTGCAGGAGGTGACGGGCTGTGGAGGATGCTTGCAAACGTCACAGCATACAAAGTACTCAGACGATGAACAAACTCGAACTAAGCCCAGAAGTAAAAGGCATTCCGAAATCAGAAGAATCGCTGAAGTTTTTTACAGCTCTTGGGTGACGCCTGAAGGGAATTCTCAAGCAAGCAGAATCGCTGATGTTTTGCAACTCACAGGTGACGCCTGCAATACAGGCAATTTCAGGACGGCTAGCAAACCTGTGATAAATAAACCGTCTCAAGGACGCGGACGTATTTGCCCTATATAAGTGCCCAAGGTCCATAAACCGCATCAAAGCGAAGCTTCCACAAATAATATTTCAAAATACCTGAAGCTAAGAGCTAAAACTAAGAGTACGATCACAGGAGTCCTGCCGACGCTACGTTTTTGCAAGAGAAAAACAACCGAACCGAAAATGAATTGTTTGAAACAGCTGCCAAGTCTGTCGGTAAAGCAGATTACCACTTAAGCACTAAGCTGCGTTTGCACGACGACCGCGTTTAAATAAAGAATTATGCACAAATCAAATTATAATGCTAATTACGCTTTTCACACGTAACAGACTATTAACATTACTTATAACAAAATACGTCTAAGAATGAAGATAACTCAATTCTTTACAAAAGGTAAAATAAATTTTTTTGTAAATGCAGTAGCTTATTAGTAGATGAAAGGCAAACGTTACGCAAGAGAGGTAGGATACGATATAATGGTTTGAATGTGTATTGCTGCCGTGGAGTCATTGCATCATATCACATTCCTTGAATAATTTATTTATATACAGGGTGTTTGTAAATCGCGCTGCCATCCCGTAGCATCGTTAATGATAGATACCGAAAAAACTTTTTTGCAAACTCTTGTACAAATAATCCCGCTTTTCTGCATCCACACATATCTGCGATGTATGCACTTGCAAACTAGAATAATTCATTACCCTGCCATTTTAGAACCTGATAGTATACTCGAAAAAAATGCCACTAGAACGCACCCCCTATTGGTGGCAGTGAAGAAATATCTGGTCTCATTTTCGTTAGCAATTTCATGATAAAATAAAATCGACGTTTGTTCAAAGTCTGGATTGTTGGGCGAAGGCCAGAAATAGCAAGAAGAAACCGTTCCCCAGCGTTTGCAACTCCCTCGGGCGAAGAATTACGATTATTAGCTGTGTTGCACAATTCTTTACTTTTTTCGTATAGTCAACGCATTTAATTTTATCTTGATCGTAAATTGCTGAAGTAATGTCGCTGTCACTAAAAGCATCCAAGAACAAAATACTATTCGCAAGTCCTGACGACTGCAGTTTTCCTTTACTAGGCTTAACAAAAATTATATTTTCCTGCGGACGAGCCTGTGCGAATAATAAGACAAAAATATTAACATCTTCACCAACAGCTACAGCTGCTTGATCAAAATAAGCTTTACTTGTGGTGTTAACAATGAAACAATCTGCGTCCTCTGGGTTTGATCGAAATGCAATTCCATGATCCTTTAACTTAACCGAAAACATGTTAATTATTCTGGTGTTTTCGTCTAACAGAAACTGCTCTTGCCTTATAGTTACGTTCATGTTTGCTTCAAAATTAATATTTACAATTTTTTGTAACGAAAGATTGGAGATTTTGCTCTAGTTTTTTTTGGTGGTGTCTCTGGTATTCCTATACCAGAGACACCAACCATCGAAAACCACTTTGCAGTTTTTCTAATAGTCCCCTAACGTAATTTACAAAACCCAGACAAATACTGAAAAAAATCGTATTTTGTTTCTACATAGTTCGATGTAGAAGAATATTAACGTAGTTCTTCAAAATTATGATGACGCTTGGCGCTAAAAACATGTCATATAATGAGATTTGATCTTTCGCATGCCAGATTCGTTAAAGAGAGATAATGGAAATGGAGCCAACTAATATAATAAATGCAAGACCTTTCTTGGAAATTGCTATTCTTTGAAAAAAAAGTACGAAATCAACCATGAACTCAATTAACAGTGAACACTTTACAGTAGCTAGAAGGATCCCAACATTCGCGTCGAAATGCCTCTCGCGGAAAAATTTCCTGTCACGGGAAACAGACCAGTAGTTGGCCAGCTGTAGTCGAGCACAGAGGTTGCGTATGGTATGTCATTTGTTCTCGCCGCTTGGGGAAGCCTTACCGTGCCAATTTTAGACGATTGTGGGATATATTCAGTTCCCCAAAATGTAATCTATGTGAAATTTCGAATCCCGTCTGGTTTTCAGATTCACAGAAATTCCCGTATCGTCGACGTCCTGCACTTCAATTTATCGCATCCTAACCCTCTTGATCCCGACGAAGCCCTGGGCAAAACGTACCGTCATCACGTGTGGATTGACGCTAATTGCTCGTAGAAAATCGAACTATAGTGGTCCATTTTTTATTGTCTGATCGACGCTGCCCTGGAGGATCTGCTGTCACATACCCTGTAAAACCACACAAATTTCTCTCGCTGACATCTTGGGGAGCTTTAATTTAGCTTCCGGCTGTTTTAATTTTTATGAAGGCACTGTATGTAATTTCTTATGGTGATTTTAATTCCATCGGAGAATCGTTCTTCCTT
Source organism: Agriotes lineatus (assembly GCA_940337035.1). NCBI lineage: Eukaryota > Metazoa > Arthropoda > Insecta > Coleoptera > Elateridae > Agriotes > Agriotes lineatus. The sequence goes on from OW679203.1 coordinate 67,165,635, forward strand.
TAATTAAAGTTCGTGAATATTTATACATATCCGCTCGATGGTTTTACTAACTTCAATTAGTTGAATATTAGAGTTTGGTGTTATGCTAGAAATAAGTAATACTGTCGTGTTTAAGTTTATGTTTGCTATAATACAACAGGCTAACTTCATACATTTTCTGGACAATTCTTTTCAGATCATTTATGTCTGCGTATCTTATGTTATTAATCAGCATTTCGTTGACTACTACCCCAGACTGTTTCCTTGTAAACTGCTTCCTTCATGATTGTTTCTGAGTATAAGTTAAAAGTAGAGGCGCGAGAATACATCACTGACGCACTACCCTCTTACTTTGATGTGTTCTGATCGTGAATTTTCTATTTTTATAGTAGCTGTCTAATTATAGTATAAATTTTACATAATTCTGATGTCTCCAGTACATATCTATTTGTTTTTTGGGCAATATTGCCTTGAAAAACAGAGTTCCGTAATAATTACAGCGATTGCGATAAACGCAAGTGTTTCCGCTATATTAGCCAAAATTGAGTAAAGTCAATGAAAGCAAAGAGACGGATTCGACAAATACATCGGTGAACCTCACAATCTATGCACGGCTCTTGTTGATACTTAGCTAAATTTACAATTGGCGTTGACGTTGACGTTCACAATATGTAAAACTGCAATAGTTCCACTAACGACTTTAAATTGTCATAACGCATAAAATTACATTATTTATACTATTTCGCGGCATGTATTTTGATGCTCTAGACGTCTAGACAAGCAGTAAATACTGTTGTAATAACTAGTAGCTAAAAGTGCATTTGGCCAATCACAGCTTTAATTAAGGAGTACCAAATATTGACGTCATTATTACTGTTATGAAAGTAAATAACATGGAGTTTAACGTTGCATTGCTAGAAGGCTTTCAGATGAAAATAACGTTACTAGAAAAAATATCTGGAACACACGCCTTTCAATAGACTAAATGCTGGGAAAGCGCTGCAGTTGCTTTCTGATAATAAAATTGAGATCGACTATTTTATCAGCACGCACGAATGCACCTGCTAGAACGATTGGCGAGATGACGATTTAATAACGAATGGGAGAAGCTTTATCGAACATTCCCTTACCGTCCTCATTGAGTATGAAAAACCTTCTTAAAAGATAATATTATAGCAATGAAAAAGTTATTATTTTCACGCCTGCTTTCAAAGTTATTACCCAAAAGTATGCACTTCAATATACAGGGAATTTATTTTAATAGTTAACATAAGCGTTTCGTTTCTATACCATCATTTAATCATACAGGTCATTTCCATAGTTACAAATTGACACCTATAGATAAGAGCGTGTATTTTACGAGAACATAGGAATTATTACTTGTCAAAAAGACAATTAAAAGTTATCATAATGTATACCACTGAAGAAAAGATACAACACACAAGTTGTTCCTAAAAGATACAACACACAAGTTGTTCCTATGTATCCTACTTCTTAGTTGCATACCTACATTCCGGTAACAAAAGTAAGTTTCTTATTAGCAAGTACCTAATTCAAATTCGTATGTTAACTCGTAAAATAAACGCTCTAATCTATTGATTTCATTGGTAACTATGGAAGTGACCTGTATGATTTAATGCTGGCATAGAAACGAAACTGCTATGTTAACCATTAAAATAAATTCACTGTATATAAAATAAAATTTAGAAGAATAAACAGCAAATTTTTTTATTATACGCCCATCTTTCCTCGCCTCTCCTCTTCGACTAGTCCCTTCCACAGATAATTATCACCATAACTTTGCTTACTTCGTTTTAACATCTCAAGTATAGGAAGGAATATGGCGTACGGTATAATAAGACTTAAGAGGTATGTAACTGTTTTTGCTTATTCTAATTAATCAAATAGCGTAAAAATTAAAAATATACATAAGATATTACAATATCTTTAAATCCCCCTTACCTTCATTTAGAATGTATCTTACTTTTGATTTTTGTAGCTTAGCTTCGTTTGTAGGTATTGGTGATGGTGCCAATCATGTGCCTTCATGTCCATGTTTTGGATGTCTGAATGGAACCAAATAATAAATTGCGGTGCGTTTTCTTCCATACTGTAAACCACTAGATAAACTCGGAAGTTTCAGCAACCTGGCTAAGAAATTATAGCAGTTACCTACCAGACCACGTTTAAGTTATTGAATTTAGCAAAGGATACATCATTCTGATCCAGTGCTAATGGCACAATAAATCAAATTTGAATTTTAAAATCATCAACCAGCGAAGTGAAATATCGAAACTACACTCTGCGTTAGTCTCAATATACTCGCATATTTCGCAAATCAACAGTATTCAAGATAACAGCGATTTTCTTTTTCAATAACTGAAATAAATATTTTGTGTATTTAATTTGTCAGTTTCCAGTGCGATGCATACATACTACGCTGTTTTCTGATAGCTTAAAATTTATTGTACTAGAAATTCTTAATTTTCGACGTCGTTTTTCGACGTCGTTCTGAATACTACGGTTAAATTACTATTAATTTTAATTCAACGTCTTTGTATCACAAGCTGAAATGGCCGGTTATCATGTACGATCGTGCGAATAGGAATTTCTTGGAAGCACGTCGCCTTCATAACAAGACTTTTCCTAATCGTCAACTGCCTTCCCACGTGAGGTTTGTAAAACTTTACTAATGGCTGAGGGACACTGGTTTCTTTGTAAAACGTGCCTACGATTATGAACGGCCGATGTCAGTGGCTACATCTAAGGTGGTAGATCAAATTTCGACAATAGTGGATGACAACCCCGAAACAAGCGTAAGAATTTCAGCTGAAGCGGGTGTAGGTGGTCGCCTTGTTTGGAGAACTCGCCAACATCAACTTTTATATCCGTACCATATCCAACGGGTACAAGCCCTTACTCGCCCTGACCAGAATGATATTTTGTCAGTGGTTTTTACGGGAAGCATCATTTCCACTGATGGGATCTTTAATTACTACAATAACCACGTTTAATAGATGGATAGGGCCCAGTGGCGTATTAACCATTTTTGCCTCCAGAAGCCCCTTACAATTTTGGCCCCAAATATTATTTACTATTCGAAAACTCTAGAAATTATTGGCTGTGATTATTTCAGGTTGCTATATTCAGTAGATACATGCCTGGAATTAATATTTTATGACAAATATGAAACACTTTTTGTTAATCATTCCCTTTGGCGCCCTGTGAAATTCTGCGTAAGAAGCCCGGGCTTCTCAAGCTTCTGTCATAATACGCCACTGGATAGGGCAAAGTTATCCCATTCCATGGCTTCCTAGGTCTCTCGATTTAACTGATTTGGGTAGAATTTGAGGGTACTTAAAACATTTAGTGTATTATATACCCTTTAAATATTTGCCTTATGACTGATAGATAATATAAAATGAGAGGTGCAATAATAACAGTTATACCAAAACAAAAACTGTTTTTTATTTACATAAAGCCACGCAGCTTTAATAGCAAAGAAAAATAAAAACTAAATATACAAGGTGCCAAAAACGGAGTGTTACATATTTAAGGGTGTAGCACAATAAAGAACAAGTTAAAAAGTCTTAATCAACAGGGGCCAGGAAACACTTCGTTAGAGAGGAATAACCCTAGTAGTTGGTGAGAGATAAAAAATGTAAGTACTGACATAAAACCGAAATTTCAAAAATGCTTTCTCCAGCAAATTTGAAAATGAGAGAACCTTTTTAGTGCGAAATAAATGGAGCAATCCAAAAGTTTGAACTTATCCTTAATATTTTTAATTTTCAAATATTTTTAATTGTCGTATGAGATCGCTCAGAGACGCTACTTAAAATAATATACTTACAGATATTATTTTCATGCAAATTAAATATCACAAGTGTTGGTCATAACGGTTGTTTGCCTACTCACTTGTACCGCTGTAGTTGAGACTCTCACATTTAGGGGGTGCTTAAGTCCTCATTCTTTTATTAAAAAAGGGTGTACAAAACTAAACATACATTTTATTGAATCATTTTTTAACAAATCATACTCTAAAATAATAAAAGTAATAGAAGTAACATGCGTATTTCGATTTCCTACTCGAATGATGAATTCGTGCACAATTTCTTCGGTATTTTTGCTTGTTCCTTGCTTAATACGTTTCCAATATTCAATATATCAATCAAAACGTATAGAAGAATTAAAATTCATAATCGAACACGTTCGATTCGCGGAAAGCACCCAAATAAGAAGTTTGATCGATTTACGAATTAAAAAATGCATTCTAGAGTTCGCCCCCGAGAACTATGAGGGGTCACCAAGTGCAGTTACGGAACCGAAGTGTATTACAAAACCATAAAAATTGACTTTCCGATTAGTCGATAAAAAGAAAGGAAAAACGTGCGCTAACAAATCTACGGTTTAATAGATTTGATACAAGAGAACTGTAACAGAGGAATGCACTGCGAAATAATAGCAATTTACGCAGAGTTAACGGTTATTATCACAAACTTTCAATTAACTGGAAGTCTTGGCACAAGAGTCGTTGGTCATACGTACGTCATTCAAGTTATTATTAATTCCTAGTTACTTTTAGCACTGATTCAGAGATTAATACTGCATGTGGGGGATATAATATTAACCCACAGCGCCCACAATCTGGACACGAAATTACTAATGAGACTCTGTATTAGAGGCGATCAACTATCGGTTTGGGTCACTATCGGTTTAACGATAGTCTATGAAGAGAAAATATCGATATATAGATAATACTATCGATAGTCAATTTAGTTACAAAAAATTAAAGTTAATACTAAAAAATATTTTAATATAGGATAAAAAACTACATAACACACGAGTTAATTTTTTATATAAAAAACTATAAGTATGTGTAGAAATCTAAATCCCCCAACAAATCATTTACTACCTACCTACCTGAAATTGCAGAGTTATTTTTATGAAAAAATATAGCACGGCAGGCGGAGAAACTGCTATCGATGTTTTATACTGCACTAATCGGTAGTTCAACAGAGTTTCGATAGTGCATTTGCCATCGATATATCGATGTTTGTTATCGATAGTTTATTACCTCTACTCTGTATATTATATTAGGCCATTTGTTACGTCATTCTGGCCGTAAATAGAAGAGAAGCAAAGGCAGCCGACTTCTCAGCCGGAGCTGGTCGTGGGTTAAACAAAAGACTCTAATCTTAAGCTGAAAAAAAAATATGGGCGCCAAGTAGCAAGTAACCCAAGCACTTTGCCAATCAAATAAAAGGTACATGTCGAAAGGGGCTACTAACCAATCCCTGAAAAGGAGAGAGGGCCGCAAAGGCACAAATAAAATTAGCAGACATAAATAAGGATTCATGTATAATTTATAACAATAAAGGTAGTCAGCAATACATACAAAAAAATACACGGCAAACCAAAATATCGCGATAACTATATCAGTAGTGGGAGAGCGCAACTTTAAGTCATCAGAGTATATAAACCATTTGTGAATATTTAGTATAAAGAAGTAGTATAAAAAAATATAAATTGACTGTAAAATTAGCAATTTGCACTACCGGTAGTTTACTCGGTAAAAGCGCATGACCGCCGTGATAGCGATTAAAGGTTAAATTTGACCCCAAACCCACATATGCAAGAACATTCAGATATTCATAATAAATAACAGAATGATCCTACAGACCCCAAGATCTTGGTACAAAGTAGGGCGTTGCGTAACCCGGAATATGCTTAGTAATTATTTATAATCCTCATCGATTTCAGTGCGTCCGGTAAAGTGAATTCAAGTAGGGAAATAATTAAGTTTAATTCAACCAAAATGTTCGGCCACTAACATGATGAGAAATTTTAAAACTTTAAATTATAAGGCATATGCAGGATTGCTTTACAAAAGCCAAAATTAAAAGCAATATTATCTTGGATGGAACGTGAGACACATCGGCAATTCGGAATCAAATCTTAGACAGTTTAAAATTAAACAGTGGTTTAATTAATTGGAAAACCTGCCCTAACTAGGTAAGTTCTACGTTACACTATATTTGTGTAATCATAAAGAAAATCTGATATTTTTGAAATACAATAAAAACTAACGCGAAACACTATTACATATTAAAAAGAATCCCAAATTGCGGGTTAGGTCGAAGTCCAATGCTTTGGTGCAGGGGAAAATAGAATAGCTTAAAACAGACATTTGGTAGTTGTTCACCAGGTAGCGAAGCATACGTATTAGGTGCCCTGTTGATAAGCGTCAAGGGAGCCAGGTGGTTACGCCAGGTTTAATTGGTAGATCTGCGCTGCAAGCTTCGACATGCACGTATAGTTTCGACGATGGGCCTCAAGAGTAATCTGACTTTAAACCTCTTGCAGAAATGGAATGTTCATACGCACAAATCCCAGGCAAACAGGTTGCGATAACTCATTACTCAAGGACAAATTGCTTTCGCCCGTACTAAGAACAGCTAAAAAAATGGATCTCAATAGAATCTAAGCAAGTAGTGCAAAAGGAAGCCTACCGTTGAGATGTTTTGGCTTCGTATGCCAAATTGGTGACCTGTGTTTGCTCAAGTAAAAATCCAAACCATGTTTAATTTTGAGAAATCAACAAAAACACCTCTTCCAGGAATTTGATCAGATTTCGACGAAAGAGTCCATAACTCAATGTCGATCTTTTAATGCAGGATGCAAGTGAAAAATCCAAATTAAAGGAACATTTAACTTCACAAACGTAATTCACAAAGCATGCCTTCCTGTAGCAGCACACAATGGCAAATGGTCGAAAACGATACGGGCTTTGCCCAAAATTTAATAAACCTTGAGGAATTCAGGATAGGCAATCAAAGCAGCTCGGTGCGTGGAGTAAAGCATAAACTAACGTAAACTATTTAAAAATACAAAACCATTGAAATATGTAACTTGACTGATAGTTTAATTATATTGTAGGTAATATTTACATTTACGAAGGATAGGGCAATTATAGATGACTCGTACCATATTTCGAAAAAAAGGAAATGCTTTACGAGAAAGCCATAAAAGCCAGTTCTTAATTAATTACTCAATACTTTCGGTAAAGACTATTATCACATGAAATTTATTTTCCTTTCATGATTTTTGATTTCATGTTAATGCAATAATTACTTTCGTAGCTAGGCAACAAGTAGCTATTATACCTATTTGTTGCCTAGCTACGAAAGAAATTACTGCATTTTCTATTTCGGTACTCTTATGGCAAATAGTATTTGAAAGTCTTTCAACTCACGGAATTGCCATGTTCCGTACAATTTTAGGCAATCTATATAATAAATAGAGGGAGTGATGTAAACGAATAGAATTGGAATTGAAAGGTTGTTATTAAGAAAAGCTAATTTGGTAAAGCATTTAAAACTATTAACTCTACGGAAGACGACGACGACACACTACAATCGATATTGCGTAAAGCGGAACTTCAACGAAAATGACCCAAAGTAACGTCATGATAATTACTGTTCCGAACAATTACCCGGGCACTGGGCCATGGAACAATGTTTAAATGTCTTATCGGTAACATTCCAACGCCAACCTTCACTATAATCGCTAGTTAATTCGAGTAAATGGAGGCTATCAAGCCGGCTGCTATTTTCATTCCTACTGATAATATTACATAATGTTGAAAGATCTGTGCGACGGTCAATAAGGTAACTATTAACAGTTACTACGCAACGAACGAAATTCGTTTGAACACAAAAAAAAATGCACAAAGCCGCGCCGGCAATTCTCACTGGCGGCGTGTCAGTGAGCTCAGATATTTCCAGCCGGGACATTCGAAACGCGTCGCTGGGCAGCCAAAACCCGAAAATCACTCTCTCAACAATTGCACAGATCACAGATGTCCAAGTCTTCACTGGCCGGCACATGTAGCTACCTGGAACAGCAAATTTCAAGACATACATGAGAACAAAGAGGGTTGATGAGCGTCGGTCCGTAGCGAAGAAAGTTATGTAACAATCGAAGAAAACTAAAAATGGCGATGTTTCCATATAGCGAGGCGGACACGTTAAGCGGTTTTCCGAGCGAAAATTAGAAGAACGGCAAATTTCGTAAGAAAGGAATGCGACCGTCCAAGAAGATGTTTCTCACCTCCAAACTAAGCGCTTCGGTAATTTTTGGTGCCAAAAGCACATCAAATAGGCGGCTGGGAAAGCGCGGGAACGTTCGAGATGGCCGGGCCCGTAGCGAACGCGGCGAGAACTTCACACCGACCGACTTCAAATCAGACTGACAGCTTCTTTTAGCCAGTTTATATTTTCTACGGGACATTTGGAACTAACAATATGTTTACAATCTTTTAAAGAATTTTCATTTTTGATTTTCTAACAAACCAATCTGGCGATTGCTGAAAAAATAGTAAAAAATTTAATAATTTATTTTATTAAGTATACAGTTTGCTACTGAAGTGCGCTTGAAACACACTTTATTAATCAGTAAATTGTGGAACATTTGCTCTGAAGCAAACAATCGTTGGTTTTGAGAGAAATTTTGAAATTTAAAGTCACACAACTTCATGTCGTCTTCTTCTCCACTATATCAAGTATACACTTCGATCTAAAAAACAATACTGAAATGAAATAGCAATTATAGTAAAATTTGATTCTGATGAATCACACGTTCACGTGTTCCAGAATATTTTACTTTACATTTGCAGAGTATAATTCCAAATATATCTTCCAATTCGGGTTGAGCTCACGTCTATCAATAACCGTTTAAATTGCAAAATTTAAATCAAATTTATGTTGCGTTACTCAAAGTAAATAGTTCCTTCAATAACAATAAAACGATCGACTAAATCGAGTGTGTAATCTTCTTAATAATGCGCAACTTCAGACAGCACGAACTTAAGTGAGACGTTGAAAGTGCCAAATGTTTTAAGTACAGACTTTATGGTTAAACACGCCACTGGCGTACTACTACTCGTCTTAAGAAACATTTACAATTATGAAATTGTGTAATGTCATACTAATATCCGCCCTGAATATAAACCAAATTAATCAATATACATTTTGCTATTTAGATTTTTAAGTTAAATTCTTTGACGTGTTGCAAAAAGCCATTGTGTACAGGGTGTATTTTAATATAACCCACAAAAAAATTGGGGATTCTAATCTCCAAACTAAGACAAAAATGCTTATAAATGTTTTTTGACATTACCTGCTTAACAAGATACAGGGTGGTCCTTAAGTTTTTTTAGATAGAATTACACATTATTCTGCTTTGTGAAAAAATTGAAACACATTCTGCATAAAAATACTGATACTACGTGAAAGAAAAAAATTCAGCGATATAACAAGCAAAAATACGACTTCTAAAAAAGGCCGAGTATGAACTGTGCTGATTAATGCGTGGTCATTAAGATACGAAGCTTCTTGGAGAAGGGTTACTATTACCCTACTATAATTATTCACAGGGAAACGCGCAATTTTTACAAAGTACTTAAGCAATCCATCCTGTCGGGTCGCTTATAGACAATATAATAAGCTTACATAATTAAGTGTGCATTACTAACTAAAGGTACTGACACAGTAAACTACGCATAGTTCACTTACTAGTTTCTTGTAACTTTCCTAACCAATAATTCAATTATTAAAGAATCGAATTAGCTAAGACATTGGCCAAAGAATAATAAATACTTATATATCAGCAGAGAGCTATAAGGAAGTGTTACTTCAGTAAATTTACAATTTCCAAATCATCAGTACAATTGATTGTAAAACTTCTAGCAGCGTCCTCAAGGTGTAACTCGCCGCGAGAGATTTAAAAGAAACATTTTACGTGCAAAGTATTTATGATTCAACGTCCCCTATAACCTCCTTAACTTTGGCACCATCTTTTGTAACACCCTGTATATATAAAAGCCACTGAAGCTGCGTCCGTCACGCTACATCGTCAGTAATCGGGTTCACTTCGTCCCCGACCGGGTTGCTTCCATCAGCGCCGTCGGACGGCAGTGGCACGAACTTTACTGCTACTAGATGCTGTTTGTAATTTATTTTGAGTCGCAAGTGATTTAATGTCATCAAATTGTACAACTATTTATTTATTTCAATAGATACACTGATCCCAATAATCAATAACAGACTGAAGAATTTGTCTAGTATAGGTGGTGTCTATTAAGGGACCGGAAAAATAGGTGCACCATGCAGCCGATAAGAAAGGCTTAAAGTTGTACAAGAAGAAAGACTAAAGGAGATCGAAGAAGGAAGACTGCAGGCAGTCAAAACTTCATTGAAGGTACAATTGAGGATGGTCCCTTTCCCTTCCGTTCTATGACAGGCGTGTTTGGCTAGATCGATTTCTAAGGGTGTGATATGCTCGCAGATCTTCCTGCCACGAATGCCACCCGAACTTTCATCGAGGGGCAACTTCGGAAAATCGAATTCTAAGGATGTGGTTAAACCCTCGTTTGGGCTCATTCAGAAAGGCGGTAATAAAACCTTCTTATTATTAAATGAAACATACTTGTGTTCGTAGATTAAAAATCTGGTGTGATACACGCACACAACTTCCTTTTACAGTGATCTTATAATTAGCCAAAAATTTTATTTAAAATGTTTTAAGCATTTGTCAAAAATTTTCAAAAATTACAAATTCTGCAAAAACGGTTCAAAATAGAGCGTTAGTTGAAGAGACAAATTTTCTCTAGAATTTTAAGCTGAATTCAAAAATGTAATAATATACCGGGTGTTCTATTTAAAATAAGAGTTAATAAAAAAAATAGACAAAAAAACAAAAGAAACCCATTTTAGAAGTATTCAACTGGAAAATCACCTATCTCACATCAATACACATTCAAAATGTAATAAAAATGTAAAGTTTAAAAAAAATCGTTAGAGCCGTTTTTGAAAAAATCGAAAAAAACTGAAAAATCACAAGAGTAAACACCTACTTCCGGTTATGCGATTTTTTTCAAAAGCTTGCTGTCTCATATACATAGTACACAAAACTTATATATGAAGTTTCAACGCCATACCGCTTTTCGTTTTTGAGATATTCTGTTCACAGACAGACATACAGACAGACACACAGACACACAGACAAACAGACACACAGACCAATGAAAAAAAATATGTTTTTTGGGATCAGGGGACTCTAAAACGTGAAGATCTGTTGAAAACTCAATTTCGAATTTTTGGGGTGAATCCAATACTTCCTTTATCCTAAAAGGAAGTAAAAAGCACAACCAATAGGCATAATAAACAATTATTGTTTTCTGTAATAATATCCGTATTAAAAGTGATGGGAAGTTTGTTTACAAAAGCCGGAAAATAGTAAACCGTTGAATGAAGCCTTGATACTTTTACCGGTTTAACACGGGATGTGGTGTTGTGTTTCATTATAGAGAATTCTCCTTCCCTTAATTAATTTTGTTTACTGAGCTTTAATATTCACATTAAAAATCGTGTAACTCACTACTCTTTCTTTGCTTTCCGATAAGCGCCACGTATACGTATCAGTTTACCATTGTAACCACACTATTACCGAAACAGAGCCCAAATTCAACATCAGGAACGTTAACGTTGAGATAAAACACAAGACGAAACTCAGAAGTTGAGAGAAGTACTCAAGCGAATGCCGCTACTTGGCAGGAACCATATGGACAACTTCGTAGAAGCCCTAACAGTAAGGATTAAGGAACTAACAGACAAAGCGTGCAAAAAGACAAAGCTAACAAACAGAGAAACCCCATGGTGGTCGGGGCAATTACAAGCAATGACCCCAAGAGATTACAACAAGGCCATAAACAATGCGAAAAAGAACATATGGAAAGTCTTCATAGAGGAGGATCTGCTAAAGAAGAAAGAACCCATGGGGAACCATATTGCTGCTAACAAAATAAAGCTCGACATGACAACGTCTAGCGTAAAGAAAACGGACGGGATAGAAACGACTTACATGCAGGACAAATTAACAGAGATACTAATGCCAGACGACGACATACACAGCGATTTACCGGTCCACGCTCAAACAAGAGAAAGTGCGCAGAACTGTCTAGTAGACGATCAACTAGAGTGAGCGATCACAAACGACGACCTGGATGAAGCAATCATTTGCATAAAGCCGAAGGCAGTTCTGAGCAGAAATCTTATAACAGGCGACGAAACTTAGATATACAATTATGATTTCAAAATAATGTAACAATCTCAAATTTGGGGGTTGAAAACGCGAAATGAAGCAGAGGTTTTGTTAACGCCATTTCCTTCGCAGATCGTAGGAGAGTACATGCACACAGATTTACTGAAGTTTGTCTTTCTCTGGCTTTTTAAAACGTTGTGTCAAAAAAGAACGAATCGGGAGCCAGTCACCCACCCACCACACAGTCCCAATCTGGCCTCGTGCCACACCTTTTTGTTACCAAATATGAAAAAAATAGGTGAGAACGCATTCGGTCATAAACATAGCTGTAGCAGAAATTAATCACATTTTTCCGAAGAAAGAGTTCTCGGTTTTTAAGAATGATTTGAAAGAATGGGGAAATGTATTGAAGATAAGAGATCCCACTTTGAAAAAAGTGAAGTTGTTAGGATATTTTAAATTTTTAGATTTGCTGCAGGGTCTTTACGCCCTGATCGATGGCGGGAGCGATATTTTAGTTCCGCTTGTCGTCGCAGCCTACAAATTTGCGACGCATGTAACGCCTCATTTCATTTGTGCGTTCTTTGAGATTCGCTTCTCAATGCTGGCTCACATCTCTAATAAAAATATCACGCGCGCTCCTCTTTTCGTCGAGCGCCGCACGAAGAAACTTCAGTTTTCCCGAAAGGCGCGCAACCTTCGATAATAGAGGTACCTGGGTCAAGATATTTGCGAATGGTGGTCTTCAACTGCAAACACTCATCAAGAGCGACCATGAACGCCAAACATTGCAAGCCTCCTGAGGGATTTGAATGCCTTGATCCAAGTATGTTTTCTAGCCGTAAATTGTTTCTGTTAACAATTTAAGCGAACGCTTCGAGCGGCGTGCTTTTGGAAAATGTATGTGAGGCTGAAGCCGCTGTTGAAATTCTCTCTGTATGCGGCCAGCGCGAGTTTTGGGCCAAGGTAGCGCAAGATAAATTCCACCAGGAATGCGGCTTTCCGCAGAAGTCTTCGCCCTGGCGACTGCTTCCGAGGACTTTTGAAGAAACCACATGCAATTTGCATTTCAGCGATTAATTGTGTCGATAAAGGCGATTTTCCTGCTAGTTTATTGTGTATTTTTTAAACGAAGGTCTTTAAATATAAAAGCACACGTGTTAGCGTAATGCATAGCTTTATCAACGCCCATGCGTTATCACATAGGGGTAGCTGAAACCATGTATGCACGCTGTACGAAATCCTTCCCGCAGAATGACCTTGAGCACCCCGCATATTGTAATTTTCATTTTGACAGTTTGCAAGCCGAAGTGAGTTTCATTTCATACATTAAGCTGGATGTTTGCATGCAGCTAGATGTCAGTTTTTGGAATTTTATTGCTGGCCTGCGCGCTTTTAATTTTTTGTTTCTGCCACATGTGTAATGTTTAATTTTAATTCCGTCATTTTTATTGTGTTTGACTCTAAATTTAATTAATATTTATCGCTGTAGAGCGTCAGGGTTCACCTGAGCCGGAGTTAGTATTTCTTATACCACTACATTGGTAATTGTTACATTTTTGGTGATATTAAAGTCTATTTACTGTTATTGGCTTATATTATCTTTGTGTATATGTACTACGACCCTTCATGAACCTACTCGTGTCCTTTTTTAAATTTAGGTTGAAGTTATAGGCATCCAAGGTAAGTGGTGATATGTTTTTGCAGTTAGATTTGTGATTGTGTTGTGTATAACGACTGGCGCCCATTTTGTATTAATTTTTATGCTTTTTTGTCACCTTAAGAACCGCTGCCTGGTCCATATTCACGCCATAATTCTGCCGAGAGTTAGAGCTAAGTAGGGTTGCACTCACCCCTCATTTAAGAGAACGGTACACACAGTCGCTACACAGGCTACTCGGCCACCCACTCGGTTCTCACCATGCGCGCCATTTCGAGATTTTCGACCTCAATGAAAGTTGAGTTCACACAGGCAACTAGGCTGGACGTGTTAGAGCGAGTGCTCGATTTTTACGTAAGTAATCGCCATGTAAGACGCGGAGGAGGTGCAAGAAGTTGCCGTGAAAGCGAATCGGTCAGATACCGAATCTAAATCATCTTCGAATTGCTATTTTTGCTGGACAGCCCTATCGTTACTTCTAGTCGGCCGCCAATACTTGATTGTATGTAAACTGGAATACTTCTCGCATCCACGCGGCTTTCAATCGCTTGCAATTCGTCTTCTTTTAAGCTGCAGACTCGCTTTGTCTTCCATGTCAGTATTGTGACGTTCGATTATACTTATTTACTGTACTTTTTCTAAGTAGTTTCTATAAATTTGCACGTGTATACATTTCTCTTTTGTAGTTAACGCTTACATATTTTAATTGCAATTGCGGGTAGGCGCTCCTCCATAAAGGAAGACCATGCATTTTGTCAGCAATATAGTTTCGATTATGATCAGCCTAATAGGTTTTGTCAGTAAGCAACAACGGTGCTCATAAAGTGAGCGTTTTTAAGCTCGGCTCACGCCCGCTGGGGTAGGATGGGATAGTTAGTTTTCAAGCTAACCAGGGCTATTAAGCAACGTTTGCGTGTGGTGTGTGAATTACTTCGTGAACATGACTGTCTAGCATGCAGCTCTAGCTTACGACAAATTGTCGGATCTTGGCAGTACAAAACACAGGCTATCCCTTTCAGTAATTTTCGATTACCGTTTTGCCTTAAAAAGTTTAGCACAAAGAGATGGAGCGTTGTTATCGCTTGTGTAGTTATTTACAGGTTTAATATTGTGTATTCATATTCCATGTAACTGTTTTTGATTAAACCAATCTTACGTAAACAACTCTTACTTCAATTTTGTAAAATTAGAAAAGATACTAAACATTTAATAATATTTAAAATTGCCACTGTGGCTAAAGTGACATGCATAAAAAAGAGTGCCCACGGCTCTATTAGAAGTATTTTCATATTTAAACAAAGGAAGCAAAGCGATTTTTAACGATGGCCAGCGTTTTAACACTAAACGCAGAATGGATCGTCCAAATTTCTGCATTTTCCCTGTTTTTTATTCAAGGTAATCTCTCACATTGCAATTTATTTATAATACGTACATAAATAATTTTCAATATAACGAAAAATTTCTTCAACCCGAAAATAATTAAACAGTGGCTACGCACTTCCGCAAACAACATTGCTCTTTCTAGACCGAGAAACAGTAGTATCGATGCTGACATTTATTGCAACTGTTGGGTTTGGCTTCTGGCCCTACATACGCAACGACACGCACAACCTGTATTCCGGGTTTCGCAAAATGCAGTCTCAAAATACAGCGGTGAAAGATCAGCAAAAAAGTCAATCTAAACCAGTTCCACTGCAAGCTTATACGATTTAGGAATGATTGAACATACGGCAGTAGCGAGAACATTGCCCTAGTGACTGGAGTGAGTGGAGTACCTCAACAATGGTAAGTAATTATAACAATAATTTCAAGAAAATATTTTTTTTTTCACTTAAATATAAGGTTGGAGGAAACATGAAAATGTCAAAATTGCTTTATTTTTCATTGTTTTTTGTATTAATTTTTTAATATTCCCATTTAAATCATAACATGCACTTATGCAATCCATGAGCAGCAAAACATTTTTAAGTTTCAAAAACTTCATAAAACACAAATAGCATGCCCCCAATCGAATTGTTATATAAACAAACCACTTCTAATAAAAACATATTTAAATCGGTCGGATATGTGCTTTTTAGGTAAACATTTAAGTGCCACAAGTGCATTTTTCCAACTACTTCAAACATAGATATGCATACCAAATGACTAAAATTTGACCTTTTCTATGCCATTTAAGGTTATAAAAGTTGAACGTAAGTTAATTTTGGTTATGACACCTTGAAGGTGAAACGTCAACATTCAGGTCAACGAAACGGAGGAAGCGAGTAGCGCGCCCACTTCCTTACAAAATTATGGTCAACAAGAATGGACAATTACGAATCGATTTACATAGGGTTTCCCAGAAGGGGTGATATTCGAATTATTCGTCTATACCAAACTATTTATAATATAAACTTGGAAATAACTGCTAGTAATAAATTATTATAATATAATTATTACGGTTCCTCTTCAAGTCTTTCAAGGCGGGGATGGTAACCCTTAACATCTTCATTTTTTCATCTTTATTTACGTTTAAGATTAATCAGGCAAATATGCTCTACAAAAGGACAGATATTAAGAATGACGACAATACGATGACCACCCACGACGAGGTTACTACGAACAGGGATCCTACGAAAATCTTACACTTTATAAACAATTATTGCTTTTAAAATTTCATTTATTTAGGGAAACAGTTAATTTTTCGTATGTGAAAAAGTGATGATATTTCTCGAAACTTACAATGATCCGACGAACATCCCGGTAAGCTATGAACATGCCATTGCCGGACACCCTATATACGCAAGCGACAGTGAAGAAACATGTCTTGTTTTTAAATGTTTGGAATCAGTTGATCGTAATAGGAATGCGATATACCTTTATTGTGTTATAATTATGTTGATGTGTGACATCAGCATTACTAAGTCTTTTATTGTACTTCAGAATTGTCATATGATATAGTTTAGTTAATGTCAAAACATTTGAATCCTGATACAAGATATATGTTTAATAGTGTCGAGGTTTTACAATTGATGATATTATGGTCAAACATATAATAATAAACTTTTGTATGGAGATCTTGAATCTGAATTCAAATGTTTTATAGGTCATTAAGTTTCAAGATTCTTTCGTAACTTATTTTTAATGTTTTCATAGGTGAAACTTAACTTACAAATATTATTGAAAATGTTTTTATTGTTTAATATAGACTAAAACTGAAGTTTTTAAGTATGTACACAAATAATGTAAATAGTAATCAATAATCAATCAATATACAAATACAAATACAAATATCGCCGTTGCCTGATATTTATAAGATTGTTGAATTGCCGATATTGAAAATATCACTTGCTTACGTAAAAACATATTTGGCGACATTAAAAATCTGAAATTTCTGTTCTATTAATGGACAACGCATAACTCATATTAAAGGTGTCACTTTTTTTGTTACATAACTGACACATACAATTCTCTGCCACATTTTTCAAGGAAAGAAAATTGTGCAACATAACTGTTGGACTCTAGTTTTAATATTAATTAAATAGATGTATTTTTGTAGTTTGCAACGTTTCAGTTAAATTCAAAATGTTCTCACGGTTTGTGCAGTTCGCCAAAATTATTCATAAGCACGTTCAATGCAGTTCTTAAGTTTATAACTTTATTACCCTAAGAGGCTATGGCATTTGCAACCCCAATAAAACCTTTGCCGACAGTGCACCGTTCGTGAGAACCGCAACTTTTAGTTTTCCACGCCAAAGTTACCGAACGTTTCATTGGCTATTTCGACACCCCCACGGGACTTGCAGATAGCCTACCAAATTTCAACTTAGTTTGTAAGCAGTATCATAGAATCATGTTAACGATAACCATCCAGCAACGCAGACGTCACTCTTAAGTGCTATATGTATATATTATGTGAATATAATCTAAAACTATAAAATCAACACTCTATAATTTACTCAACTATACCAACATATATTGTGGTGTAAAACGCTACACTGCATCACCAAACCGATAACATATTGTTCTATCCAATTTCTATTTATATAGTGTTTATGCTGTCATCTATCAATGTGACTTTATTATTATGTTTATTCATGCATCAAGACTACATAAAACCAAATTTGCGTTTAATAAATTTATTTACACGGCCATAATTACCTATAATAATCTAAGAATTTAACCATCATATCCATAACTAAACATTTCCGATGCTGCGCGACTGGCTGCCAAATTTGATAAAAATTACTTATCTGGAACTGTGGCAGAAATTCCTAGCGAACTAGAAATATGAAAGATAAAATGGAGCGATGCTAACGACGGAATGCAAAAGTCACTACAGCAGTCGAAGTTTATATGCAAGCATACAACTGCATTTTCCCAAACATTAAAACTCTCAACAGTTTAAAGTATGGCCCAGATATGTTTTTCATCGCTATATACTGCTAGAACCTCGGCTGAATGCATTGGCATTGCTCTATATACACACCATCGCTTTAGATCCCAAAACAGTTCTAAATCACTTCGCGCCTTGAAATTAACACAAACTTCAATTATCCTATATTCATCCATTCACCTTTCGGGGTCGATGACTATTCATACCGCGCGGGAAGGGCAACGAAAGTAATTGATCACACTATATTTAATATCTAAAACACATGTACTTTCCATTAGGTCTAATAGACACAATTTTTTACATGCATTTTGCTTATACAGTAGAATTCTGATATAGTGAACCCGTGACATAATAAACGCTCACTTATAACGTACAAAAAGCTGTAAAGGGCTTTACACGGAATTGTAGAACTCGCAAGTGGACGTTTTGATACTAAAAATTTTGAAAATTTCAAAGACTTAATTTTTGTAAGGTGTGTTCGCCTTGTTGGGTCCAAAATATGCTCTTTTTCTTCAAGGGTAAAAACCTGAGCTATGTGCAAAATATTACTTTTATTTACATAATTATCTAGTTAAAGCAAAAATAAGCATTTTATTTATTTAAGGCGCCCACCCTGTAAATATTTGACCGACATTCTCTCGCTTTCGAGTCAGGTAGACATATACAGCGTGATCAGCAATAATTGATTGAGTAGGCCATCCCAAATTTTACTTGAAGTTTCCAAGATTGTAAGTCTATGTCAAATTGAAGGTTAGCAGGTTAGGTTTTGCGTCAGTCTGTGTCAAAACTAATCAGTTATTGCTGATCACGTTGTAATCCGCATGCAAAATATCGTGTTCTTCCTACAAATAGTTGTTGAGATATCCACCAACAGATGGACAGACAGACAGACATACGAACGCACAGACAGACAGACAGATAGACATACAGATAGACAGATGGAATTGAATAAACCTATTTTCGTCATCTAGGGATCCAGAAACATGAAGATCTAAGGACATCTTCGAAGGTGACTTTTTGACAATTACAATACTACAGGGAAGTAAAAAAAATGAAAGTCCCTATCAAAACTATGATTTTACGTGTATTTAGTTTTGGCATTGATTAATAACAAACACATTTATAGCTAATATTCGGGTATAAGGAACGAATTTACGAGGAAAAATTGGCAAAAGAATTCGGTTATAACAAACTAAGTCACAATGATGCAGAACATAGTGGTCGGCGATTCCAGAATTTTCTCTATATAGGACTTAGCTACTTCTAAAATTATATTTCTGTAAGCAGTGCAAAGGTTGTAACATTAATAACAGGAACAATGAATTTATGTAACAACCGCATACCAGAATTCCGCGTCACGGCACTCGCAGAATAGTATTTATACTTGAAGAAAACTAAAAACATTATTATTAAACCGGAAAAAGGTTGGTCCAATAGTGAAATATGTCACGAATTTGAAATAGTAAAACCGACCGCCACTACAATTAACAAGAACAAACAAATAATAATAGGGATGGCAAATTAAACGGGTATTCTATAATATCAACAATTTTTTCTCATTTAAACTTATGTAAATAAACGTTAAATGAAAAAATTGTTTTTAAAATTTTGTCTTTTATAGCGCCGAGTTCGTGTCACCTTGATATTTAATAATCACCTGGATATTTAATAATCACCTTGATATTCTGCTAGGAATAAAACTAAACTGTATTTCTTACATTGTAGTTACTACATTAAAACATATTGTGTATTTAAAACTTGCAACAAATATTCCGCGCGCTCGAATAGTGAAGTGCAAGCCAGAGGAATACTGATCCCGGGCGCTATTATTAGAACTGCATGCGACGGAGTGACGTAACGGTTTGGTGCAATTTGGCGCGTTGGAAGCAGCTGGGAGCAGTGGCCTGTCAATGAGCGAGGCGTGCGTGTCGCCCAAAATCAAAGGGGCGCCACACGAACTATTATAATTGTCAGCTGCTATTCCGGCTGCCATTCGAGCTTCAAGGAAGCCAGTCGACTTTGCCAACACACGGAGCTGATCTCCTGAACATCTTGCTACGAAATAAAGGCAAGTTTAGTTACTATAATTACATTTTACGAGTGAATGTACGGCCCAGGAAGCTTGGGAAAACCCAAAGCCGTAATAAGGAATTAACTGCTATTGCAACCAGTGGCGGTGCAAGATCACCTTGGGCCCCTACGCAAATATTTAAATGCCCCCCCCCCTTTGTAAAAAGATTTCTATACTTAATGAATTGTATATTTATAATTATAGTATACAAAGTAAACGTTTAATAAAAAATAAAATAACATCCTGTTACAACCAACAGAAATAGAGTAGTAAATGGCTAACATTTAACACATTTTATAACTAACATATCTAACAAAATATAAATTAAAAATACAAAACTAAATAAAACTTCAAATTGGTATTATAGGCACAAATACAAAGAAAACTGATGAATAAATAGCTACCTAGATTACAGTAGTAAAATAAATGCATATTCAGGTAAAATTCTAAGAACCCACGTCAAAATAGGTAATATTTGTATCATTAAAATCTGTAAAACGCCGTAAAAATAACTTGATCAGAAATAAAAAATTTATCTTTCTGGCCTTACCGACAGCAAATTGTTCCACAAGGTGTTTACAACAGGATCCCTATCGTAGACGATGCTTTTTGCTCAATTAATAAAACCGAAAGGCCTATCTTGGCTAATAGAATTTCTTAAATAATGTTTTATTACTTTCAACTTGCTAAATGATCTTTCTATTGTGGCTAATGTCACAGGAGAGTCGAGAATAAAACCAATGCAATAATAATCTCGCCAAAATTGCTTTCGAGAACACTATATATCTGTAGGAATAAATTGGTCAAATCTGGAACAGTCATGTTATCATCTAAATCTTCTTTTAGTAAGGCAATAGCGTTCACAAACTAAATGGCGAGATTATTATTGAGAACATCAGAATACCTTTTTTGAATCAAATCACATCGGGCCTGTTCAGCTTCTCGCATTCTAAAAACGTGTTTCGGTTCTAAAAATTCAAAAATTTTTGTTAATTTTTCAAAGCTCTCAAATCGAGTCTGATCACTGACGACTGATAAGTGAGAGTGGGGACTGAGGTTGCAGTGCTATCAATCTATACACAAATGAAGTAGAAGATATCGAGATATTTAATACGCGAATATAGAACTTACCGGGCCCCCCAAAGGGCCCTCTAAGGGCCCGGGCCCCTAAGCAACGCTTATTCCCGCTTATGCATATCACCGCCACTGATTGCAACGCATTGTGCAATAGCTGCAACGAGCCAGGACGCGCCCAAAGACCACGTGAACGTAGTTGCTGAATTGGCAGAGCCAAGACTAAGCGCTGCATCATCTTGTTGACAGATCGCTTCAGCTGATTTCAAGCTACTGGAGTCAGGACCGTATTCAGTGAATTCGAGTGCGGAATTTAAACATCGCCTGAAGATTCAATATTACGCTCGTGGACTGTTCCGTGCAACTATTTATAGCGCATATAACATTTATCTATTAACATTGTGTATTATTTTTATGTCAACTGTTTGGTTTTCATTTCTGGCAGGGTTTGCATGTACAATTAGAGCATTATAGGTGATCACGAGCAGAGCGGCAAGAGCAATATTAACATTGCCCTTAGTTGCACTGAGGTAAGAGAGGGTTTTGTACTCCTGCGACTGGGCTAACTAGCATACAAACAGCAATATAAATTCATAGTACAGTACACCCACATCACGCATTTTATGCAAATTTTAATTTAGCACACTTCCTTTATGAATCAATATTGTTTTCTAGATGTTTATAAGTATCTTCATTTATGTAATGTATTTTGTACATGTATCTAGCTCTAAAACAATAAAGTGATTTTATTATTACTACTATTAGTTCTATATAAACATAATTTGTCAATAAATTCTGCATGAACTAATTTATTTTCAGTTGATCCTATGTGTAACCACGCATTCTATTTATACTAAACGTATGGATAATGACTGTGTTATTGAATAACAATATTGTTTCAGGGTTCCGCTTCTTTCATATTTCTGCTTGTGATTCTAACTGGACCATACTCAGGATGCGGAGAAGGATCTGCCACATTAGACCAGTCGAGCCAAAACATTGACGGTATGCCCTAAATTTGATGATATAAGACATATTTTAATATCCAATATGTATACTGTCATGACAATGCAAAACTAAACCTTTTCTTCGTGAAGGATTTCTAATCATTATACATTCACAAAGAATCGCCAGCGTGACCGAGGGGTTAGTTAGCTCGGCTGCGGTGCCACGGTACGGGGTTCAATCCCCACATCTGGCAACTGCCGGGCGGCCCACCCAGTCGCTTTAAAAATTGGATACCGAAATCACAATTGTGGAAGTCGGGAAAGTAAGGCAGTCGTGGCAGGCGTGATGCTAGCTCTGTTAACGGTGTGCCAGATGACTCGCCTTGAACTTCTTTTTATACATTCACAAAGAAAAAAGTAGCAGACGGTGGGATTCGAACCCGCGCTAGGTATCTATCTGATTTGTAGTTATACGACTTACGCGCTGGACCAGAGATACTATGTAAACGCACATGCTTATCGTTGCATTATACAAGGGCACGGTGACGACAGAACCGATGGGTGACGATGAAAACGTGACAGACGCAGACACTCAGGCTAGCTCAGCTCAGCTAGCTTACCGAAAATAAAACAATCGACATGAACGCCGAGGCAAATAAAATACTAAAAACTACTTTTTTATGATTCTGTGATATTGAACTAATTTTTCTTGGCAGAAATGAACATGTATACAGATCTATAAGCTTAAGGTTTTATAACTTTAAATTCTCCATGCAATAGTAAGTATTTTTACATGTTACATTTTTTCAATTTTTTACGTTAAAAAAGTTAATCCCTTAGCACAATTTAATGTATTCTCTAGATATGTATGTATATCAATAGCTCAAAAAAAAATAGTTCATCAAGACTCACCATCGCCACATGGTTAGCGAAATAATATAATAAATCATAGAAGTCGCTCAAATAAAGCCCTTACCGCAACTAATCGGCGCTGGTTGACCGCACGAGGTAAATATGTATTAAACTACTGCAACGTAGTACCGTATTTAGTTTTTCACTACAAATGGAGAAAGAGATGTGATTATGAGATGTAAAACTTCTAATTTACCCCGACAGTTCGGACTCAAGCATTCCATAGATGGTTACTGTTTACATGAATGTGTACATAGGACCATTTAATATGAATTAATGGGAATAGCAGATAACACCTCCGAGCAGTGGCCGAACAAAAAGTGTTTAGACTTTGACCTTCCATACAAAGGTCTGCCACCGGAACCAAAGGTTAACCCACGAAGGATTAAAAAGAAAGGAGTAGACGATGATTCCATCTTTCATTAAATAATTATTTTATGATTCATGATGAACGCAAATCAGTGTTAAATTCAGACTGCTTACTACGGGGGGGAAAATGAAACATCTGGGGGGTATTTTTATCTATTCCCGCGCAAGCCACCCATTTTTTTATAGATAAAAAACAAGAATATGAAGTGGTAATGTTTGAGGGGGGTAATTTTGTACTGCCCCCTGGATTCAACACTATCTGTATTCTTTAAAATCAATAATGTTATATTTATTGGCAGTTGCATACAATGAAAACTAAATCTTCTGCAGTAGGGATTGAAAAAGTTCGAATAGGATCAGTGTTGAATTCAGACTGGTTACTCCGGGGGGGGGGGGGGGGGGGATGAAACCTACGGGGGGTGTTTTTACCTATTCTCGAGCAATTCACCCATTCTTTTATAGATTAAAAACACATGAATAATATGAAGTGGTAATGTTTCCGGGAAGGAATTTTGTACTGCCCGGGGGGAATTTCCCCCCAATCACCCCCCTGGATTCAACACTGAATGGCGTTTTTACGAATTCGGGGTACAGCAGCCATTCCAACTGTTCATTTGGGTTTAAGTACCGTCAACCACGGCCTGCCACCTTCCACCATCGAACAGATTGTAACTTTCAAACTGGTGATCACCGCTTGATGATAGCGATAGGTCGCGGTGGCTCAGTGGTATGCTTAAATTTTAGTTGATGGTCGTCGGTGGAAGGCAGTGCTCAAGTGGGACTGTATTCCACTTTCTACGGTTAAAGGTAATATGGTTGAGATCCGCAGTTCCCGAACCACAATCACAATCTGTTTTAATTTGAACGATAAAACGGAAACTTGACCTTGCTTGCCTGAGTGTATTTGGAGTAACATCTAAATATACAGTCAACTTCTACGTGGTTGTTCTTTATTGTTTGTTAAGAGGCTTTAATAATTGGATTTGGTTAAGGTGTGAAAGAAAAGCGAGCGCCACTGTTAGTTTCAGTGCGTGCTAATGTGTTTGCGTATACCGCGCAAAACCACGAATAAACACAAACGGGGCTGCAGAAATGCAGTCTGCTTTGAATTGACATAGATGAAGCGTGTGTGCTTCTGTCGTAGAGACAAGTGCACATACGGTTGAATGAGTGAGTATTGTGTGCCTTCTTGTTAAATTCATTCCTCCTAATGCATTTTCCATGCTAGATTCACAACCTCAATTTTGGCTATACCCAATGCTTCTTGTTTAGGTAGTAGGTTTGTTAGTGCAGATCTATTGTCATTTTTGCTTCTCATTTAGTATTATCAAAACCCTTGATCCACATAAAGCTTATTTCCACATCATTTCATTTTAAAGCTGCCCAAAATAATTGGATGGTGTTTTGTAAAGTCTTTTCCTCATCAAAGGTCGCAATACGCTGTGAGGATCACTCACGACAACTGCTTGAGAAATTTAACGAAGACTAATGATCTTTAAGACTTCCAAAATGGCTTTACTTTCCGCCAAGAAAACGCTAGTCAGAGATTTCACTTTGAACATGCCACTAAGCAGGATATGTATGCTTCTGTAAGGGGTGGGGAGTTTTTCTTCTGTCAGTACTTGTAAGGTCAAAATGGTTTCGTTTGTATATATTGGAAAACAAGAAGTTATATGGAGGTGTTGCAGCTTTAGTAAGTAGTTAGTGGCAAAGCATCTTCGACGGATTTCTAACAACGGTTCTTCTGCTTCCGCTGCTTATACTGGTATTGATTTCATTTTTTCCTACGCAACCCTTTATTTATAGTACTTTCGCATGTTTTAACTGCCTTTTGCCGACGCTTACGTAGAGCATACAACCAAAATTAATGTGTGATCGTGCACAGGCATTACAAATATTCAAGCTGTCATCGCATTCATACCCATTTTACTTTAATGAACATACGTGCTGGAACTGAAACTAGTGATGTAATGGGTATGACTAGTCCATTTAAATGTTCTATCTAGAACTATACCTAGACACTTGCGCTTATTCTTAATGTAACGAGAAAACGTAGTTAGATAAAATATTGGATACAACGTACCAATGTGATGACCTACCTTAAATGTATGAATGTATGGTATTAGAAGCTAGTCAACTTCAATACTGGAGGTCATCTTTGTAGTTCTCTTAAATATTATACAATTGCAGCTTAGTTTTATCAAATAGTAAGAAACAACTACCACAAATTGTTTTGACCTAATCACCACACGATTAACTGAAACTGGACAAAGTTATCGATTGTTCTACTGTCAATGATACATGTTAAGCCTAACAATCGAGTAAAAATCGTAAATTCACTATTTATTTAACTTAAGGGTGATTACGTTTTTTAATTAGACCTTTTTTCAGGCACAACGTACGACTTCATCATAGTCGGCGCCGGTTCATCAGGATCAGTGATAGCCAATCGTCTGTCTGAAATCGGTAGCTGGAACATCCTTCTCCTCGAAGCCGGCAATGCAGAGAACAGTTTAGCGGAATTCCCAACAATGGCTACACTACTTCAGTTTACGGAGTACAACTGGGGATATACGACAGAACCACAACCGCAAGCATGCCTCGCCATGGAGGAACAGCGTTGTGCGTGGCCCAGAGGAAAAGCTCTTGGAGGCTCTAGTGTCATAAATTACATGGTCTACAGCAGAGGAAATCCAGAAGACTATAACCGCTGGGCGGCGTTGGGCAATCCAGGATGGTCCTACGCAGACGTACTTCCGTACTTCCTCAAATCTGAAGATTCCCATTTAAATAATTCGAACGAAGCGTTTCACAACAGAGGAGGCTATTTAAGCGTTGAAAACCCTTATATATCAGACTTAGGACACGCTTTCATATCTGCAGGGCTAGAACTGGGTTATGAGAACATCGACTACAACAGTCCCGAACCGATTGGCTTCTCCAGGACGCAAGCTACAATTAAACAAGGGCGCCGTTATAGCGCAGCGAAGGCATTTTTACAACCTATTCTTGGTCGTAAAAACTTAAAGATTCTGACTGGAGCAACCGTGACGAAAATTCTAATTGATCCTTCCACAAAACGAGCATTTGGAGTGGAATACATTTGGCAGAATAAAAACAATGCAGCAAGAGCTGAGAAAGAAGTAATCCTTTCAGCGGGCGTTCTCAACTCCCCTAAACTCTTGATGCTGTCTGGAATAGGACCCAAAGCTCACCTTGATCAACTCGGAATTGCAACCGTGAGTGATCTTCCAGTTGGACAGGCTATATACAACCACGTAACCTTTCCTGGTCTGATAATAAATGCCAACTTATCGACGGATTCCGAATCAGATTTCTATCCCTTGCAACTGCTGCAGTTATATAACTCAGGCAACGGGCCCCTAGCTAGTCCTGGAGGAAACGAAGCAGTTGCTTTTATAAAAACCGATGTCTCGGAAGACCAAGGCTATCCTGACGTAGAACTGCTCTTAATAGCAGGGTCCATACGTTCCGATGATGGTAAAATCGAAAGAAAAGCTCTGCGAATTACTGACGACTACTTTAAGAAAATGTTCTTAAATTCAGATTCTGGGGATACTTTTACAATAATTCCAGTATTATTGCATCCAAAGTCGAGAGGTTTTCTAAAGTTAGTTTCATCAAATCCACTCGATGCTCCGCTCTTCTATGCAAATACCTTCACTGATCCAGAAAACCGTGACTTACGCACCTTAGCGGCTGCAATTCGATTCATCATGCAACTTTGTGAAACACAACCATTGAGGAAGTACAAGGCCTATATAGATCCAAAGCCCTTTCTAGGGTGCGAACATCTACCGTTCCACTCTGACGAACATTGGATGTGTGCGTTGCAACTAATGGCCGCACCTGCACACCATCAAACATCCACTTGCAAAATGGGACCATCTAACGATCCCACTGCTGTTGTTAACAACGCATTGAAAGTCTATGGTATTGGAAACTTGAGAGTTGCGGACACGGGCGTTATACCAATTCCTATATCTGCACACACAAGCGCTCCTGCCGTCATGATAGGTGAAATAGCATCCGATATAATCAAGACAGAATGGGAAACCATACTAAAGCTACATTTAAATAAATAGTCCATACGATCTATGTGTGAGATATTCTCGTTGAGAAGGCTATAAAATCGTTTATGTGACTATTGGTAAAGACGATGGTCTAAAAAAGTAACCAAAAATAAGAAATGAACCTTGTTTGTTTGTAAAATAAAGAACATATATCGAAATTACACCATTAGCTATAACACCAGGGTTTAATGATGTTACAACAAATTAAAGACTTGAATTTCCAGTGTTACTTGCTCCTGGTTTAATTTTCAATGGGTGTGATAGATTACCTACAGAAAATAAAGTAATAAATCTTTGTGATAACTTTGTCTTGTTCTTCCTTTATTGTAATTAATATCTAACCATTCCAATATGTTTGAAGGGTTCCCCTTTTAAAAGAAATGCACTACTTGTTATGGTGTGATGCCAATGAAGTTAAAGTTAAAGTAATTGTACTTATCTGTTTCATTTGTGATTGCAGATTTAATTTTAATATGGTCGTCGCCACTCTTATAAATTAATGTTATAAATTTGTACATACAGATTGATCAAGACCCGAAGCTCATCCATCGATATGTTTTACAATGTTGAACAAATTATTGTCTAGGAAGGTCCAATGTTCCAGACATCCTTATTATAAGGTAGTAGCTTAACACACCCGTCATAAGACTTTTGAGTCCTTTTCCAGTCTGTATCCCCTCTGTACCACCCATCCCAGACAAATGTATCACTCTACTTTAATTATTTAGATCAAATCCTTTATTAAAATTAAGAATTTGTCGCTCTATAATTGAACAGCATCTTGTAGCAGTGTATCAGTAAACTTTGTGTCATTTTCATTAGATAGCGCTGAAAAGTGGCACAGCATTCTGTAGCAGTAAAGTTAGTACCATTACCGTTAGATGGCACTGAATGAACTCAGCTCGATCGTTGGCAAAGCAATTCCGATCGGTGTTATGTATATGATCCAGAAAAACGTTCTAATTTTGCAACAACAATTCAACATTCACATTCAGAGAGTCATTTTGACATATAAATGTCAGTCTTCTATATTGGTAGACACATCTACCACGCACAATATTTTTCCTTGCTATCATCACATCTTTCTTCTTTCACACTTACATAACTATATACGGTTAGGTCCTTCAATATAACATAAAACTATTTATATAACCAAAGTACTCCATATACGGTGAATCAACTTTTACTACAAATTCTATCGCACTACGTTACCCGACACATATACAAAGTTGTTTCTCTTAGACTGGCTCGAACTGCGAGCAATAAAACATTATTTACTTACTCGTTAATGAGAACAAGCACTTTTTCTTATCTTCCGATCATCCAAACTAGCTTACCTGAAAAAAAAACAAGTTCATGTAATTATTACAATCATCCCATTAAAAATTGGTAATATAAACAGCATTGCCCAACTTAAATTTTTTTTTAGGTAACAAACACAATCCAGTTTGCCCGTTTTAATTAATTAGTCTCTTAGGGCGAAATATTAAAGTCTTTCTTTGTACCCCGGACAAAAGTATACCTAAATCAATTTTATTGGCAATTCCGGTTAAGAAAAATGAGACGGCTATGATATCGAAACAAATATAAGAAAAACGTATCTAAAGGAACATTATTGCCGAAGAAACTACGGCTTCAACCCTCGGCAAAAGCAAAGTTAGCAGAAATTCTTGATCTCAACAAAATGTACGATATTTATTTAGCGCATGGCGTTTCTGGTCAGCAGAGCCGAGTCTGCGACCTGAAAATTTCGACCCACAAAATTATTAAGCCCTAAATGTATGCGCAAAATGTTAGGTGAAGTTGAGATTTCATGCCGCCACTGGCTTCACACACCGGTCGGTAATTCATTTAGTCGAACTTCTTCTGGATACAAGATTTCAGCGCGGGGCGCGGGGAGTAAATCTTCAATCGAAAAATTGACTTCAAGAGGAGAGGTTGTACGTATGTGGTCACTATCATTTCGGGGATGTAGCTGTTTGGGAAAGCCTTAAGATGTCAATTTTGTCATGTGGCCTTTGAGGGATACATCCAACTTCTGAAAGCGTAGCTTGTCAATCTGAAATTCCGAGCTCATCTAGTTTGAGTGTCGCGGAATTTCATATCGATTTCTGATCGGCTGTAGTGAAGTCTCCCTTCGTGTAGGGTGTAGAACAACGTCAATTAGTCCATCGACGATCTTAAAGTTATCCATTTTGTGTTTCATTTTCGAGCCCTCAATTCTCGACCAACTTTTGGATGCTAGCGGACTCTACCCTTGAATTTCGTATCTTGCCGTCGACTGAATCCCTACACCCAGCTAAGTTAAATCTGCTTTATTGCATGTTATTTGGCGCAAATTTAAAATCTGTCATATGTACTAGGCTAAGATACTATATGCGTAAATTACCCCCAACTATGAATGTGTTTTTTAATACGTAAGTTGCATGTTTTGAAATAAATTATGAGGGCGTATCCCCGTTAGAAGTGCAGCGTCTTAAACACTCTGTATCAGTGTATCAATATTGTTTTACCCTGTAGAATTTTTTTCATGGACAACCATCTGATAGGGATTTTGTTATCGCACGACGTGACGTCACAAGGAGGTTTTGTTATCCTACTATGTTGCGGTCGCAGTTGCAAGGCAGGCCCGCTTAAATGTGTTCCTATCTTAAGAGTTATTAAATTTACTCTATGACTTTCATTTGTAAAGCATAGTGGAGTTCCGCGTATTTTAAAGTCTGATGAGCTTTATCAAAGACCATAAGACAACGAAGGTCCAAATCCCGGAGCTGAGCACGTACATATTTCCCATTGCCGAGGAACATATTCCTTGTGGAATTTCCGCATTAATCACCAGCACATACATCGGGTGGGGCCCATAACAAAACCAGAACTTGTCGCCGTATATTTCCAAGGTACCATTATCTTGACTATCGCGAAGGAGCCCCCCTTGTTCTTTAAGCCTATGACCCACTACCATCCCACTGAGCTACTGGACCCCTTTTCAGGCTTGTTGCAGGTGGTAGACGGGGTTTACCAAGCAACAAAGTGTCACTAATTAATCTATAAATAACAATAAATATCCTCATTCATCAGTTTCCTACGCAAATACATTGCGAACACTAATAAACAGGTTTTCGCTTGTACATGTATACCTAATCTTTGCAAAAATTGAGCATGCATGCCTTTTACAGGACAAACAATTAAAGTGAGTACCGAAACATTAACATTAACCCTAATAAAGGAACTTTTCCCCAATTTCGATGGGCAAGGTTAGCCACCCACCCGGATAGGCGCATAAAATCAATTTTATTGAATAAGAGAAAGAAAAAAAATAAGTCTACAGAAACGCTAATTACTTTTTTACTTTAAATACATTGTAAAATATCGTTAGCAAGAAAGCGGTTGGTAGCACCAGATGGAGATGAACAGGAAGCAGGAAGGAAGGAGAAAACTGCTAAACCAAAAAAGACTCAACGGGCCCTGTGGGGCCATGAAGAGGAAGGAGGAGAAAGAAGGTTTAGAGAGACCAGGAGCTCGGAACGGAAGCTTGTAATAAATTTCAAGTGATAGTGTGTCCACTGAAACCATACTTATGTTACCAACCAATTCAAATTATTCTACAAAGCACAATTACTCCCAATATTTACAAAAATTATTCGGCTGGGTTTTATTTGGCTACACTGTCTATGTATCACGATGTTCTTCATTTTTCATCTTTTTCTTACTTCATGCATTAAGCATTATTACCTGTTACGACCTCAATTGGGCATGAATACTGCATTGCATATGTATAATGAAATGTGTTCTTATATAAAGAAATGTGTTTTTCTTATTGCACTCTTGGCCTTTCCATATTTTGCACAGTCTGCTCAATGACATTCTGCCTTGTGCTCGAGTATCCTGTGGTCTTCTATTCATTAAAGGCACACCCTCCAATTATTTCCATATTATTTTACTATTTCATGGATTTTTCGTACTTTTTATTGTCCTTATTCCAGTGTTCCGTTTCCTACCTAACCTGTGTAACCTGCGAATCTTCCTACCATCTTCATTTTCGATATTTGTAGTCTTTGTTCTGATGCTCTGATCGTCGTTCAATATCTAATGTCATATATATCGCATGGGAATGACACTGTGCTTTAGACCTTATTTTGCAGTGTTCTATATATTGTTCCCTTTAAGTAGTAAAATGTTTCCATCTATCTTTGAGCATCTCCTTCTTTTCGTTATCATAGTGTGGTACCTACAAACGTGAGCAATGATCCTTGCTGCATTAAGTTCGTTACCACCTAAAACATTCCCGGTATACTATTATTATGTACCCACAACTGGCAGTCCTTCCATAATAATATGGCGTGTCATTTATTGAACTCAAACACACAAAGCTTTTTGCATAGTTCCGACAATAAAAATCGAATGCATTTAAATCAGGAGATCCTGCAGACCATGTAATAGATTCCCCTGATCCATCCATTAACTGAGTCAAGTTAACTTAAAAATTCAATCTCAAATGTAACAATAGTAGTGCCAACAAACACATATGGCTTTTTTAAATACATGGTACAGTGTAGCTGATATAACTTGTAAAATAGTTATTTATGTACCAAGGGCGTAAAACAGGCGCTTTTGGTTGGCGTCGCACGAAGTTTATAACACGACGAGGGCCAAAGACGATGGTCTTAGGTACATACAAAATTTTATGGACGATCGAAATTTTAAAAAAGAAGATCCAGATTATATAAATCTTTGCCAATAAAGACAGGTTAATTCTTGCAGTTGTTTTAGATGAATAGTACCTTTGTAACTATGGTTTTCATTAATACGTGTTTATAAATAATAACTAATATGACGTCAGCGGGCGATAAAACTCTTTTTCGCCCGCTGACGTCATTTTTGCTGGCGAAAAAGAATTTTATCACCCGAGGGCGCAAAAAGCCTGAAAAGGGGGTCCACAAACGGCTATCATTGATCGATCGTACATAAATGTAGTTTTTCAAATATACACATATTTTTACAATATGTTAAATTAGTATTGCAGAACATGTTTTCATTATGCAATGAATTCAGATATATTAAAATTCAAGTCCCAAGGGAACGATACCTACAACTGGTTAGAATGAAATCATGAAATGTATTACAATAAAAACTGATAGAAAAATGTTATGGTTACGCAATATCAAGGAATAAACAAGTGGAAGGAATGCGTCAGTCGTAACAAATTCCAAGCACCAACAAAAACACTTCAAACAGTTCCCCAAATCAATGCGGTTCTTTAAAAGATTCATTAGATTTTTTTGTCTAGAACAACTGATATCTTCTTATTACCTTTTATTGTCATATAAGCATACAAATACCATGCAGTGGAGGTGGCTGGGAGATATACGAGCCTCTGGTTCTGGGCAAGAAAATCTGTAACCCAAGTAACTCCATAAATAATTTCTCTTCACTGCGATTCTCAATCCGCCTTTGGTATCAACGAACCACGACACAAAACACAAAAAGGTTCATTATCTTTGTTGCTAGAAATCACGTCTCCCTCATATTGTTTACTTTTTTGTTGAATCATCACAATCCGATTTCACTTTATACCTAGTGCCTTTTCTATTCTTTAACACTGCTTCAGTGTCTTCGCACGCAATACGAGGTCTTCTTCTTCCTCTTTATCCATCAACTTTCATTCTGTCTATTTTCTTGGAAGTGTCACTAAGGTTCTATTCCTAATTTCGAATTTCGATAACCTTTGTGTTTGCCATTATGTCAGTGCTGGTGTTTTCCAGCACTGAAAAAAGTTAGAAATCTCGTTTGTTTCACTTTCACAACAGTAACTCAAAACGTTTTATTCTGGTATGTGACAAAACATTTGTATACATGGTGTAAACGAGGTATTTTTTAAACTAGAGAATTAACACTAATGCAAAAATAACAAACATCAAAAACATGGCCACTTCTTAAAAAATCTGGTGTGATACACTCACACAACTTCCTTTTACAGTGATCTTATAATTAGTCAAAAATTTCATTTTTAATTTTTAACCATTTGTTAAAAATTTTCAAAAATTACAAATTCTACAAAAACGGTACAAAATCGAGTGTTAGTTGAAGAGACAAATTTTCTCTAGAATTTTAAGGTGAATTCAAAAATGTAATAATATACTGGGTGTTTTATTTAAAATAGGAGTTAATAAAAAAAAAATAGAAAAAAAACAAAAGAAACCCACTTTAGAAGTATTCAACTGGAAAATCACCTATCTCACATCAATACACATTAAAAATGTAAGAAAAATGTAAAGTTTAAAAAAAATCGTTAGAGCCGTTTTTGAAAAAATCGAAAAAAACTGAAAAATCACAAGAGTAAACACCTACTTCCGGTTATGCGTTTTTCTTCAAAAGCTTGCTGTCTCATCTACATAGTACACAAAACTTATATATGAAGTTTCAACGCCATACCTCTTTTCGTTTTTGAGATATTCTGTTCACAGACAGACAGACAGACACACAGACAGACAGACAGACACACAGACCAATGAACAAAAATATGTTTTTTGGGATCAGGGGACTCTAAAACGTGAAGATCCGTTGAAAACTCAATTTCGAATTTTTGGGGTGAATCCAATACTTCCTTTATAGTAAAAGGAAGTAAAATCTATCAAGTAGCGATCATATCTTCTCACGTATTTCTCCAATCGAGGTTGTTATGGTAATATTTAAAAAGCAAAGTTTAAGCGAATAATCCACCCAACATCAAGGCACTGAAACAAAATATCAGTGAACAGATAACAGCCATCCCTCAAGAAATGCTGCACAACACCATGCACAATTTGGTAGGTTTCTTAACGAAACGAAAAATTTTTAGGTTGAATAATATGGTTATCTTACCCCGTGGAAAACGTCATTAAAAACAAGAGTACATATCTCAGAAGCCCTTGTTTGTATAGCTATTTAAAATATATGGGGCCTTCACATAACATAGCCATGTAAGATGAAAACTCTGCGTAGTTACACATATTTCACAAAATAAATGTCTATAACATTCTTGATCCCGTCCGCGTGAGTGTGTTTCGAGTAGCATATCAATATACAGCCGATTTGTACTTGTATGTTCATAATTCTTGTGTGATTTTCTTCGTGGGCACAAGAGTGCTGCTGGGTGACCTATTTGTTGGAAGTGGGACTCCGCCCCAAGTTAAGGTGAGCGTTCCTGCATTTGCTAGGGAACTACTATTGAAATAAAGCGTTAAAATAAAGGTGCAACTGGCATTCGTTAATCATCACTGTTGGTAGGTGATTACATACCATATTTTGTCATTTGAGAGCAACCATCGAAATGGAAGCCGAGTGGTTCATTCTTTATTGTGTTTGGTGCGCACTGCGTTTGTGCATATGTGCAGTATGTTGTGAGCACAAAGACCTAGTTTGAAGCAGCTGTCAGCGAGTGATTTAATGTTATTGAACATCTGCGGAGTGAAAACGACTGTGGGAGAATGAATTAGTCATTGTTAATATGAAGTAAAAACAGCTATTTGCGCGTAGGTTGGCATTATTACTCATATAAATATGGCGAAGAAACAGTTATTCGCTTCGTGGTTTAGTGTTTAGGTTTATTATTATTAGTATATTTGTTGTTAATTTCTTGTAAACAGATGAGCTATTCACTTGAGTTCGTTTATGGAACTAACATTTTCAGCTTAACATGAGTACAGGTGAACTTTTGGTTCTTTTCAACAAGGGTTTTCCTAAATCACGAGCTGAGTAAGTAAAATACGAGGAATCTCATTGCTATTGAGCTAGCTGGCAATAAGACAGGGCAAAATTAGTTTGTAAAAACACAGTAATATTAACACACCAAATTAAAGATTACCAGTGGATATTAACTACTTATGTAATGTAACAATAATCATTAGCAGAAAGGAATCCGTGTTTGCATATTGACGGTACAAGATGCATGCAAAATTATTGGCAATTGCATTCTTTCGGTTTCTGTAGGTTTTTTTAATAATTGACACTGTTTTTATTTAAAACGTAACTGTTACATAAACTAAGGCGTTAAAAACTGTTGTGAAGATTCATCAATTTTTCTATGGTAAAGGAAAACAAGATTTTCATTTTGTAAGCTCACTTCACTATAAAAATAATTATAATTAATAAAAAAAACATTAATGTATATTTAAACACACAGAAAAGAGCCATTAAATACTAACAAACTTCATTTCAAATAACCCAGGTTGCCCGTATTAAAATAATGTTATAATATAGTACAGTGTGACAATGAAAATAAATGGCAACACGTTTATTATTTTTTTTAAATGATTAAATATAAGTGGCTAAGGTGTTTTGTGCAGGAACGGATGCCGGGTCAGATTTTTTGACATGGCTTCAATTAGCATGAGATTGTTACGGTGGAATTGCAATTGTACTTTAATTGTTAAACTTGGAGGTTGGACCATTAGAGGAAATTAAGTACACCATAATTGACAAAAAATATCAATCAGGAGAAACCTTGGAAGTGCGGGTCTTTAGTGACTAATCTTGTTATTCTCGATTCCGTTATTCATAAAGATATTTAAACATATTTTTTATACACTGTTGACTATCGGAATATAAACTGTATCATTTATTTATGTTTGTTATATAACAGTTTTTCAATAGTTTTTCTACTTATGGGTTATGATATGAGCAAAAATTTGTATCTATATCAATGTTAGTATCCTCGAAGTAGTCACCTTTAGCAAATAAACATTTACTCCAGCGGCATTTCTATTGCGTCAAACAGTGTTGCAGTTTCTCTTTTGGCAGGTACTGGTGATTTCCCATTTTACGGCCGCCATTTTTCACCTTGGGGAAATATTACACACGGATAGATCATGGAATACAGAGGGTGTTCAATAGTAGAAAAAAATTATTAGATACCTTTTTGTCCAAACCTCGTGTATTATTTAACAGACTTTTAAGTTTAAAAACAAAGTAATAGTATATCTATAATTTTCAACGATTATTTCCAATTTTTGTTATGCTATATGCAGTATTGAAATTGCATAATGCAGATGTCCTTCGACGAAGTTGCGTAATCCTGTTTTAAAATTTTTCTAAGCTGTTGATTACCCATGTTTATATTTGCAATAATGTTCCATTGATAGCAGCATACTGTGGTAACGATTACTAATTTATGTAACTTGATTCTACACTCAAGATCAACTTCTGATTATTTTAAAGAGGGGTCTCATTGCTATTGAGCTAGCTGGCAAACACGGCAGGGGTTCAAATCGCAGCATTACACACATATGAATCGATTAATATCAATTGATTTAGGTATACAATGCTTATATGTATCATAAGACAGTAGATCACAAAATAAATTTCTTACGACTTTCTCCAACGAAATGAGTTAACAAAAATAGACTACGCCATGGCCTATATAAATAACTTCTTAGACTTACAACCATGTATTCCTGACCTGCATGAGGTACTTCTTCTAATAGGCTGTTTCAGTGGGTGAAACGTTTAATTTGAACACCGCTGTGAATAGCCCGCCCTTGTGTGCTTTACTTCTTCTAATAGGCTGTTTCAGTGGGTGAAACGTTTAATTTGAACACCGCTGTGAATAGCCCGCCCTTGTGTGCTTTTCCAACAGGGCCTCAATTTTTTTTTAAATATTTTTTATCGTCAAACAGTGTTGCAGTTTCTCTTTTGGCAGGTACTGGTGATTTCCCATTTTACGGCCGCTATTTTTCACCTTGGGGAAATATTACACAGGGATAGATCATGGAATACAGAGGGTGTTCAATAGTAGAACAAAAATTATTAACTTTTTGTCCAAACCTCGTGTATTATTTAACAGACTTTTAAGTTAAAAAACAAAGTAATAGTATATGTATAATTTTCAACGATTATTTTCAATTTTTGTTATGCTATATGCAGAATTGGAATTGCATAATGCAAATGTCCTTCGACGAAATTGCGTAATCCTGTTTTAAAAATTTTCTAAGCTGTTGATTACCCATGTTTTCATTTGCAATAATGTTCCATTGATAGCACCATACTGTTGTGAAGATTACCAATTTATGTAACTTGATTTTACACTCAAGATCAACGACTGATTATTTTAAAGAGGGATCTCATTGCTATTGAGCTAGCTGGCAATAAGAAAAAGCAAAATTAGTTTGTAAAAATGGCAGGGCTTCAAATCGCAGCATTACACACATATGAATCGATTAATATCAATTGATTTAGGTATACAATGCTTATATGTATCATAAGCCCATAGATGACAAAATAAATTTCTTACGACTTTCTCCAACGGAATGAGTTAACAAAAATAGATTATGCCATGACTTATATGTATAAATCACTTCTTAGACTTACAACCATGTATTCCTGACCTGTATGCGGTACATCTTCTAGCAGGCTGTTTCAGTGGGTGAAACGTTTAATTTGAACACAGCTGTGAATAGCCCGCCTTTGTGTGCTTTTCCAACAGGATTTAAATTTTTTTTAAATATTTTTTTGTTTTACTACATCGAAAAGCTGTCAATTTCGGCAGCGTTTAGAAGCCGAAAAGCCCCAGTTTTTTATACTAGTAACTTTTACTTTTCGGCGGTAATAAATAAAGATAGCAACGAAAACTAACAACCATTTCCATTGGTCGAAATGAAAATAGACACTCTCATTTTGCGGTATGACCATGACCTTCTCCACCTTTCCCGATTTCCTCGATTAAACTGTCATTTTATAATTAGAAAAAAACGCTTCCAAAGCAATACAATTAAAAAATTATGTATGTAACTCGCACGAAACCGGACTTGTAAACTGGTCTTATTTACGTGCCTCGCTCGCTGCGCTCGCTTGGACACAAAAGTTCTTAACTTCGGACTTGTAACATAAGTAGCTATTTCTCTAACTTTTTTTCTACAGAACGAGTTGAATATAAACCTTGTAGTAGGTTATTAAACTTTACGAATATAATGTAGTGTGTTGAGTGCTACAAAAAAGTGTACTAGGCTAGCACCGGACAAGTATCTGTTGTACACTTGTTACATCCCGACGCGGCGTTTAAAAACGATACTGTGGCTATTTTTGCAGAAAACTACTGCTATCTTAGCCATAGGAAACAGCAATGAGGAAACTGAAAAGTGGATCAACAACTGGATAAACATATGATGGATCGAACTAGATGATCCCCAAATCATTCAAGTGCATTTTACAAATAAGAAAAATCTAACATATTCCGGTAACTATTAACCTTAATTAAACATCACATTCGAGCACACCAAAATATCAACAGTGACCTCCATCGAGTGTAGACTGTCGAGTCATTCCAGCAGGTTAAACCCTTGGACTTAAAGTGACAGTTAAATGCAGAGTTGTTGCAGTGCCACCCAAGACAAATGTGTCTATTTCGTCAACTTAAAAACTAACTCCAAAGGCTGAACTTCTGGATGAAGTTTTCATTTAGCATCCTTCAGATAGGAAAAATTGCTCACTGGCCTTTAGACAAGATTGTAATTCAGAAAACGCTGACAAATAAATTCCTGAATAAATATTTATACTGACAACTGCATTTGCAAATACAACATTCCTTATGCATTTAGTGCGCGTCCAGTTTCAATCAAGGTCGGACGCAACGCAATACCAGGCAACCGCAAAAAGGAAGCATAAAACGAAGATGTACGAAATTTCCTTCGCATAATTTATTTCAGCTACCGGCGACTGGTGTTACTTAAATTCATTACTGTTTGCGGAGAAAGCTCACGAATGAGTTTGCATTCAAACGAAAGTAAAAACGGTTAACAAAACATATTCAAATAGTGACAGTGCATCAATTCCATGTACACACCTTCGTGTTACCTAAAAAACAGTTTTGTGTGACGAACCAGTTTAGTTTAAAGATTACAAAATTTGGATTAATTACGAGCAAGAGTGGCAGGAAAGTCGACTGTGTTGAGTGATTGTAGTGGTTGCCACGATTTGATCATGGTAAGTTATCAACTGTCGAGTCGAGAGGCTAGCTTGTTAATGGGTTAGTCTAAAATATAAATTCAGTATAACATCAACAATAATAGTAAAATTCAAATTAAGTTCTAGCACTATCACCCCTAATATGATTTCATAACATCTTATTTTGTAATTATCTGTTAACTTCTGGGTACGTCACTACTATTTCGCTATTTTTTTATACAATGCTACACATATTTGGACAAGAGCGCCTGTGGATTTTAAACGACACGTCTTACCAGGTAGCATAAACCATGCTTGCCATTTTGTATTAACAATCAGAAATGTTGTATTCACTGTTTTCTTCAGCCCTAAATATTTCAAAAATATTTTGATTTGATGAGTGTCAAAATCATAGATCAACTAAAACATTTCCCTGTTACTTCGACACGAAGTGTACGAAGTATTGAAATTCCTTCATATCGAAAACCACTCTGAGTCAAATATCTCTAAAATTCGTGCCAACAGACTAATGAACCCACTACACCAAATCTCCGACTCGCCTGTGCGGATCTTTTGTTGAAGACCCCAGCCCACTAGATCCCTTCCACGTATTGCGGGGTGCCTAAACGTGCTGTGCGGGGTATGTATGTTCGTATGTGTACACGATTCCGGTCGCCAGGAACCTTCCTGAAGTCTTGGATCATTTTCATACGATAGGTCCTCCGAAAATGAAGGCAACATCAACTTTTGAGGTATGGTCGTCGGCAAAAAAAAATTTTTTTAGGGTTTTTTTTTTATAAATAACTGGTTCATAACATTTCATTGTATTAGCGAAACGGAGTGATGTTGAGTGTCGAAGTATTCTTGGAAAGCACGGAAGGGCGCTTTTCTGGGGGGGGGGGGGGGGTACCGTATATTTTTCTTTTATTTTCCCACCCAGTGTCGGCATTTTAGCTTATTTACGTAAAAATGCACTTCGTCCTAAAACTTGTTGATAAAAATACAATTTAATTTTGTTTATCTTCATCGGTAGCATAGATTTTGATTATTTTAATGTATTGGGATGCTTTACCCACAGATCGCTTCGGATTACGGAGAATTGCATGTATTTTATTCTATCTTGAAATGCCGAATTTCCTACTGAAACTGATTTCAAGTTCACATTGCACTGCATATAGGTGCAGTAAATTAATTTAGAAACCAACGTTGCCTTTGGATAATTGAATTCACTTTGTGTAAAATAAACTCGACAACTATTTACATTGTTATATATTGATACCCGCACAGGCCGTTCGCTCTCCCCACAAAGGGAAACGCCAGCTTGTTGCCACGTGCGACCAGCACTGGTTACAACGGCATTACAATATAAAACAAAAAAAGGGTATCTAATAAGTGTTGGTTATTAACACACATCACCGCGTAGGGACACGCTTGTAAATTTATGTCCATATATCCGGTCGGCCTAATTAATCAGAAATTAGAATTAATTCTCATACTGCACACACGAGTCTTCCCATATTTAGAAGCAGAGCGACGTCGGTTGCCGCATCACAGATCCATTTCCCTTCCTTACAGCCACAATATAAAGCCTATATTTCGCGAGATTCTTGCGAAACGAAATCAAAACGGTATCAAGCACGATAACTATGTCGTGTTTGGTATCATTATGCACTTAATGCGGTCGGCTAGCACACTATGTAAATAAAATAATACTATCTGGAAATTACAATAAATTATACCAATAATGAATAAGCAGAGCTGGCCGAATAATCCTAACCGACCAATGCGAACTGAGAAAAGTATCAATCGGAGGCAAGGAATAATTCGCAGAGTGACGAAGCACTTCGAAACGTTGTTACGGGATTTTAAATATAAGTTCCTTTATACGGGGTTTCTCTTAACTAGCCGTTTGCATATTTTTTCCACATTTCATTAAAAATTATACCACATTTGTGGCAGCAATCCAATATGGAAATGATAAGTTCAAATACTGTTTGGGCACCAGTGTAAAAATTAGGTTGGCCAATCAGTGATCTCATTTAGCTACATAAGCTAGCTTTATACAACATAAAATGTTCCCCCATCACAGGAATTACGCCTAATGTAATTAACAAACTATAATTTGACAATGTGAAGCCAGGAGAATTTAAACAATCAATATGTAATGGACAGGACTAATGACACGTCGTAACCATAACCGAACCTAACCGCCATAGGCAGATACAAAACTACTACTATTAAATTGAAATATATGTGTCACTACTAATCGAACATCTACGAAATTGAATCCACCGTGTACTGGCCTAATTACAGCTGAGAACGCTTGCCTTGCATCATCGCAGAGATCGGTTAAATGGATAACCCATAAACAGATTTCTGCCACGAACTGCTCCAAACGAATCGTTGCCTCTGCCAGAATACCTAAAACTAACCTTAGACGTTGAATTTCACACGTATCTGGTATCAGCCGCAACGTTTCCAAAAACCTCAGCAGCAACTACCACATCCAGCAGATACTCTCAAAAAGCAGGTTCTCCAGAAGAAAACAGGACATCCCAAATAAGAGGTACTCCGAAATAAAAGGCTACAACGAAAATCAATACTAGACTACAATTCTGTGACGAAATAATCTCTTATCAAGGCTATGCTTATATACTACAAAACCCACGCCACGCGTGGCTTTATTATCGAAAAATAAAGGAGAAAAACAATCCTCCCAAATCACATTCCACGGGCGAAGCCCTCTTTTATGGATATACGCCGCAAATATGCTTATGGCATCTCACCCCACAGATTGCTTGGCGACTGTACCTTACTTCCTTACAAAATTCAGAATGCCATGCCGACCACGAGGAAAATCTATCTTCGATAAGAAACTAAAGAGGAAGCACAAGCATATATCTTGTATCAATTTCGTGAAGAATAAAGGCGTGTTTGCATGCCTCAAATTCTCCATGCTAAACGGGTTCTATACATGGTGGATAAGCAGCCAAAATAAACCATTTAAATGTCTCAAAGTCTCCGTGGCCGCACCCCCGTTGTTCGTCCCGAACTACACTAGCCCCGTACAGGCCGAACCGCTCGTTCACCCGGAGCTACTCATTCACTAGCAGGGCCAACCGCGTTTCATCTTAGAAACAGTCCAGGCCGAACCATTGTTTGCCCTTAGATCATGGCGTAAGTAGTCGCTCGCCGATCTACTACCGACCTTGTCACGTCTCACGTTCCTCCTTTTTCTTTTGTACTGCACCGTCATCGCGTATTGGGATGCTCGCTAATCGCGAGCCCGAAATCCCTGCTGCGCCGAGTCCGCCACTGAGGCCACGAACACCACAGACTCATGCCCCCCTATGCCGCGCACTCCGGACCCGAGAAGCATCCCCATAGGCTTCAGGGCTGACGAAGCCAACACCTCAACGATAGGACCAGCAGCCCTGCACCCATGGGAAGATCTAGGACGAGAACTTCATCCTTCGAACCAGGAAGAGCCTAAGCTGCACGAGCTCTAGGAAGCATTTCAGGGCCACCTATTGAGGTTGCCATCCCGATGAGGCATGGCCAACCCCCTCCAGCATTCTCCGTGCGGTGGGATACACGGACTAATCCTCGCCTTCGGTGCCGACCGCTCCCAGGCTGGGGGAGGAACCGCTCCGTATCCCCTTCGTCCGAAGGAACCGGAATTTCCGCTAGCGTCACTAAACATAATACTCGTTCGTGTAACTAATCAGTTCGTAGGAAAGGAATGTACATAGTAAAAAATAATAAAATCTCGCATAATCATCCCTTCCAGTGTTCTGAATAATAAACTAAACCCACAAAAGCTGAGCTAGAGGGTCTTAATAGAATACGCGAGTTTTGCTACGGCTGATGCTGCGTCCCGTATCGTATAATCAGTAGTATAAATACTCGAATTATACAGAATGCACGCAGGGAATATTGCAAGCCTATTCCCTGAAGAAATTCCAGCCTTTGTATACCATATTATTCCTTTTTAAAGAGTGTACAGTTTTTTTGGTTATCATTTGCCAATTTAGTTGATGCGTAGTAGTTTTTTACTGTAGAATTTAGT
Organism: Agriotes lineatus; assembly: GCA_940337035.1. Taxonomy (NCBI): domain Eukaryota; kingdom Metazoa; phylum Arthropoda; class Insecta; order Coleoptera; family Elateridae; genus Agriotes; species Agriotes lineatus. Next base: position 67,209,203 of record OW679203.1, read on the forward strand.
TCAGTAAAATACACAATAACCTTCCTTTATTTTAATTTAAACACATAAACAAATACATACATGTACACATCCGTTAATATTACAAAAAAAAATACGAATACGAATTGTAAGTTTCGTTACTGACTCAGCAAAATGCGTGCAAGTCATACAAGCGCAAGTGATGTGATCAAGACTGATCTGGGACAAAAACTGATCTGGAAAACTGGGCTACTTGAGTTTATATAACAAGTGTTTGAATGAAAGAAACGCCGGCTATTCTTTCGGCTAAAATAGTATTGTCCAGCCGATCCTTCGCCCTATTGACACGAAAGTTTGGGATAACTTCCGCTAATAAAAGGAGTCTGCTCATTGCGTGTGCTTCTTTCATATTCCAGAATTTATGACTGTATTGTGACCAGAGTCCACTTTCGCTGTTTGCTTGGTCATTGTTCGTTTTTGGGTCACAAGGATATTTACGCAACCCTTCCTTTTGTCGTCCGGTGCCTCTATGTTTGTGACATCCGTCCTGCTGTTTTTGAATTTGCACTTTGACGTTTTTGACAAGTTAGTCTGCATTGTTTGCATGACGACACAAATCATACTTGGCATGTAAGATGCACGCTGCAAGCACATAATAAATACTTTCTAGACTGCACCTCGCGAACCCTTTTTGTTCACTGACGTTTACAGGCCATTCATCACTCACGTTTTAGATAGCACTGACGTTTACAGATTTAGAACTGCACTTAGTGTCAAGTTTGAGTTTATGACCGTCCCTTGCACGACCGGCGTTTTTAGGCCAATTATCTTGGTACGCTACAGTTTTCTTTCTGAAATTTCTGGTATACCTAGCTGGTTTGGTTTTCTTCCCGCAAATTCTCGAATATTGTACTTGTGCAAATACCCAGGTATTACACTTGTACAAAATATTCGCTGTACTCCACTCTGATTGGTTCAAATTTTGAAAATTGATTGATGGGATTGGTTTATATTATCTGAGGGGAATACACACCGATATCACCAGTCTTGACCCTGTAGTTGTTTTCTATGCACCTCATCTTGTACTTCGCCCTTTCAAGTTTTTCTTTTATGCATCCTTTGCACCTGTTCATATTAGCGTAATCGTTTTGCCTCCACAACGTCGATAATATCTGTGTCTACATCCATACTTTCCTGTGTAACCTTACTTCGCACCCCATCCCCGCGCGAAAGTCTTTTTTTTTTTTTTAAGTATTCTTCCATTGATTCTAGTCATACAGCCACTTACACTAATACCCGTACTGCAATTTTTACAGGCTTTCTTATAAATTGAAAATATATAGTCTTGCTTATATTTTCTGAGTACTTTCTCACCGTCCTAGGCGAATCGAAATAAGCATGAGCATTGTTTGAACTTTTTAGAAAATCCCATCTTACTATTTACGAGGATGTCGGTGACTTCCACAACGGTACTGGTTAATTTTGCAAGTGTCAGAGATATACTGATAGAAACGTTATCCGTTTGTGATTTATATTCGGCGTATACAGGTTAATTACTCTGAATCGCTACTGCAGAGCCGTTCGTAATTTTAGTGTGACCAAAATTGCTTTTCAAATCGTCCGTTACAATTGCCACACTATTTATAATATTATCATTATTGCAAAAAATTGATATCAGTGTACATGTTAATTTCTACTAACTAATTTTAGTTTACATAAGTTTCAGGATAGCTTTCGCCTCGTCCTTTGCATTGTAATCCTACCAACGTCATGTTTTGGGTACGTACCATGGTCTGGTATCGGACATTTCGCATCAACTGGTTGGGCAAATCCAGTATCTCCAATAGAGACTTCAGCGTATAGTAAAACCACATAATAAATGTGCATGACATTTAATATTTTTATAACGTATAATTTCAGGGGGCAATTACGATTTCATCATAGTGGGCGCCGGCTCTGCAGGAGCTGTCATAGCAAGCCGCCTTTCGGAAATTGCAAGCTGGAAAATCCTTCTCCTAGAAGCAGGTCATTCGGAGGAGACCTTAGCTGATGTTCCTGCTTTCGCACCTCTTCTTCAATTAACCGATTACAACTGGGGTTACACAACAGAACCAGAATCTCACGCCTGTCTCGCCATGGACGAGCAGCGCTGCGCATGGCCCAGAGGGAAAGCTCTTGGAGGTTCCAGCGTTATCAACTACATGGTCTACAGCAGAGGAAATCCTGAAGATTACAACCGCTGGGCGGCACTCGGCAATCCAGGTTGGTCGTACGCAGACGTGCTTCCATACTTTTTAAAATCGGAAAAAGCTCATTTAAATGCATCCAACGAATTGTACCACAATACACGAGGCTACCTGAGCATAGTAAACCCTTCCATTTCCGAGCTTGGAAATGCGTTCATTGCAGCTGGACAAGAGCTGGGCTATCGAAACGTCGATTACAATACTCCCGACCAGATCGGCTTTTCAAGACTACAAGCCACCCTCAAGCATGGTCGGAGGCACAGCACAGCAAGCGCCTTTCTAAGACCGGCTCTCCATCGACACAATTTGGATGTTCTAACTGGGGTAAAGGTAACGAGAGTTCTTATCGATCCCTTAACAAATCAAGCTTATGGAGTGGAGTACGACTGGAATGGAAGACGATTTGCAGTCAAAGCTGCAAGAGAAGTAATTCTATCAGCAGGTGTCTTCGGTTCCGCCCAATTAATGATGTTGTCAGGAGTAGGCCCTAGAAACCATCTCGCTGAGCATGGAATTGCAACTATAAGCGATCTCCCAGTAGGGAAAACCCTTTATGATCACGCAGCCTTCTATGGTCTTGTGATAGATACAAATATAACGATGGACGTCGCATCAGCTCTTGACCCACTGCAACTGCTGCAATGGTACAGGAATGGTACGGGCCCTTTGTCCAGTCTCGTGGGAGAAGCGGTAGTCTTTATAAAAACCTACTTAACTAAAGAAAATTATCCAGATATAGAACTGCTTCTGTCGACAAGTTCCATACGTTCAGACAATGGAACTATCGAGAGATCAATATTACGGGTTTCTGAGAAATATTATAATGCGATGTATGCGCCCATAGAGAAAAAGTTCAGCTTTAGCATACTACCGGTTTTGCTACACCCAAAATCCAAAGGTTTTATGAAGTTGCGCTCTTCTAATCCAGTTGATCATCCTTTACTTTATGCAAAGTACTTTACCGATCCGGAGAACCGTGACATTCAAACCCTTGTAGCTGCTATTAGAATTATAATGCAACTATGTGAAACAAATGCGTTTCAAAGATACAATGCTCGAATAAACAGAATGCCTTTCGTACGGTGTGAGCATCTAATTTTTGATACCGACGAATATTGGCAATGTGCCCTGCAGCTAATGACGGCATCAACGTATCATCCAACATCGACGTGTAAGATGGGACCCGTTGATGATCCCACTGCTGTTGTTAATCATCAGTTGAAGGTGTACGGAATTGCGAATTTAAGGGTTGCTGATACAAGCATTCTTCCAGTTACTATATCTGGCCATACGAACGCTCCTGCTATTATGATAGGAGAAGTCGCGTCAGATCTGATTAAAAAGGAATGGGCTAATTTATAGTGTCCGTTGTGTTAAATGTTCAGTTTTATAAACTGTATAGTTGTAGAATTGTACACTGTAATTAGCAGAAATCAATTATAGCCTACTCATCGAATTGTTTGTTCTACAAACAAAACAAGTGAGTCTATAAATGGAAGACAAAGAATATGGGACACAATATAAACATGACTATTCAATTCACCTGGCATCTGCCAAAAAGTGACCAATGAAAATCCAGAATTCTGACGTTTCTTGACCAATCAAAAAAATATCAGTGGATATATCTTCCTAGAAGGTATTCAAGTGACTATTTTTAACAAATGCGATTTTTATTAGAAAAAGTCAATATTAGTGTTCTGTTACTATAGAAATTGCGCAGTTTGTTGCTAGATTTACTGAAAACTAATTTGAAAAAGTAGTTTGGTTCATTAAATAGTCCCTCGAATACCATTCTTAGTCAAAGTTAAGTAGATTATTTTTGCGGTGGTATCACTACTCATGTCCATTGCGCTTAGGATTAGGACTCGTGCTAGCGCACTCGTCCTAATCATACCAAAGCGCAATGGACATTCGTGACACCACCGCAAAAATAGTCGACATAACTTTGACTACTCATGGTATTATAAGTGATAATTTAGTTTTCTATATCTGTAGTGCAGAATAAAACTGTATTAAGTCATAAAATCCAAATTTTACAGGAAATCAATTTAAAGATTTCTTAAGTGATAAATCGCTTCTATTTCCAGCTGTTTCCGACAAAGATTTTTTTGGAAAATGTAGTAATGGTTTTGGTTCTACTTGATTTGCAGAATTTCATTCAATTTTAAACCCTCTAGGTTTATTATTTTTTAAATGTACTTAATACAGTATTATTTTAGTCTCTAATTATGTTGATTGGATATAATATGGAAACAAGTTACTTAGGATTAAGTACTACAATATTTTTGCAAATTCAAAAATAAAGTTGGTACTTTAGAAAAATGAGAAAACATATTTATTAACGAAAAATTAACATTTTGCAATATAAAACTAAAATTTAACTCTAATACGTATCCAAAATTCTTAAAAACTAATCTTCTTCTTGGTCCGCTACCATTTCATGATGTATCAAGTTTTTGTAATATTCATGGAACTGTATTGAGACCCACTTAAAGAAGGTTCTGTAAATGATGAATTTTTTTCTTGATGTTGGGTTTAACCCATTTCTTATAGGTGGAATTACATCGAGAGAAACGATTCGTCTTGTTGTTCTGTTTAAATTAACTTCCTTAAATTCTTGGGACTCAAAATCGGTCTTGTAGTAAAGTACGCTTTTGTAGGAAACTCTTACTTGTAAGTGCATCATATGTATGCGTATGTGCCTAATGTAAGAATTTTCAGGTTGCGCGAGCGCCTCTGACGTAACCTAACGACTGTCACCGAAATGACATCCGGGACCGACGGCTTAACATGCTCTCCAAGGCACGGCTGGGTGCGATTTTACTACTATAAGTACGTACGTTGCTTAGCTCTCGAGACTGTTTGACCGATCCTTGGAGCATACGACTATGCACCATTTCCGTTTTTTTTACGAAAAACAAATGGGGATGTCGAATTGTCGTATAATCGTCCTTAAAATCCTCTGTTTCCATGTTTATTACTTGAAAAGGATTATTTACACTGCACATTCGTGCCAGTTGTTGTCAGTCCCATGGCGTCATTATTTGTTTCTTCCTCTTTCAGTAAGAGAACGACTAGCATCAACCTCTAGGTGAGTGTGGCCCTGCAGCAAAAATGTGTGATTAATTGTTTTTAACGTTGTTAACGCCCAAATAATTGAAACTGCTCACAACTTCAAATTTATACTCATTGCCTCCATTGTCCTTCAGGGTTAATTCTCTCTCGGTTAAGTCCTGGTTACCTCCCATTTCCATTAGTTTGTTCTTTATTTATTTTCAGGCCAAACTCTTCCGCTTTCTGTTGTAGCCGCCTGCAAGACCAGTTCTTCATTTGATCATTGTCAGTAATGCTATGTCATCTGCATATGCTAGGCACTGGTGCCTATATTGGTATATCGTTCCATGGGTACGAATATTGCTTTCTCTTAATACCTTTTCCAATACTAGATTGAAGAGAGCTGTTGGCATTGGATCACCTTGTCGTAAACCTCTATTTACATTGAAACGCTTAGATATCTTCCCGTCTAGCACTACCGTGCCCATTTTTGTTGGCAGAATTAATTTATCGGGTATTCGAAAGTTTTTCATTGCATTGTAAAGTTCTTCTCTTCTTATCGTGTCACATGCATTTTTCAAGTCAATAAATCACACGCACAATTTTAACTTTTGTTCATATGTGTTGCTATGTATTTGTTTCATTGTGCATATTTGATCGCTTACTGCCCTTCCTGCCTGAAACCCACCTTGATACTCCCGTAACGTCTAACAGTGAGATCGCCAGGTAGTTCTCACAATTTTTATTTCTCCCTTCTTATGTACTGGATAGACAATGGCTTCATTCCACTTAGCTAGCATTGTTTCTTTCCTCCGCACTTCCGCTAGTACTTCGTATATATTTTTTTGTAGAGCCTCCCCTCCCCCTTAATGATTTCTGCTACTATTCAGTTTTCTCCAGGGCTTTTATTGTTTTTCATCTTCATCATTATTGTTTTTATTTCTTAATAGCTGGGGACTTCTACTTCTTCACCACCTCCCGTGAACTTCTTTTCTGATTCTCGGATTTCCTGAGTTTCTTCCTCATTTAAAATCTCTTGGAGATATATTCCACCCATCTTTCCAGTTTCTCATCGATTTCTCGTATCAGATCTCCTTCTTTGTTTTCGTTGTACGTTTTTCTCCCGTGGTAGTCTTGTTTATCTTTCGATTGGTTTAGAAGAATGCAAAGCTGTATTAAATGTGAAGGAATACATAATTTAAAATAAATAACGTCACACTCCTTCCTCGTATCTTTGTATGTTTAAAGTTCCCATCAGAACTACGATAAATTATGTGAAAAATACACTCAACGGCCACTAAAAAATGCAGCCGAACTTGATTCCTGTTTGACCTCGTATAAGGTTATTGTCAATGTACGAAAAAGTTTAGAATGCAAAAAATACTTGAAATCTGAAACAGTACATCGGCGACAAGGTGAACAAGTTTGAATAAAAAGAGCAAGTAATTGAGTGAATAAGAACGACATGTATTAGGACAGTATAGTACGTACAAATGTTTACTACTTTATTATTTAAATACTAATATCAGCAGTATGTTTCTATTGCAACAGTTAAATTCAAACGATTAATGATACACAGGGCATCGTTAAGTAACCTTAGCAATTCTAGTATAGAAATCTCAAGTAGTAGTCTGCTGATAAGAGGATATAACCGGTATCTCATTCAAGCTAGTTAACTTACCTACAACAAAAACCATTCATATTTTAAGATAATGCTCGTCTTCGTTCAACACGCTCCATGTAATAATAATGACAATGTATTTATTGGGATATACCAATTATTATTATTATTACATAAGAAAATGTACTCGTTTCACTGGATTTATAGTTTCTAGAGTTTTATTTATTTATTTTTAGCGTTATAACAACATCTGCTCGATCGTTAATGTACTAATTGCAATTCCTGGCTGGAATTTTGCTTTTGTAAAGTAGTAGATAAATTCGTTAAAAACTTAAGGAGTATCTTTTGGAAAAAACGCTCGGACACGTCGATTTTTGTTTTTATTTGAGCATTTTTCCAAATAAAATGTATACATACAGGGTGGCCCGTGTAAGTGGTGTGACGTCATCGATGTTTTTTTTTAATGGCAACCCCTTTTTTATTACGGAATTTTAAAGAACACATTTTTTTACTTTTGCTACGGTAATTTTTGCGTTTAGGTCACATGACCAAAAACTAAGAACACATTTTTAAATTGGCAAAATACAAAATTTTATTTTAAGAAGTATGATTCTTCACTTTTATCAATGACGGCAATCAATAAAAAACATCTTGGTTACTGTCAGGCAGGCAACGATGCACAATGTGTACATTTAATTTAGTTGTTTTTGAAATTATCATTGCAATTAAATTTAGTATTTTTCAATTTTTTTTCTTAATTTTTGATCATCTGACCTATACTCAAAAATCAGCTTAACGTAAGAAAAAGATGCTTTCTTTCAAATTCCGTAATAAAAAAGGGGTGCTATTAAAAAAAACATCCTTGACGTCATACCTCTTACACGCGCAGATTTTATTTGAAAAAATCGCAAATAAAAATAAAAATCGACGGGTCTGAGCGTTTTTTCCAAAAGTTACTCCGTAAGTTTTTAACGAATTTATCCACTACTTTACGAAAGCACTGTATGTATGTATAGAAGGGGTGTTGTTAAAGTTCTGAGCATAATACGTCGTTATCTAAAAACAAAATTGTAACATCCTCAGATCATATTTATAGTTCTATTTGAGAGGCATAGAGTTTTGCTGTATACTAATAATTTGATAATGATATCGTAAATGAAGACTCTGGATTTTATATTGATTCTAGCCTCTTCGATAATGTAAGATTACAGGAAAGAGTACAAGGAAATTAATGTTGTTCTTTTTCCGCCTTTTTTATTACTACGCTTCAAACATGATTATTAATTAATCGAAGGGCAAATATCAGCGTACGTAAAATGCAAATATCAACAACAACTTCATATAATACAGGATTTCTAATCCATCTGTTAAATGTACTGATATGTCGATGACATTTAGATTTACATCATGACGATTATTCTATTTGTCATTCTAGTATACAGTAAAAATTGTTATTGGAGGATACAGCTCTCAGTTTGATTTCCTTCAAGCTGCCCAAATTCAAATGTTTTTAGTCCATCTTTCAACATAAACCCCTCCCAGTTTTAATCATTTTTCACGATTATGACCGCATCTTGTTCAGCTAAATCTTGCTATTCTACCAAGATCATCTTTCTACCTCCTTTGTGTACTATCTCTCGTTTTTTCTAGTTGCGGTAACCATTGATATGTGATAATATGCCAGCCTGCAACCTATTACCTTCCATTGCATCCAGCAAAGTCAGTGCTCGACAGCATTTGTGTTCTTGCTCCTATCATTTTTTCACTTTCCCATTCGATAACTGTGCCTTTCGTCAGTACGTCATGATTGTTGTATGTTGTAGTCGTTGTTTTTAGCGATATTGATGTTGCACACTATATTTCTCGTACTTCCTTTAGTTACAATAGTATTCTCTATATTTTTTCATAATTATACCATATTAAAATAACTTCATCAAATCAAAGAAGATTTAACTTCCTTTTATTCGACGCCCTGCACATCAATCTATTGTTTGACAAACCTTCTGCGTCCATCCCGACACTACCGTAGAAAAATCTTCCGTTCATCGCGTGCGGATTCACGCTAATTGCTCGTAGAAAATCGTTGAACTGTCGCTGTACAATTTTTATCGTCCTTCTGGCACAGCCTTGAAGAGTTTGTCATCGTATTGCGTGTAAAACCACGCAAATTTCGTCGTCGACATCCTGGGGAGCTGTTACTTTTGCTCCTTCTTTGAGACCGCAAATCTCGCTCTTCAGTAGGTTCGGCTCGGGGTCTGTAACTTCACTTGGCTTTCACAGATTTTGCCACCGACTGAACTGCATTTTAGCAGTCGAATGTATGTTTATTACTTGATATTGCATGTGTCATTTACCGCTAATTTAATTTTGGAATGTGCACAAATAAGCTGCATGTTTTGGCGTAAGTTTCGGGACATACATCCGTTAGCAGTGCAGTAATGCCTTCAACGCTGTGCACCAGTGCATCAATATTATGTACCCCTAGGAAAGTTTTCGCGCACATCTGCCAATTTTGCTGATTATGAACGGGTAAAATTCTTAGAAATTGTTTTGGTTACCCTTCTTTGTTGAGGTCGCAGCTGCACAGCTGGCCAGCTTAAATGTAAGGTTGTGAATCTTATCTTCATAGTCTTTAAATTTACTGGTAAATTTCGTGTATTTTGAAGTCAAGTAAGAATTTTCAGAGATTCGCAAGGTATGTCATAGTTGGAGTTCAGCAACGCCCATATTTGCCGTCATCTAGGAAGTTTTCCATGGTGCAACCTCCAAGTCCAGCACTTGCGTCCAACCCACCATAGTGGCCCCTTAGAGTAACTCGAATTTACCCTCATATCTTCCAAGGTACAATCATTTAGCGCTGAACGTGGAAGATTATTACAAGCTCTTCAAAGAACGTATGCGTTTCGAGTAAAGTACAGCAAAACCTGTTGAAGTTGAACCTAGTGTGAAGTTCTTGTGAGCAAAGTTTTAATTTTAGTGTAGTTTTAGTATCTCCACGGTCGTCCTATAAGTTGTCAAGAACACAACAGTCGCTGATAGTGATAGTGCGAAGAACCTGTTTCAAGAAAGCAAGGCAAGTATCCTCCAAATATCAACATTTAAAATGGGCAACAACAAATAGCAGTGCCTACGTGTTCTGCATAGACGCTCATGACAGTAACTATAAAATTAGGACCACGTTGCAATTAATAAAACTTTTATGCGTAACTGTCGATGGCTTAACAAGAAAAACAAAGTAAGCTAAAAATTCCATTTTGTTCTTCTTGGTGGTCATTCATAAATGGTGGCGGTTTTTATTTTTTGAAAATAATTTTTCTGTTTAATGAGCGAACTAGAACTGATTCAGAAGTTAAAAAATGGTACTATGGAACTACATCTACATCCGTTTGAATTATAAAATTATGCGGAGTAATACAAGATAAATACCCAGCACAAAAATAGTAAACAAAACAAAAAACAAGTCCAATATGCGTATAAAATTATCGGCTATAAAATAAGTAATTCAATTAAGGCAGTATATTACAGATGGCAATCTATTTCTTGTAGCATCACGTAATATCAGTGTTTTGATAAACTAATAGTTACTCAATCGTCATACATCATAAAGCATATTGTTGAGTCCAGCATCATAATCGAAATACAACCCTGCAACATATTAGTTTTTTGATAACGACTACTACCACGGAAAAAAACTTGACGAAACACTCTTTGTTATTAGTGACGTATTAAAATCAAGTAAGTTCAGAGGATACCAGTTTTTGGCAATATCTTATCAGCAATTGCAATTAATCTCATTTTCTCAATACATATTATTTGCAGAATACGATAACTGACCCTCCCTACAATGTACACGAGTCTTGTACCGCTAGTTGTGAGTATCATTGCTGGTTGCATCGAGATATTTTTTGGAAACTCCTCAGAACTGTACAAGATAGGAGTAAATGTCCTTTCGAAGCTTCTACCATACCCGTACGACGAGGGTCCTATCATAATTTCTCCAATGCCAGATTCCAATAGTAAGTATACGAATAGGAGACGTGCTTGTTTAGATTTAGAGTGTTTCTAGAAAAAGCAATGTAGGCCCTTTCTAAAATGCAATAACGACGAAGAAGATAGCTCGTCGAAAATGAGCACCTGAGTACCTATTATATACTTCTAGGGTTTGCTGGGAGTGAGAGTAAAAAGTATTAATTTATTATAAACCCATATCTGAAGATACCTTGTCATTGTATCATAATATTGTAAGAGTTGCTCAAAATCGTGACCATGTTAAACACATCACATCTGCAAACCACTTTCTCAAAATGATCCACGATGATATCTATCCACACTTGGATGAGTCACTTTTTCTAAAATCGATTAATGGCAGAGTAAGGCTTTTCGTCGACTTACAAGAATAAGTGCAGTTTTATTGTTGAATAGAATCGGTCGTGGAAAGTAAGACTGTCCCACTCAACGTTGCAAAAACCACCTTCAGAAATTACCCCATAGCCTAAGATTGCTTGAATTATTGCTTGAACTCTTTGAAGGTGATATGGGTAATAATGCTACTCATATATCCGAAATGAGATGTTCATGGCTTGCACAAAGTTTTAGGCAAAGTTCCTTATGGTAGGGCAATTCCTCAGAACCCTAAAATCAATCCTGGTGACTGTGAAGTTAACACCAAAAGATAAAAGAAAATATTACCAATATACAACAAGAAGACTGTGCGTATCCAGACTAAATGGCTTTCTAAACAGATCCTGGGTTTTTGTAATACGTATTCAGCTACACCTAGCACTTACTACTCAATTTCATCGATTACACTAAAAAAGACAATAGTAAGCTAGTATTAAAGAACTAACTTTACTTTCAGATGCAGAATACGACTTCATCATAGTTGGCTCAGGTTCGGCAGGATCGGTGATAGCAAATCGCTTATCCGAAATCGAAAACTGGAACATCCTTCTCCTCGAGGTTGGCTACGAAGAGAATACGATTGCGCAATATCCACTATTAGCATCCCTTCTTCAATTCTCCGAATACAACTGGGAGTACACAACCGAACTTCAGGAAAACGCATGCCGTGCCATGGAAAAGCAACGATGTGCATGGCCTCGTGGAAAGGCATTGGGGGGTAGCAGCGTGATAAATTACATGATCTACACCAGAGGAAATCCTCTAGATTATGATCGCTGGGCCGCCCTGGGTAACCCCGGCTGGTCATACGATGACGTCCTTCCTTACTTTTTAAAATCGGAAGATTCCCACTTGAGATCGTCTAACAAAGCCTACCACAGTAAGGGAGGTTATCAAACTGTCGGCGACCCGTTCGAATCTGATTTGACTGCTGCTTTCCTAAAAGCCAGTCAAGAGCAAGGGTATCAACTCGTCGACTATAACAGTCCGGATTATTTAGGGTTTTCGAGAATCCAGGCAACTATTAAACTAGGTCGCAGAAATAGTGCAGCGCAAGCGTTTTTGAAACCGGTCCTTAAACGGAAAAATTTGCACATTTTAACAGGTGCTAGGGTAACGAAGATTTTAATAGATTCGCATTCAAGAACTGCTTATGGGGTACAATATGATCAAAAGGGTAGAATGTACACAATAACAGCTAAAAAAGAAGTCATTATCTGTGCAGGTGCACTTAATAGTCCACAATTGTTATTACTGTCAGGAATAGGCCCCAAAGCTCATTTGGAAGAATTACAAGTTCCGTCTCTTTCAGATCTTCCCGTTGGACAAACGCTTTATGATCATGTGACTTTCCCCGGTCTCGTCTTTAACATAAATACAACTGTCGAACCAATTAGTAGCATATTCAATCTTACACCATTATTAGCGTGGTACAATGCAGGTGTCGGACCTCTCTCTAGTTTGGCAGGCCTGGAAGCTTTGGGTTACATCCAGACTAACGTTTCTAGGGAAAAAGAAAACTACCCCGATGTAGAAATATTGTTTAGTGGTGCAGGTGCAATCACTGCGGACTATGGATTGCTAACTAGACGAACCTTAAAGATCACTGACGAGTATTACTATAACATGTATGCCTCAATTTTCGGCACTCCAACCTTTGCCATGCACCCGATGTTGTTACACCCAAAATCTAAAGGATACATGAAACTAAAATCCGCGAACCCTTACGATGCACCACTGTTTTATGGAAATTATTTAACAGATCCGGACGGGCATGATGTAAAGACATTAATAGCAGCAATAAGGATCGTTATCCAGATATCCCAAAAGGAAGCATTTAAGAAATATAAAACCCATCTTAACAGCAAACCATTTGTTGGATGTCAGCATCTCTTGTACCATTCTGACGATTACTGGAAGTGTGCCTTGCAGTATTTAACTACAACAGTGCATCACCAAACATCCACTTGTAAAATGGGACCAGTTGATGATGCCACCGCAGTCGTAGATCACACGTTAAAAGTGCATGGCATTCAAGGACTGCGAGTTGCCGATTCTAGTGTTATACCCATCACCCTATCTGCTCATACACACGCCCCTTCGGTTATGATTGGCGAACAAGCTTCAGATTTGATAAAGCAGGAATGGGGAGTTTTGTAAATATTTCGATGGTTCTAACACACCAACCAGAACCATTAAGTTGATTAAGGAAATAATGGTAAAATCTTCCAGATTATGCCGTGGTCGTCGATTTTAACATGACGTTTCGCTAATCATGTTGAGAGTTTCTTTACGTTAAGTTCAAATCGACAACCACGGCAGAACCCGGAAGACCTTACCATTATTGACAACGGCCGTGAAAGACCATTTTAAAAATAGAAGAGATCTTGCTGATTTTAAATATCTCGTCAGATGTTGGTGCCTAGTAACGCCTTGTTAAGATAGGAAATAGCTTCAAATATATTCAATTATGTAACAGATGTTCTAGTTGCGTTTAAATAAAGCGCTTCCATTATTCGTATTTCGTTCCAAAAGCTGCCACCTTCTTTTTTGGGTTTCCAAATACGACTACGACTGTCGTAGCTTCCTCTTTTAGCCTTTTTTCCATTCTTCCGTGTTACTGCATGCCTCTTCATGTAAATCTCTTTCTTGAATTTATTTCATGCATGTCTTCTTCCAATTCCCTGTGAACTGTAATCAGTCCAGAAAATTTTCGGCCATCTCTCTTCTAAAAATCCTTTGTGGAGCATCATATCTACTACAGTTTCAAGAGCATTCATTTTGTGTCTTATAAAGTCATTTCTGAGTCTCCAATTCGCTCTTTCTCATATTTCTCCAGTGCGTCCGTCTTTGTTGTTAGTAGTTTTTATTGAATATGATTCACTCTTGACGCTCTTTAACATTCGAACCATTGCTCGACTTTTATTCACTCTTTTGTTCCTTTCACCTTCTATTCGCCCATTCATATCGAATGTTGTGTCTAGTGTTATGTTAGTTTCTCCCGCGTACAATTACATGCGCACGCCAATGATCTCGCCTTGTGGGTAGGGATGATGCCGTGCTGAGCGCAAAGCAGCGGCCCGCGTGTGCGGTAAAAGCAGAAGGTGGAGAGCGCACACGCAAACCGCACATGTTTTCGTGACCACCCCAGCTTACGTGTTAAGTTTACGTGATACTACAGCTTCAGAGTATTTTTTGTCGTGAAGACTTTTTAATTAACCGATTATTACCACTTCTGTAGTACTTAAATTATTGAGGTTCTGTTTGTCGTTAATGGTGCTACTGTCGAATTCTCGCATCGCCCCGAATTTTCCCGTTGGCTTTGGGTTTCCCTTCGACTCCGTCTGAATTACCTTACCCTCCAGCTTTTCAGGTGACCGCATTTCATCACCCCAGATTAGAGCATATCATTAGCCTAGGTTACCTGCCCCGCGGGCCAGCATTTCAACAACTTTCTCCAAGCCTCGCCGATTCATGCTGAAGATCAGTGTACTTCATGTCGGTAATACCACTCATTATGTTAACTGTTTACTGTATGCATGTTTGCAACCTTCTCTCGTACATACAATATTGGTTCATTGAAGTAGTAATTGAAATAGATACTGTTTTTATGTGTGCGTTATCGCAAGTGATCGCCTAATAAACACAAGTTTTAAGCTTTTCCCCTTATGGGAAGGCTAAGCGCCTTTTTAATGCGTGGGCTGGATTGCGGCGGTCTAATAAAGTTTTCTTTTCACACCATGTAATATAATGATGTCATTGTTAAGTAACAATAGCTTGTTAACGAAGCAAGCCCCGGCTGCCCGCTGATTATTTTACCTGTATTTGTGAGTGTTCAATATAACGTTCACGTTTCCATGGTGTTTTTCTGTGTTTTGTACGACGAATATGCATATGCGTTTATAAGCGAAATAAACATCAAGCGCAGATATGCTAAGGTGAGTCCATCTAGCAAATAAGACTTCAACATTTTCTAGGCGCTTTGGACGTCGCCAACACCTTCAGGTTAAATCAATCGACTTACTGACGTCCAACAAATACTTAGTCTACATCCCTACCAAATTTACTTTTAGGTACACTGCCTTCAATATATACTGTAACTTTGGCGGGAACATTTAAATGATTTGGGATTGGATTGGATTGGATTAAAAATGGAGGGTGAGTTACCTCACATGCACTTAGGCCGCATTAAGTGGGCCCATTGTGCTACCTCCCAGCAGCTCTCCAAGTTGGGTATCACTCAAGCCATCCAATCCTTTGAATGTACTTAAGGACAACCGCAACTGGAGTGCTGCCAATTCTGACCATATCGGGCCAGAAGTCCCCCTCCATGGATCCTGTGACTCTTGCGAGAGCTAGACAGTGGCACAGAACGTGTTCTGCTGTCTCGTCATCCTCGTTGCATCCGCGACAGTTTGGGCTGTCCACTAGTCGCATCCTGTGCATATGTTGGTTTAGAGTGCAGTGTCCAGATAGGATACCCACGACTAGTCGAAGGTTTCTTCAGGACAGTTGCAAGCAATATTTTCTTGCTTGCCGGCAGCTTTGCATGTTAACTCATCTTCGTATGAAGCTGTTTAAGGTTTCTTGATATAGCATAGAGCTTAATATTGTCAGGGATATAGGGATTACAGATTCTGGCCCCCAGAGAAGTTGTCCGGAAGCCAGTCTCGCAGTCTCATCAGCCTCCTCATTGCCATAGTTACCGTCATGTCCTTTCACCCATACAAGGGAAACGACATTGATTTGGGAATGATACTGCTGTGAAGTTTTGCATGTCACTTCTGCCATCTTTCTGACTTGTCCAGTGCCGTTCATCTGCTAACATAAACTGAAATTGCATTTCATATCCATATGTACCATGCGAATAACACATGACACGTATGGTGGAAAAGGGCCATAATAAAATCTAATGCCTATAGTATTCTAATGATTAATTTTATTTATTAAATTTATCTCACTGGTCCCCTTGTAAACTAGTGTGTTACACCACTGACATTTCTACCAGGTATACCAACCAACCAGCTTAACGAACCTAAATACAAGTTACAGCCAATCTCTAACACTCTGTAGAAACACTAACAGCTTCAGAGTAAAACCGCGCCCATGTCCCACTGATACCAGCCGTGTGCATTTTTGGTTTTGCTACATGTAAAAGAATTTTAAAGTTGTCTTAATATACATACAATATGAGCACATGATCTTCCTTTCCGAAACTAATTCCGGTCCCTCCACACTTCTTCTCTTCTCCTTTGTTGCAATGACATATCATAAATTCTTATTACAGCGGCTTCTTCGTCGCCAGTAAATCTTTCTTTAAACATTCTTTCAAAATATTCTGTGTATGCCCTTTGCATTAGAGGAAATGGCATTATTTGTCACGCATGCAATAACCTAACTAAGACTATGACTGCTGCCGTTCTCGTAGTAAACCAACCGATTATTGTCCACCAGTCTAAGTAACCATTCTATCCTAACGATTATCATCTTCTGCATCATGGATGAACCCCTTGTTCCATGCTGTATTTATTTTTATTATTTTGGTCCGCCCCGGGGAAATGACTGCCCTTGTACTCACCATATCTGGTAAGCGTTGCTTTATCAGCCACCTGCGGAAGCACCCTCTTGGCGATCTAGCAACTCTCGAGACCACAGCAAAAAACGGTAATCTTAACAACAGAAGACAGTGACCCAGTAGTAATTGAAAACCACGCATTGGATAACGTAACATCGTATATATGTCTAGGGCAGGGGTGGCGAACCTTTATTGATCTACGTACCATTTTTTCTAAAGAAATGGTTAATTAGGCCATGACCTGCCATCAAATAATGCCAGGTAGAAATAGACTAAAAATACATACTCCTAGGTACATAACCCAGCTAAAAGGCGGGAGCTGAAGAAGACTAACCTGGAGGTGGCGGACAGCCTGGAGTACCGTGCAAACAACGAAAGTGGTCCCCAAAATTCCGCAAGAGCATAGTGAACGTAAGGATTGCAACCATAAACAATTATCCTAATGTTCAGTGGGCTTTCGTTGCTACCAAATTCTCTCTCTCACAAATGAAGCAAGCTATAATTAAGCTGGTGAAGCACGAAGCCGAGGGGCAACCAACTTATTCAAGCGAAGGCTGGGATGGAAAAGGTCGAGAAAAACTACCACACGCAATTCAACTCGGGTTATCAAAATCTCCCAAAAATTGGAAAAGGACCACCAGAAAAACTATTAGAATGCAGAGTGGTCTAAATTGACAGCAACATAGCTGTAATTTGCTGAAAAATGTTACCACAAGATGAAAATAGGGTTGCCTAGCTACGCAGGGAAAAAATTATTCAATATTTAAAAATAAATGTAAATAGGGCTGCCTAACAATCCAGGGGAAAACTTACAAAATAAGTGCTTAAAGTAAAATCCAACTAGTTATTTCAAATACTGCATGCGAGCTACAAACTAAGCGTAACAGCGCCTCTCTCACCGTCCCTCCGCGCCGCCTGCGCTAGCTCACTCCCATCCGTTCGGTCAGCAATTCGCGCGAAATCTACCTATCTCTGTCTCGTTCCGTCCCCGGTAGCCTTGTTCACAATGAACTTTGTTACTATGACCTCAAATGTAGACGAAAAAATAAATTGTTTCGATGAGGTAACTGGAAAAATTAAGCTGTGGTAGATACCGTTCGCAAGACTGTCCAATATACTGCTTTTTAAAACATTCTCTAGAAAACAAAAATGAAAAATCTTCAGTACCGGTTTTTTACCTATAGTAACGTACGTGTTTGAAACTGTAATATTTACCCGTACAATATTGGTAAACTGCGGAAAGCTCAACAATCTATTGAAATGCGTATGTTAGGTGTAAAACTGAAAGACCTCAAAACCAACGAATGGGGCATACAGCAACAACAGATGGACTAAGGGAGTATTTAAATGGACACCAAATCAAGGGAGACAAAGTGATAGCACACTTCCACTCCGATGAGCGGACGATATCAAGAGAGTGGCTGGTAAACTATAGTAGAGAGAAACATACGACAGATAAGCTTGGTGTATTAAAGAGGAGACCTACGTCCAACATTGAATAGATGAAGGCTGATGACGAAGATGTGGTCTATGATAGCTATTTTGTTGAGGTTACTTCCTCCTTTCTTCTTTCTCACAGTTTTCAATATTTTCTAACCCTCCGTCGGTCTTTTACTTCCGAAGTACTCTTGGATTTCTACACATTTTCTTTGCCACGTGATGCTCTTATGTTATTTTCCATTTATCTTCGTAACTACCCTCTTTACACCCTTTTTTATTTTTCTGTTCTGCTGGCGTACCATCTTTTCTAGTCATTTTTCTTTTATTTTAAAATATTTAATGTCTATTTGTCCTAAAAGCTTCCTCTGCTACTTGATGTGATTATACTTTTGGGTTTGCTTCGTTATATTCATTTAATAAGTTGTCCAGACTCTGCTGATGTAGGTTTCATATACTGCCATCCTAAAGCAGATACAAGTTCTATGTTACTACTAAGGTCCTTGAAAGGGAATATTCTGTTACTTCTCGTTGTGTATTTTGCTTTTGTATATTCATTCAACAGAACTTTAACTGTGCTCTGACCAAAGGCTACAACCAAGTGTATAATAAAATCATTTGTGTCACCATAAGTGCAGTAATTGCATTTTCGGGCTTTCGCACTTGTACAGTACTGCTACAACCATAGACGAAGGATCCTAGTTTCTTATTGGGTAGAAACTGGGTAGCGTTATATAAAATGATTTGCGAAGTTAGGCTCGCTTTTAGTCCAGCTCCTTCCATCGGCAATCGCATACCGTTAAGTAAGTAGTAAGTAAAGTAACCGGCCAAACTTCTGCAAGCTCAGTAACTGTGACGTTAAGCAGTGTTAGAATTTTCTTCCAAATTGGAGGTTTGAATTTAAAATTTTGTGTTTCAGCATTTTGCCGTCGAGAGGTGATGAAAAGAAAAATTAGGGTATATAGTATGTTGGAAATACTAGACGATGATACAGCTACTGGACTAATATTTTGAGATATTAATTCATAAATGTATGTTATTACATGTTTCGCAATGAGTTCATTTGATGTTATACCTGTTTTTGATCTTGTAGAAATATGGTGAGCTACAAGGTTATCCAATCTTATAACCTTTCTCAAAAATGAAATATACAGCATATCAAAAACAGTGCACTCTGCTAAAACAATTCTAGGACAACGAATGTTTATCGTAGTAGCACTTGGGATTCTAAATCTTTTAGCGGTTAGGATTCCCATGTTTTGAACAGACTATATAGTGCAGTGACATTAATCTTTGCAGCTTTTTCGAAAATCTCAGTTTGGTCATCAAAACGCACTATATGTAGATGAAGATACCATTGTCATTTTTATATTTTAAATGACAACTCACCTGATGATAATAACAAGAGTAAGAATATAAATTAGCACGTAGTAAGTGGTAGAACTGGTTCCAAGGGAACCTTCAACCTGTTCCGAGGGTATTAATCCTTGAGGAAAGAACTTGTCTTCGGACATCGTAGCAAGATTGTGGTCAAGCAGAAGCCAACTCTAAAAACTGTATTTTAAGTATGGTAAGTGTTTATTGATTATTTATAAATACAAAAATCAGTGCTATTTACGTGAAAATTTTGTTTACATCCGCTTAGTTTTTGAAGTCCAAGATTAATGTTCTTGTCGAAGAAAACTTCTTTTCCCTGCAATTGTATCATATATGTTTTAAGCGAGAAAGCGTAAGTAATAAAATCACGAAATATTGTCCCAATAAAACGCAGTTCCAAACACCAAGAACATGTGTAAATTCTTCTAATTTTCTAAAAAGTTATACCAACAACAAAAACTATTCCAACACAAGTATAATCCATACACAAGAACGTTCGAATCAAATTTATGTAAAAACTACAAAATTAGCGTTACATATCGCCTGAACCTTCGCATCCTAGAAGATCCATTAGAAGCCAAATTTAACTAAAAATATATCTTTTTTTATATAATTTAGAGTCTAAAGGGATTCGAGCTCACTTCCATGCTGCAACTGTTACAACACTAAACTAGGTTCATATCTCTCAGGGATGTTAGTTCAACTAGTAAAATGCACTAGTTGAACGTATCTGAAGCTTTTGAATCTTTTTTAAGATCTCCCAAAATTGTCACCCTACATTCATTGCATTATTCTAAACTTTTGAAATTACAAAACAATTAATTAAGTTTGGACGCACATTAAACCTGTCTGCATTATTAGCCAACCGTAACTACACATTAATTAATTTAGCATGCCTCTTCAACAATTCTTTTCCGAACTTAAAATGCTTGGACTTGTCGAAACTGATGTTATAACAAACTAGTAACATCTCATTCTAAAGTTTAAAAATTCTTATTTCGTGTAGTTTTAGGCCATTAATTTCCTTATTGGCCCTAACGAGCAACGGGAAATTACTTCTGGAACACAATACCCATCATATTATGCATTCGATTTCCTAATTGCATTTAATGTTTAAACATTACTCGTAACATTAGTTGCGCATATTCGAATACTAACTAATAAAAGATTATAAACCACATTTCTTGTATAATAAATATTTAGCAATCTAAAGTATTACCAAACGTTACTTATGTGTTTTGCTATGTAACAAAATTACGAACTGTAGAGAAACCAAAAAATTACAAAATTATGTTTAAGATAAAACAAGAATTGGCAGCTTTGGATTGTTGCGAAAAGTCTTCACTCTTTACACTGCTGAAGAGCAGGAAAAAATGGAGGTGATTTCATCTTTTAGATAGTTCTCCTATTTAATAAACCTTTACGCCTACCTTATTGTTCATTAAAAAACTAAATTATTTTCCCAAATTATATACTCTGCATGCCAAGGTTTAGAATAAATTTCACAAATAATGAAAGATAACTAAACATTGATGTGAAAATTTAATCAGGTAATAAAGCGGGGGAATAATAGCAAACAAGAAGCTGGAAATAGTAGATTATGCAATGAGGGAGAGAAATGCGTTATTTTGCTGAGGTGCAATTAGCACTGAAGGAAAATAGCACTCTCCGAATTGCATATAAGTACTTTTTTTTCACGGTGCAGGAAGATTTAAAACTACAAACCTGTTTTTTTAAAACGTAATTTATTGACAGTTATAAATTTTAAAGTTAGTGGCACTGTAAGTCTATGTCAAATTCGAGGTTAGCAGGTTAGGTTTTGCATCAGTTTTGACACAGACTGACGCAAAACCTAACCTGCTAACCTCGAATTTGAAATAATTGTTGTTTCAGTCATAATGAAAACTCCCTATAGAAATTTTTGTCTTATTTTGTCTCTAGAGAGTAAATGCTTTATTTTTGTCACAATTTTGATGCTATAGAAACCGACTTCTACTCCCGGTCGTGGAAAATAGATATTTATGCATTAAGGGAGATATGAATATGTTTTTTCCCTGAGGTTGACCGTCAACCGAAGGTAAAGAACCTTAATATCTCCCGTGGTGCATACAATATTTTATTTACTAGCATATTAGTAAGAATAGTATGAAATTTCAAAATGTCATAATGACATTTGAAATTAGAATGTGTAAGTAACATCCAAGAATTGTCTCAATGTATGGTTGCTAAGACGTTAGTTGTAGTTGCATGGTTACCATGAGTTTGAGAGAGAAATAATTTGACAAGCCCCTTGGGAGTTTTGAGTAGCTTTTCATATTTTGTTTCTATGACGAAAATGTACAATATCATGTTGCTAGTAAATAAAATATATTATCAACTTTTTGCCGCTCTCCGATAGTCATGCTACTTTAAAAACGTGAAAAGCCGATTAACCTAAATCCGATATCTAAATCGCGACTTTCCTATTTTTGAAACACTTCTATCAGCATGCGTTTTTGAAACGTTGAAAATAATGTTGACAATACATCAGCAACGCTGTAACTAACCTAACAATTTACAACGACGGACAGCATCTTTAAACCGAGAAACCCGAAGGGTGACCCCGGTATTTCGAAGTTTGAATGGGCTCCCGGATAATAGGAAAGTACCTCTAAATTTAATACAAGTTTAAAATCCGAATGCTAAGGTGGGAAAAAATGAAAAACGAATGTAGTAGGGGCGTTTGAAATAGGAGATAACGTCTGATCAAATACAGGATTCAAGCAACACCATAAACTGTAAGAAATCAAATACACAATGTCCAAATAAATAGCACATTCAGAATAACTACAAAAAGAGCTGCATTATATCCAGGAACAGACAATTATGTTTCTAGTTGAGGTTGATTATATGCAATATCAAGCGTATAGCTTGGCATAAGTCTGATAAACAACATTCGAAACACTAAAATCAGACAACGTGCAAACGTCACTCATGTCATGCAGAAGCTCGCAAAAGTGAATTGGAGTTGAGTCGGTCACGTCACGAGGAAATTCTCAGAAGAATAGGAAAACTGCATTGCAGGTCGAAGACCCAGACCATCATGAAGAAGCGTAGGATGTCAATAAAAGCGTGGTTAGATGAGATTTAGAAACTTACCGAGAACAACTGGCTTCCTGTTGCCCACAACAAAGCAACTTGACAAGACTTAGGAAAGGCATATGTCCAGCAATGGACCAGAGAAACTGAGGAGGAGAGACAGGTGAAGTCCCAAACCTAATGGACAAGGGTAACGTTTATCGTCACCCCCCCCCCCCCCCCATCCAAAAAGTCAACAAAATTTTCAGACTAGAGGTTAGCTGTATTGATGAACCACGCGTTGAAGGTACTCCCCACAATACTACACGTAGGGGAGAGTGTGGAGAAATGGGACGCAGGATATATGGGCCATGCAATAAAATTGGCACTTTACGTTCAATTGGTCTACCCTGTTACAGAGAGATACATCATGGATTGCTTAACAACTTTATGTTACGTGTGAATGGATAGACCGTGTGTGAAGACAATTTAATGTTTTGTTAATATTCACTATAAAAAGTAAATCTGAATGCGTATTATTAAAGATAGAAGTAACTGAATATCGTTCTTCTGGATCTGATTTAATTGGATGAGACGATAAAGTCAACATATTTATTGGAAGTATTTGTGACCCCCATTTAACGATAATGTGTTAGTGAAGCTCCCTGCAAGGAAAACACTGCTCCACTACATTGGAAAAGTTATTAGTTGCAGCAAAGAAAATTATCATTTATCATTAATCTGTTAAGAAGGAAAGATGGATCATTTGCATTATACAGGGTGTATTTGAATTGCTTGGCCAAACTTTACCAACGTGATGTATGCAACAACACTGTAAAAAAAGATCCTATAAACATGTGTCCAGAAATGCATCCTTAAAAAGTTACACGCGATTTTCAAAATTGATACAAGCAAAATATAATTAGGTTGTTATTTCAACCGTTTATCCGAGTTTGTAAAGTGTGCGGTGGTCGAATTAGATATTACCTTTTTGTTTCTTAGCAATTAAGTGACAGAGATAAACAAAATTACACAGTTTCGAAGTTAGTTATGAATTTTACTAACGAAGAAATGGCAGACATACATTTCACGTATGGGCAAGCAAACAGCAACTATAGTTTGGCTCGACGGCTTTATGCCGAGACATTTCCGAATCGAAGATGAACTTTTGCGGCAATCCACCAGCGGCTTCGTGAGAGAGGATCTTTTAAACGGAATACTGACGATTGTGGGGTTCAAAGAAACACCAGAACGCCGGCGTTGGAAGAAGATGTACTCGATAGAATTGCGGAGAATCCTAAAAATAGTACGAGGAAGTATCCTTAGAAGTAGGTGCTTCGTATAGTACGGTATGGAGAGTTCTGCATGAACAGCTACTTTACCCATACCACATACAGCAAGTGCAGGGTCTTCTGCACCTGATTTTTGACCACGAATGCTATTTTGTAACTGGTTTCTACAGCAGTGTATCAATCCGAACTTCCAGTCTGTTGTGCTTTTTACGGACGAAGCAAACGTTTCTAGGGATGCAATTGGTTGAAGAAAATCCCCACGCGATTAGACAATCAAGCCACCAACAAACTTTTTTATGCAACATTTGGGCTGGCATTGTTGGCGATTATTTAATAGGACCAATGTTTTTACCAGACAGATTAAATGGGCTAAAATTAGAGTGATTTTTTGGCAAATGGTCTACCTATCTTACTTGAGGACGTTCCGTTGGAAACACGCCGTGACTTATGGTTCATGCATGATGGTGCTCCACCACATTTCAGCCTTGTTGCTAGGGAGTACTTAAATAATAATTTTCCGAATCGTTGGATTGGCAGAGTGGGCCCGTTGCGTGGCCACTGCGCTCTCCAAATTGCAATCCGTTAGATTTTTTCATGGGGCCACCTAAAACATCTTATTTGCTCTACGCCGATTCTTACCTTAGAAGACCTCCGCGAGTAGTGATGTAAATTACCCGGGTATTTATTTTTAGGGGTAAATACCCGGGGTATTTACCCGGTTAAATAACCAAAATGGGTATTTAAATGGATATTTATAGTCTCATTTGCCAAATATAAAGCTAACCTAACCAGTATGATTGATTGGTAAGTGAAGGTGCTGTATGCGAATTTTATAAAAATGTAGAATAAAATGGCTGTACTGAGAACATTCGATACCCAAAATACCGATGGGGACATAACGGGACATAATTGGAAAAGGTTCGAATACTATTTTCCATAAGAGTAAGTGAAATAGAAAATGCAATTTATTGCGCCTCTGTTTATTTTCATAAACTTCGGTAGCCAATGTTTTTTCCCGATAAACGATTAATTTACCTGGGTGAATACTTATTCAATGGCACATTTAAGCTGTTATTTTACATAAAATATTATAGTGCATTTATATGTAGTTTATTTATTAAGATAACATTATTTTGTGAGTAACAGTTAACTTAGCTTTTTAAATATTACAAATTTGATAAATACCCACTTTTTAGGTATTTACCCGAGGCAGAGGTAAATGTCCAGGTAAATACTCATTTATAAATGGTAACACTACCCACTCGGTATTTACCCGACCCACTTCACTATTCGCGACCGAATTCAACACAGTTTTCGTGTAGTCGGAATAGTCCCGGAATTCTTGAGCGAGTTCGACAATCAACGGTTCGACGATGCGAATAGCCTGTATTGCTGCTGAAGGAGGACATTTCGAGCACTTAGTCGAATGTCTAACCATGGCACATTTAATAAACCGTGTTAATTACAAATCTATACGATATGTAATTTGTATTTTGCTGTTTTAATAAAAATTGTTACTGATTATTCGCAACTGTTCCATACATTACGTTGGTAAATTTTGGCCAAGCAATTCAGATACACCCTGTATAGGGTGTCCATTTAGTATGCCGGTCTCCGATGACGCCTTTACTCTTTTTTAGAAAAAAGTTTGATTAATCCTATCCCAATGGGGTTGGAAAAGGGCACAACAAAGTTTGGCTCAAAAAGTATTAATTTTTTCAATAGAACACCTTCATTTTTCTATAACTGTTTAAGCCCCTATGGGTTCTACGTTCAACTCTATTTTTTCTTTTAAAATGTTGTTATAGTTTCCAACTTACGAACGTTTTTAATATTTTCTCGTCAGAACCAAGCTTTGACTTTAAACGTTACATTTTCCCAACTTTTCAATATTTCTCCCCTAAAAATTAACGGGAGGAGAGGGTTCTCACCTGGAATACCAAAACACTAAAGTTTCAGAATAACGAAATATTTTAATATAGAGTTGTCAAAATACTGGTTTAAATTTCAACATCGTCAATTTTTATTTTCACATTTAATTTTACATTAAACACTCTGTATTTTATTAGAGGAATAAAATACAGCCCTACATTCTCTTTACTTTGACATGTACTTTATTCCAAAGCGTGGGAAATTAAGGTTTTAATAAAAAAAAATCACAATATATACTACCGGGTGACCATAGATAAATGTTTGTGATTTCTTTTCTTAGGTTGGCACTGTTTATGTTGGTGGCACTGAGAGTCTATGTCAAATTCGAGGTTAGCATGATAGGTTTTATGTCAGTCTAGGTCAAAACTGACGCAAAACCTAACCTGCTAACCTCGAATTTGACATAGACTTACAGTGCCACCAACATAAACAGTCCAACCTAAGAAAAAAAATCACAATCATTTATGGCCACCCGGTATTTGGCGCATGGTTTATAATAGTGCTAGTAAAGAACCGATTTGACGGTTAACCGACCTTCGATTAACCGCGGTTTTTTTCATAGATCGTAAACCAGTAAACCAGTTGACCAAAAACCTGTTCTTCAACCAGTTCACGAACCGGCTTATAAACTTGTTTAATTTGTAAACCGAATGACAAACTAATTTGTAAACAGGTTGAGCAACCGGTTTCAAAACCTGTTTATAAACAGGTTTGCAGCCGCTTTATAAACCTGTTTAAAAATCGATTTATTAATTGATTTAAAAGTCTGTTATTCATAATAAAAATGCGGTTGCATAGTGTCCACATTTTATAAGTAAAACCAATTTACGTTTGCTAAACAGGTTCGTAAACCAGTTTTCAAACCGGTTCTTAAACAAGTTTACAAGCCGGTTCGCGAACCGGTTTGAAATCAGGTTTTTGGTCAACCGGTTCAGCGGTTTTAGATTTATGAAAAAACGATTAACCAAAAGCTGCTTAACCGTCACATCTGGTTTTTTTTAAGCATTATTATAAATCATGCGCCAAATAGTACACATTTATTGTGATTTTTTTATTAAAAGCTTAATTTCTCCAACACTCTTTAGGATCAAGTATAACATGTAGGGATTACAGTAAAAGCAATATAAAACTCTATGTATTCTTCTATTTAAATATTTACACAAAATGGGAAAAATATTGAAGATATTAAAGTTTAAACCAGTATTTTGAACAACCTGTTTTAAAATATCCCGTTTTTATGATACTAGTATTTTGGTATCCCAGATGACCACCCCTTCATTTGTAGGAAAGTCTGACGTTTCAAGTAGAAGTTTGGTTTTGACAAAAACATACTAAAAACGATCATAAGTTGGAAACTCTGGCAGCAATTTGAAACAACAATTAAAGTTGAACATAGAAGCCATAGGAATTTAAATAGCCATAAGAAAAATAGTCAACTTTTTCGAACAACACTGTTGTGGGATACCCTGTATACGTCAAAATAATTTTAGATTGTGAGACTTTCAACCCCATTGGAATCAAATTAATCAAACTTTGTATCGGAAAAAAGTAAAGGCGTGATCTGCGACCGGCGCACTAAATGTACACACTGTATAAGCCAGAATTTGGAAGATATAACATATTGTCAAAACCAGTTGATTCATCTAATGCAGAAACAACAAATATAATAAAATTTACAGTTAACTGAAATGTATGTAACGATACGTTACGCTAATAGGTATTTTGTTGAAATTATATTAATCATTATACTAATTCGATATTTGTATAGTCTTATTTCCTATACCGTTCCATTGCTCCTGCTCGCGTGCCCCATTTATCCTGCAAGGTGGGTTGAATGCAACATAATGCACTTCTTCGTTGATTATTATTCTACAAATACTATTAATTTCTTAGAAGTTTCGAGTTGCGCTTATTTATACTTATTTTACTAAAGTGTGCGTAGGTTAATTAAAATTTAAAATTAATCAAAAACGGGATCAGAAACAATCTATAACTTAAAAACATCCCATTCCTCCACACTCCCCTGCCGCTAAAATAAACGGAAACGCCCAATTCGGCGTTAAGAACAGTATAAGAAAATACGAATAATTAACCTCTTAAAAATATTCTAAATTGGGACTTATAGACGCTTCCTAAAAATATCCTGACAGCCCATTTTAATTTTTACCGCTTTTGTAGTAAACGTTTCTGTCACCGAGCTTTTTGTGCGAATTCGCCCCTGTAGACGCAACTGTGAGCGTGATTTACCGTGCAGCTGAATAGCTTTCGTCTAGACAGCAAACGTCTGCACACTCCCTGGGAATTTATATTTTCCGTTGCGCTACGAGCAAGAGGGCAAATTGTGTTTATTGCAATTAACGTTGGCCGTGCTTCGCGGGGAATTAATCTTTTTTTCCCATTACACCTCGCACGAAGGAAAAGCATCCTGTTGATTGCAAATTTCGCTTTTCGATCTTCAGTCGAGTGTTACCATTCTAGTGGACATGTAGCTTACTGTTTGCTCGAAATTTAGTCGGAGGTATTCCATTTTATCGGAATAATAATTACCGCAAGTGGTAACCCTGTTGTGATTCGTGACTGTAGTATTTGCAAGCATAACATTACCGACCGCAGGTCAGCGCAATTTAATTCGGATTTATTAAGTTGTTCTATGCATATCAACTTTTTGGGTTTCGGGCTTTTCTACCGTATCCAGCCCCGATTATCGATTTTATAACCGAAAGATACCTCCCGGCTGCGAATTTCTTCCATCAAACATCGCCGTCAGCCGCTTTCTGTTGCGTCTCTGCCCAGGCATACTCTCGGCATTTGCGACCAATCCTCGCTGACCTGTCCATAACGCCATCTTTTCGATTATTCTACGTGTATTGCACATCTGGACCAACCCTATTTTCCACTCCTTCTTGATGTGTGCAACTCGCTGTCGCCACAAGGGCGACGTTTTGTCATCAACCAGGACGTTCTGCAATCAGCTCACGTAGAATTATTTGTAATTGCATAATTTATGTAGTCGTGAGGTGCCCATTTTAATCTAATTATAGCTCTTTTCATTGGCGTTTTGTGCGCTATTTTATTGCAATATCATTAGCCCTTGTAAGGCTTTGCTTGTTTATTAATATTGTATTTAATTAGCTACCCGCTAGCGTATCGTCCCACCCCCGTTTTCCCAACTGCAATCTAGCCGTACACATTTTGTTACATATCGCTGGGGCCTTGTAACTTTCCGAGTAATCCAAACATCCGACTTGACACCCTTCGAAGGGATTTTGACTTTTCCAGTTCAGTCAAATGACGACCTAGCTTTCCTGGGGCGGCGTAAGCTTGTTTTGGTCCGAAGTACCGCTTTATTATGCAACAAAGAGATGTTACGGAGAATGGAAACAGATCAGCAAATATCATTATTATTATAAAGACATTGCTACCGCACACATTATGAGACGTAACAACAAATACGTAATACTGAAACTCATACTGATGGGAAAAACAGAAGCCAAGTGTGCTCCTGGTAGAAAACAAGCTTCATGGATAGGGGACTTAATACAGTGATGCGGTATACAAAAAGCTACAGCAATTATCAACATGGTGGAGGTCCGCGCAATGCTTACCCATGGGTTCAAATTTGGTCATGGCCTACATTTCTGTATGTTCTCTCGTTAGACAACACACTACAGAAAAGGGGGGCGAACGTCTGTCCACTTCGTTTTAGTTGATATGTGTTATATCACTTAAAAAATGTAAAAGTTCTAGATTATTTTTCAAAACTGTAGGATGTTAAACAACAGCCACAATAATACCTAGGCTCTGTAACTCCAAAACATTCAATCTCAAAGCACTATATATGAAAATATTTAGAAATAAATGTGTAGGAAACAACAATAACTCTCTAACAACATTTACATTGTTTCCAGAAACACTTCAAACCACAGCTGGCGTTTTTCCTAGTTTTGGCATTTCTTGGACGTATGATTTTATCATATGATGTCAACTTTCTTCTACGGTATCAAAGTGCACTACAAAATCTTCCGAATCTGGACGTACAGTTTTCTTACGGAATTCCTATGCCAACTGGAGAAACAACAGAAAGCAATGGTACGTTTACAAAGTCTATTAGTGCGCATTCATTAATCAATTTGTCTTTAGGCAAGGAATACGATTTCATCATAGTTGGATCGGGTTCAGCAGGATCAGTAATAGCCAACCGTCTATCAGAAATTGGATTTTGGAAAGTCCTCCTTCTGGAAGTAGGTTATCCTGAAAACTTCTTGGCCCAATATCCGTTAATGGCTGGCCTTATGCAATTGACCGACTATAATTGGGACTACACTTCGGAACCTCAGGACAAAATTTGTCGCGCGATGATAAAGCAAAGATGTGGATGGCCGAGGGGAAAGGCTCTGGGAGGCTCTACAGCAATAAATTACATGATATACAACCGAGGAAACCCCGAAGATTACGACCGTTGGGCTGCTCTGGGCAACCCCGGCTGGTCATACAAAGACGTTCTTCCTTACTTCTTAAAATCGGAAGATTCCCGACTTAGGTCATCCAACGAGAAATACCATGGCAAAGGAGGGTTGTTAAGCGTGGAGGATCCTTTCGAATCGGATATAACTGCGACTTTCCTGAAAGCGAGCCAAGAACTGGGTTATAAACTCGTGGACTACAACAGCCCCGACTATTTTGGTTTTTCAAGAATCCAAGCAACTATCAAGCGAGGTCGTAGGTTTAGCGTAGCCCAAGCGTTTTTAAAACCAGTCCTTCATAGAAAAAACCTGCACGTTTTGACGGGTGCCAGGGTAACAAAAGTTTTAATAGATCCATCAACTAACATGGCGTACGGGGTAAGATATAAACAAAGAGGTCGGATATTTTCGGTCAGAGCTAGGAAAGAAGTAATTATTTCAGCGGGAGCGCTTAGTTCCCCACAACTACTAATGTTGTCAGGGGTTGGTCCCAAACATCATTTAGAAGAACTTGGAATTAAACCGTTGGTGAATCTTCCAGTTGGCGAGACACTGTATGATCATATAGGGTTCGTCGGTCTGTATTTGATATGAATACCACAGTTGAACCTCTAGTTAAAAATTTGCTCGATCCTGCACAATTTCTGAGGTGGTACAAAACTGGAGTTGGTTTCCTTTCTAGTCTAGGAGGATTAGAAGCATTAGGGTATATCAAAACCAGCAATTCTGAAGAAAAAGGAGATTATCCCGACATAGAAGTAATTCTAGCCGGATCAGGTGGTTTACATACTGACTACGGATTAATAAATAGAAGAACAAGTAAAATTTCTGATGAATACTACTACAAAATGTACTTGCCCATAGAAGGTACCCCAGGTTTCTCGATGTTCCCCATGCTGCTACACCCTAAATCAAAAGGATATATGAAACTAAGGTCGGCAAATCCTTATCATCATCCTTTATTTTACGGAAACTATTTATCAGATCCCGAGGATCATGACATAAAAACATTAATAGAGGGAATAAGATTCACTATAAAACTCGTCGAAACAGAAGCCTTTAAAAAATACAATGCTCGCATCAACCCCAAGCCATATGTAGGATGCGAACACTTGCCGTTCAACTCCGATGAGTACTGGAGATGTGCGATACAGTTTTTGGTGAGCACGTTGCACCATCAAACAACAACCTGCAAGATGGGTCCGATCAGCGACAACACATCGGTCGTAAACCATGAATTAAAAGTTCACGGTGTGAAGAACTTACGGATAGCCGATACGAGTGTCATCCCACTCACGCTATCTGGACATACCAATGCGCCTTCAATCATGATTGGAGAGAAGGCGTCCGACTTGATCAAAAAAGAATGGAAAGCTCGGTGATTCTACCGTGTTCTATGGTGCATCCACTAAATACACTATAGGTTTTATTGTTAGATTAAATTGCCATCCCTAAGATATTAGTTATGTTTAAAGTGATTGGCTATATCTCCATATTATGTAAATGATAACTTAAAGGTATGTTATGTTGGTATGATTAAGAACTTGCGTCGCTCAATCTTTATTATGAAATAATGTTTACCTTAGATATAGGATTTCTTTAAGTACTGTTTATTGATGTAAGATAAGTCTAGTAGTCTTTTCGTGAGTTCTTCCACGGCGTCATTTGATTATCTTGCATGACGTAAATGTTAAATCTTAATACAACTAGAAGATAGCGTTAGTAAAACTCGGTCAGATGGAACCTACCCAACACTGATTTCAAACATTAAACGGTAAGCCAATGTGCATTATATCCTTTATCCTTGCAAGAGTTTCCATTGCCACTTCCCTGCACACCAACAGCAATATACGAAACTTATACCATTTCATCATACCTTCCATACTGCTTCATTTATAGTAAAAGGGCTTAAAATGAATATACCGATTCATTTAATGTAAAGCGGGGAACTGTGGAACTCAACCATCGATCTCGTGATACAATAGTTGTCTACAGTATAATGAAAGCTGTATGCCTTGTAGAACAATAAGATACTATCGATCAGGGCACACTTACAAGTCGAATAAGCCAACGGAATTGACATGAACTAAATCTGTTGTAATTGCATTAAACAAAACTTTAAGTATCATCAACATTTGTAGAGAAACTACAAAGTCAGAACAGGAATGCTAGTTTCGATATGTTGATGATATGATCGTTATTTGATCTCACCGAGAAGCAACGCTAGGAAGTTGCTAGTACGAATATGAACCTTCTCATGAAAGCAAGTTGGAGTGTATAATTACAGTTTAATCTCGGTTACAGTCTTCAAAACACTTTGAAAGACGAAAAGCGCTGACATCTATCTATAAGGAACCGGTACTAGTATTAGTAAGAAATTTCGGGCTAGAATGTGTTTATTAGTACAGTTTGACCTCGAGTTACAACTCACACTAAAGCGGTTATCCGGCAGAACCGCCAGATACGATGAAGACGTCATCGCGCACAACAAATGCCAAACGATTTTGATTAAAAAACAGGCCGTTGGAAATTAAATATTTATGAGAACCCTTGCGTGGCGGGCTATTTATAGCACGCTGTTCCCGTCCACGTAACAGGGCAAAGCCCTACTTTCAGTTATTAGTGTAATGACGTCAGTAGATAAAAATGTAAAGATTCGGGACCTCATTTTGTGTTACATCTTAAGCCTGCTGGGTATCCACGCAGCCTTCCGATTGAATCAGTTTCTCGCGCCATCACACGTCGGCATGTAACAAACATCAAAACGGGCCCATATATATAATTCATAACCTCCTCGCAAGCTATGCTCAACTTCGCCTTGGCGAATCAAATATTAAAACCCCCATTTACATCTCCTTGGAGGGAAAACGCTCGGACACATCAATATCTTTGACAATATCCTTGCTAGCGCAGCTCCTTAAATTGATGGTTGTAGAGTTCGGTCACCTTCACTTTACAACCAATACTATCAATTGCTATTTATAAGACTGGAGAATTATCGAGTTCGTATTACGGAACATCTTTACGTCTATGGAAACTCAATCAATGTTTATGAATAAAGGAAATTTTTTGATATCTGACAAAAACAAGTGAATGAAACTACTTTGACTCTTCAATTGGCATTCAACCTACCTGTGAAAACAATATACCGGGTGAGTCATTTTAATCTTTGGACGCGTTTATCCAGTGAGGGAAGCAAGATGGTGAAAAATACCCCGGGACAAAATTGTTCGGGGCGAAGGGGGACAACTTTTGGAACCAAAATCCACTTCCCCCTCGTACTCCCCTCCCGCGGGGGTCGGGGGGGTCAACTTTCAAATTTCAAATGGAACCCCTCCATTTTTTCCATGGATTCGGGTTCCTGATAAAAAAATATGAAATTTTTGTCCGAACAATTTTTCATGAAAATGCTTTCTTCGGTCAGTTTTAGCGCATCTCACAATTCCAGCCTTGGCGTTACCCAGGAACAATGACGTGGACGTGGTGGGATTTTGTTCCCATCGTAGCATGTGTTGCTGTAGCATATTTCCCATCCCTCTACTAAGTGTAGTTCGCAGCGCGTTTCACTAACCAAATACTACATTAAAAAGTGCGTTAAAAAGTTTGTTATAAAGTCAAGTGCGTGTAATGACACGGTTTATTATGAACTCTTTCAGAAAAATACTACACTGAAGCGTAAATTCCTCCAAGACACTATCTCATCTGATTATGAAAATAACTAAGTTAATGTTTATTTTCTGTCGAGACCAACTAAGTCTCACATGTTACGTTTTAAGCTGTAAGTTGTTGATCGAGCAATAAATGTGTAAAAACTTTCAATGAGCATAGTGTCTCCATAATCGCTTGGACATTTTGAAGAAAACGAGTATAGCGTTTGTTATACAATATCTTTATACGTATGGCAAGATATGGATGCGGCTTTAAGGACCGTCCATCACATTCTACAAGTAAATACAAAAAATATATTAGTGACGAAGAAGCCTCAATAACAATACTGGATGTGGAAGAAAACATACAAGAAGAAACATAAATGATAATTACAAAGCCACTGGTCCAGGTGGATTAAATGCAGAATTGGTTAAGTATGGAGCCACCCTCCTATCTCGCCGGAGCCTTCCAGAAACATCTCGTTGTCAGCGTGTAGATCAACGCCGATTGCTCGTAGCCAATCTTTGAACTGCCGCTGTCCAGTCTTTATTCGACAAGCTGACGCAGCCCTGGAAAGTGTCCCTCCCGTCATATCGCGTGTAGAACAAGTTACCCATTTTGGTTTCATGAAAGTCAGACTGTGACGTGCGCTATTCACGACCAACTTTTGGCGTTAACGGGGTCCTACCACTATCGCTCAGCGTCCGATGACATGAAATTTCCCTTGATTTTGGCATCTTGCCGTTGACTGAATTGCTGCACCAAGCTAGGTTGAACTTGATAGCCAAACATCTGTTAGGAATTTTGTTTATCGCGGGACGTGACGTCACAAGTAGGTAGTATTCTTAGGGATTGTTTGTTGCGCTTCTGGCTTTCTGCTGATGTCTGCTTAAATGTATTCTCAAAACAAAAACAAAACTAGACACTTGGAAATAACGTTGGCTTTATTTTAAAATTTATAAAAGATAATTCTTATCGTGGCAAACAGATGATTAAATTTACAGGTGTGTTAAAGCCCATTTGGCCACATGGTTCATATTAAAATGTTTAGTTTATGCAATGAACGAAAACACTTGATTAGTTATTAAGCAATAATGCTTCAAGTACGTCGTCGTGTCGATTTCCGCCAATTAAGCGACAGGATGCCCAAGGGTAACCAGCGAGCACGAAAATCTTAGATTAAGGCTTGCTGCAACTAGAAGAGATCGGCGTTCAACCACACGGTCGCTTAAAACTCGCTGGGTAGCAAATTTACCATGTACTGTGTCAATGTGCACGGTTTATCGACGAATATAATCATTTCAGCTGCGATCTTACCGTCCAATGTGGTGCTTACCCCTCATTCCAGTACCCAAGGCTCTGGCGTCTTGAATGGTGCCGCGAAAGAATACACTGGGATGCCGAGTAGGCCCGTATTGTCTT
Source organism: Agriotes lineatus (assembly GCA_940337035.1). Classification (NCBI taxonomy): domain Eukaryota; kingdom Metazoa; phylum Arthropoda; class Insecta; order Coleoptera; family Elateridae; genus Agriotes; species Agriotes lineatus. Next base: position 67,244,686 of record OW679203.1, read on the forward strand.
CAGTGACGAGTCAAGATGGAGGGGATGGAAAATGGCAACAGGGTAATGCACGGCCGCACATTGTAAATCGAACACTTTTTTGAAAATGCTAACATCAACTTTATCCCGTGGCCCGCGAAATCTCCTGATTAGTTTCCCATTTAACATCTCCGAGACATGATGAGACGGAAGATATCTACTTTACCTGAACCTCTAAGAACAGTTGCAAAGCTACGACATTATCTCCAAGTTATCTGGAATGAATTACCTTAAGACTCACTTCATGACCTTATTCGCAGCATGAATGTAAGAAGTCGGGGTGGTGCAACAGGTTACTACAATGTATAACTTTTATTTGTATTTTTTTCTAACCAAAACTTAATCGATGTTATATTGTTCGACTTCCTAAATAATATATTAAAAAATAAAAGTAATTCCTGCATTTGAAATGGCCGAAACGTTTTTTTAACGAATTTTATATTAATCGAGTTCTTATATTTACTGTATGATTTTCATTTATGAAGGAACATGCGTGTTCTTGAAGTAAAATAAGTTCTTCAGCAATCCAGCAAAGTCATAAATATTTGAAGTTGAGCAGGCATATTTCCCATCGGTGAGAGGAGCATTCTCCTGGTAGGAATTTTCCCCAGTACGTCACCGCCAGACCAAACACCAGGTGACGTCCTTAAATAACAGAATTTGTCTCCGCAACTTTACAGGCACAACTGTGTAACGTTAGCGCCGCCCGAAATTCGTATTTCTACGCATTCTAATGCGTTCGAATTTGGACGCCGCTAAAATATCGCCACAATCAGGTAAATGCATCTCCAAGAGGCGAGGATGAAGATAACGCAATAAAGTGTCGTTCTGCCCGAGTACACAGCGGGCGTCTTTCACGTATCCCTGCCCGAACTTCAGCCTAGATACGGAGGATTGGTAAGGTTTAAAACCAGGTAACGCACGCTGTTAACAAAACCTGCATCCGCCGTCCCTAGCCAGCATTCCGCCCTGAGCCCACCTGGGTCCGGATCCTGAGCCTGCCCGTGACACTTGATTCCTGCGATCCTGTAAATAACCAATTTCCCAATAAAACTCACGTGGGGTACTGACTAAGGACCTGGGGTTTTAATCCGTCTTGAAACCGCTTTCCATTAAAGCTCACGTGGCCTACCGACTAAGTACCTGGTGCTTTAAAACCTCCCTGAAACCGCTTTCCATTAAAGCTCATGTGGTCTACTGACTAAGTACCTGGAGCTTTTAAAACCTCCCTGAAACCGCTTTCCGAAACCACCCGCAAGGATCTATACGAAATTACTTAAATGTATTAAAAGTTTAACTCGTTTATGAGGATGGTATTTGCGAGCTTCCAATAGCCGGCCGTGTAAGAACTCAAGGTTATCTCCTGCAATGCCCTTTCGTCAAAATACAAGCTCCCAGAAGCAATTTGGATCCGTAACGTAAAACTTAGGTAATTGCTATAATATCAGGAAATACTACTAAATTCATAGTTATTACTTCACTTATAAACATCTTCAGAGCACTGTAGTTTAGCTTAAGCGAGGCCTGCCCTTGCCCTACGGAAAGTTCAAACACAAAACCCCTGAATAAACAATAAATTACTATCCCGTTATAATTCATAACACATTTGACAACCTTTTTCTTGTGTTCCCAGCTTCAACCGTACGAGCGCGCCACAAACTACGGCTCTCGTGGTCGCGCTCCCGATTTGACCTCCGAAGCCAACCGAACGAGAGAGGCAAAGTGGGTTGCCTAGCTAAGCAAGCGCTCGCTGGTCCGTTGACTGGATTAAAATCATCTTTTATTGTAAACTACACGGAATCTTACATTTTATTTAGTAGTTAAATTGTATATAGTTAAACAAAATAAATCCTGTTATTTTATGTGTACTTGGTCTGTATATTTGAGTTTATTGCATTAAACCCTGGCGTTTCTGTCTACTCGACGAACTAAGTTGTATCAATAAGTAATAGTGATATTTGAACATTAATAAATGAGCAATAATTAATAAGATACAACCGTTTCAACTATTTGAACTATCGCGAGCGAGCACCCTGCTGGTTCAGTCTACAACCCCTACTCCTCACGCTGAGCTACTGAACTCGCTTTAAGTTTGTTATTTGTCGTAAACGGGGTATTTCCCTGTAGCATCTTTTCAGATTCTGGTTACAATGGATACAATTAAGAAAAAATCCAAAGAAAAAAGACACTATGGCCTTCCCCGCCCGAAGAAGTTACACAAAAAATTCAGAAAAGGTGATTATTATCGACTACTTTCAACATGGAAAAACAATTGCTGTGGAACATTGTGTAAATTTACGCAACTAATGAACCATTTATAGTAGGGAAACAACGACGAAATTGTCAAAAGCTGTCGCATTTTTGCAAGACAATGCTCCGCGTCACAAGTTTTCCTATTCGTTTAATTAAAAAACGTAAATCTTAAGGGAAATAGATTATCTTTTAAGGAAAATGCAGTGCTGGTGCAACCCAGACGTTTTTTTTACGGTGCAAAATGTGCGCTAACTTGAATTGTTTCTATTATATGCGAAGGACTTATTGATACACCCTTGTATGTTAACCAATCTCCATGCTATTACTAGAAAACTGCCAATTCCCTTAGGGTCATAAGTTCAACAACTGTGACGTCAAGCGATGATCAATCTCATAGGCATATATAAACTTGATATTGCAATACTGAACGCAAGTTGAAATCCATTGTGGTCTGATCCTTTTTACCAATCAAAATATGAATTCGCCGTCTCTGTAGAAAATGCGAAATTAGTAAAATGTTTGTTTTTAAAAGAACATTCCATACAAGAAGCGTTCTTTTACTTCCTCAAGTAATTTTTCCTTTGTTCGTTAAAATCGATACCAATTTGAAAACACAGAAGACTGAAGGGTGTCGCCGACACCATTCTGTGACAGACTTAGAATCAGTGTTAAATTCATACCATTTCCTCCTGAGCGGGGGGGGGGGGGGGATGTTTTCAGACGTTTGAATGTTTCTGAGTAACGTCAGCATTTGTTTTTTTTTAAATGCACTAATTTATGTATGTATGTATGTAATCGACATTCTCACATAATCAATCGCGGTTTCCCACTGACGTTTGCTTATCTCAGAATTTAATGATCAGGGGGACTTCCCAAATGTATATTCATCCCACTGTTGCTCTGCTGTAATTTAATCAATACTGGCAATGTTTGGCATTTTTATTCAAACCAAAGTTTCGTCTACAAGCGAATCAACTGCTCAATCACAGCCATTAGTTGTGGAAACATCCTGCAATTATGAAATAATTAGGGTGAATTATTAAACACGGCGCTGGCATATAATAGAGCTTATTAAAATAGTAAATAGCTGATAAAAATAGGCACAAGGTCAACGCCTACGCTGCCAAAACATCTAAATTAACAGGTTGGGAGGTGCTTGACATGACGATTAGCTTCCCGCTTGTAAAACGATATAGGAAATTATAATAAACTAACACTGTTCATGTGCAAAACGATGATTAAGTTAAATCGACATTAAGAGGATGTTAATTGCTATCAATATATAAATACAAAAACCATTCTTTGGTTTCCAATACATCTAAAAAGTTTGAAAATTCATTCTAACTTAATAATTTAAAAACTTGTCTCACTTTGACTAATACTGTATGCCATTATTGGCGTTTTAACGCACCTCTGTTGATTTTAATAACACCACGAAACTAACCTGAAAATCGAATTTGAGTGTTTCAACTATGAAACGGCAACCGCAGTAATAAATTTGCACGTGTGTTTGCGGCCACCCCGACTTAACGTGTTCAATAGCTTCTGAAGTAATATTTTTGTCGTGAAGACTTTTTTATTACCCGATTATTACCACTTCTGTAGTGCTTAAAACCTTGGGAGTTTCGTTTATCATTAATTGAGTTACCATCGGACTCCGAGACGCGATATTTATCGTATCAGGGCGCATCACCCGTTAGATTTGATTTTGATGGACCGATGGTCTTCAACACATATCAGGAAATTGGATTCAACAAAATCAAAACGGATCAAAATGTCTAACTGTGGTCGCGGCAGACTGAACGATTTGATAAGATACAAAATGGTTGTTACAGACTTTTCAAAATAATAAGAACCTATCGCAGGCTCCTGAACAAAATATTCCGCAAACAAATAAACACTTCCCAAATTCATTATACTAACTCCCAAACAGTATGTCACCGAAATCAATCAAGTTTGAGCGAAAATTAAACAATCTCACTTTCGCAAGAAGCATGAAGTTAACGAACTATTACGAATATGGGAAAAAACAGAAAATCTAGTAAGGCTACTTCAGCAGAAAAACTAATATTTATAAAATCTAAAGATTATGTGCTTCAAGCCACTCAATATTAAAGTGGGCCCTTTGGAATAATATCTTGAACCAAGATAAACTTCATAGATTGTCACAAAACAAATATGCACGTAACCTCCAATCGACTTCCTATTTTTATTTACTATTTCGAAACGCTAACATAATAGTGATCTTCGTATTCTTGAAATATATATTCACATAATATCCATGTTCGCAAAGCAAGGAAAATAGGTTTAAAGTAAATACCGAGATACTGAGATGTTTGTGTAGCTGACTAGTTAGAACTGCGGAGCCTAAAGCAAATGTTGGGTGTAAATAAACGTAGTAGGTTCCCATAAGTAAATGCTACCGTCATAACTCCTTTGTTTTCTTAAATGCCCAGACGTATCCAACCAAGTCTTAAAAAATAGTGTATACTTTGCGAAAAACTAATGCTCTCAGCTTAGCTACGTTGGAAGAACTAAAACTGAGAACTGGCTATATTCGCAGCTTTTGCTTTTAATGTTTAAATATTTACACTTGCAACAATACAGCCTCAGTTCAGTTTTCCTAGTTCTGATAACCTTGGGCCTAAAATAGCTTAATCTCTCATATAGCGTATAAGTAGATATGCAAGCAATGGCAAAGTCCTATTACCTAGACTTTCCTACATTTCGATTAAGATAAATTAGAAGCAAAATAGCTCACCATTTTTTGAGTTTTTTAAAGGAGTACACGCTCGGGGACGTCGCCAAGGGGTGGGCCAACGTGGTTGGTGTCCCCCAGGTGCCACACCAAATTTGAATTAGCAGTTTAAGTTAAAAATTGTGAAATGTTATATTAATTCTATTTAAATGTTGCCCAAACTATTTCTGTTCGGTGAACGATGCTTAGGAGTATAGGTATAGTACTAAGAGTGGACACGTATCGGAAGTTCAAACTCTTTTTATTAGAAGACTTGTATATACTCCTACATTAGGAGTTATAACAGAACTAAATCGCCGGTTTACTGATAATAAAAGTTGCTAGGTTCATTTTGACATAAGCATCTATTTTTGCTTTATTTTCCAACGTTAGCTGCTCCTAAGCCGTAGTTATGTTTGACCTGGGTTCTCGCATTTACCCTCCCCAAGTAATGTGATGTTTTCTGTTTTAGTCAGGCTCCTCTGAAAGCGCTATTTCGATTAATTAGCTCTGGCAATTTACATATGCACCAGTTTCAAACCAAGTGGTATTAGGTATTTTCAGTCAATTTATTCAAACGAGATCTTTGTTTTGGGCAGTGTCTCCTGTTCCACAGATGTGACTTTATTTACACGGTCATTCTCATTATTACAGTATTTGGCTTATCTAATGGAATCTGCGCGTGATATCTCGTACTGTCTTAGCTTTTTAAGTGTTTTCGGTTGGATATTACCTATTAATCTACTATATTTTGCGAAACTATTCGTCTAGTTGCCCTGATTCTTAGCGCGGGTGCTTAGTGACTTCCTTCTGCAATCAGGTTTTCCATGGTTATTTCGATCCACTGTGATGGTAAAACCGCTTCTCGGCATCATCGGTTTCCTTTTGCTTCAATTGAAACATTGCAATTTTCGGAGACCTCACGTCTCGCCCTTTATGAGGCAATTGTTATTTTCACCTATCCTTATTACTGAATATGGAAAAACCACCATCCGGTGGATCTATGCGGAGATACCTTTGTTCTGGTAAGTTCTGTCGTGAAACACGTGTTGGCAATTTGTCCTTGCGCATTTTTTTATCTTATTTTGGAGGGTTTCTGATAAGTCCGTACCTGCGTATTCCTCTACTTGGGTCGCTAAGCCGATTTACAACTGAAGTGAGTTTTGCGAATGCAGTCCGCGTCTGTACGCTAATCGCGTATTATTGTTTAAAGGCTTGCTATTTTATGGATTTTTTAGTTTTTGGATCTTATAGATTTGCTAGTTTATACATTTTGGCCCCTTCTGGACTTCATTTTCGTCGTCCGTTCTCTTTGCCCACGTAGGTACCGTCCTCTTCAGCACATACGAGAAATTGAAACCACAACAGCGTTGGACTCAACAAATAAGCTATATACTTGCGTTTCTCTAACTAAATATGTTTGCCGCAATTCAAATGTATCGGCGTGAATACGTTTATGAACTGACGATATTTAAGTTTTCCTGTTAATGCCGAATATACCATTTATTAACGTAGTTATATGGATTATTGATTTATAAGTGTACCTCCTACGTATATTGCGTTTTGTTTTTTTTTTGTACCGTTTTGTACGTTAAGCTTATACTTGAAATTAACGTTACGCTGAGAACGTTACGTGTACACGTCGTGGGTTTGGTATTGAGTTTGCCTCAATTACTTACGTACCTTGTTTTAGATATTATAGATTCAATATTTTATTGCGATGCGAGGAACTGCCCTCTTACGTTGTTTGTCTGCATTTATTGGATATAAATATCACGTTAATTGCGCCGCCGCCGTATGTACAGTACCATCTCGCTAATCCGGGCTAATTAATGCACGTGGTAATTAGAATTATCAAAAATCCTTTTATTTCTGTATGTATAATGAAAAAATGACCTATAATACGTAATATATATCCAAAAAAATAACACGTTTAAGTATATAACAAAGAAATACTTTATTTACCATTAACCACACGCATTACATATATGAATACATACGTATATATTATTCTGAGTGGTGGAATACGTAATCTTAAAATAATATGTAACCCTTTTCTGCGGAATTGCGTTATTTTGAGCACAAACAGCTTTTTCCCGCAACCTACGCAATGTCCGTAAAGAACTAAGTTCCACATTGTTTTCCTCTGCCCATTGCAAACAAATGCCGAAACCGTTTTGGAGCCATACTTTTACGTTCGTATTACTTAAACCGCAAACTGAAAATGAATAAGTTGCCGTTAGCGATAGGGGTGTAGGAAGTACCGAATGCATTTTGTGCGCTCAAGTGGATCCGGATTAATGAATCAGTCTACATCCGGATTATAACGTACATAACTACTGTTGCAATTGCATCCGAATTACTGGGAATTCCGGATTACGGGAGGTACGGATTAGCGAAATTAAGCAAAATTGATTGTATTTATTAAAAATGAAGGTTTAATCTAAGTACCTAGGTAAATCTTCCTAATATTTTGTATAGGGCCATAATTTCGCATTCTGAACAACTTTTATTGGTAAAATTTTGCGGTAGCATGAACAAAAAGGGTAGTTGACCAGAAAAAAATAGTGTTTGCTTCATAAATAAAGAAATATTCTTAAAATTCTCTTCAAACCAAGCAGGGCTTAATCCCACAATTTTAAACAAAAATTTAAAAAATTTTAGTCCATGGCACCTCTTGTTACATCAATCCTGGGACACACTGTATATTACCAAAAACAATAGAAAGATATGAGGAAGAACTTAAAATTAAAGTTGAAAATATAATGCAGTTTTTGGATTTATTAGAAACTTACACCATTGATTTCTTTAGTACATGTTATAATGTTAAATGTATAATAATAAATGTAATAATAAAACATCACAAAGGGTTACAATTTTAAATTTAATCAAAAAATGCAAGTGATCCGTTTTTCGTGCCGGTGAGTGTACATATTATACAAGGTGATTCACTAGCCTCTTTACAAACTTTGCCAACGAAAAGAATATTTAATTTCATGAAAAAAAGATTTATATAAACATAGGTTCGAGCTATAGCCCTGAGGATAACAGAAAACATGGATTTTATTTAATAAAATAGTACAGATAAAGCAAATTTGGTGTAATTTGGTATATCTACGCGATTATTGTAAATTAGCTGAGAGTTAAAAATATTGGTATAAGATTCAAAGGGTAGTTTATGCAAGGGTATGGGAATGTTTTCTGTCATAACTTTTTGCAGTCAAAACTTTAGTCAATTTTGGTTAGATAATACAAAAAAATTAAGACACTCTTGTTTGGAACCGCTGAAAGCAGTCTACAATTTGGTACCACCTTTTTTAAAATCATGATAAAAGGTTTTGACATAAACAAACAACTATTGTTTACTAGTTGCTATGTAGCTGATGGTTGCTTGCTTTTACGATGTTAAATCATGGTTACTACATTTTTCAATATAAAAATTTTATAAAGATGCTAGTGAATCACTCTGTATTATTACAGAGCTTTAGTTAAAAACTTTTCGATAGTCTCTACACTCAATGATGGTGTGTGGCTTTTCTGAAAAAAACGTGGAACTGGAGAGTGGAGCAACGGAACTTCCAAATGGTGTTTGGTCAAACCTCTATAACTGATAACATTCGAGCACAGTCGGCCACGTGCAGATAGTAGACCTGTTTTATAATATAAGCAATTGATGTCTATAAGCCTCAAAGGGTTATTTCCACAAAATGATTTTGATCATTTGCACAATTCCAACACTTGGAGCTGTAAATGGTCGTCGGAAAAGTAAAAAAACATCTGACTTACGTCTTTCAAGAAACTATTAACGGCACAAAACAACTGCCAAGCTAGTAACTTTGGATTTGTTTCTTTTAACTTTAACTGACGCGCTGTTACTTCCGTACCAAATCAAAACAAAAGATGTTCCGCATTTTTGTACACCGCCAATTGTTGAATCAAGTGTAAAAACGCTGCTAAAACATCGCAAATTAATTCGCAGGATGCATTTCCGCGTTCTCAGCGCCCGTGCCTGCGAAGAGCACAGAATCTCCGGAAGAACAGTTATGTGTTTATAACACTGACACAAATCGGTGCCGTGCAAGGTCACGCTAACAACATTTATATAACACCAAAACAGTAACCACTCCCCCTTTTCAAAGCTCTAAGCAGCAGAAGACGCTGGTTAGCAGGTTAATACTCAATTACCACGTCTGGCAAAATTGACTTCCAAGCCCGCCTATCAACATTGTCACGGAAAAGTGTCCAAAGGTGTGCAGCCAAAACGGCGCTAACGAAACGGCACGTGTTGAAAAAGATCCAAACTGGCGATTTTTGAAATATTAGAAAAACATTAAATACCTGATACAATAAGCGCCTCGTTCGGTCCCACAGTGTGTATGTTTCCCATCGCTAGCACAAAACCCACAGCACCAAAAACTCACAAAACTAACCCGCGAGCCACACGAATTCTCGAAAAAAACCAAAAGAATATCAGCAAAGCGTTTTCGGCGTACAGCACACGGCCATGCTATTTCCAAATACTAATCAGAGGCGCATGCGCGCCAGTGGCATTAAATGTTGCTTGTTTGTTTTCGGAATTTACGTGGTATATGGCAAATATCAATGGACTTTGTCCGTTTATTGGCAAAACTAATTGGCCGCAATTAGCCTATGACGAGTAACTGCTGCTTAAAGACTGGTTAACTTATTAAAATTGCCGGCAATTCTTATCAAATCGGCGTCCTTGAAATATCTGAAGTTATCACCGACAGGCGTGAGGTCATGAGTACGACTAGAATCTACAAAGTCGTAGCCGGGCTTTAATCAATACTTGTGTGCAAGAACAATGGCAAAAAACTGAGCAAGATATTGAATGTAATTAATATAATCAAAAATTGAATCAAGTGTTAATTTCGGTTTTAATAAAATAATTAACACTGTTTTTGTATTTTTTAATTTACAGTCTGAAGATTAAATTAAAATTATTTATTTCATACTGGGTCATTTTTTGTGTTTACATAACTAATTTTGGTCGACAAATTGAAACTTAACAGCATTAGGTACGGTGTAGTCTATATATCGTTACTAAACAAACTCTGTTGCGCAGTTTCTGGTTGCTTTCATGATTTTATTTGTTTTTATTAAGGCGACGAGATTGTTTTTCAGCAAGGAAGTGTGAAGTAAATTTTCGCTCAAAAATGCGACACATTAATAAAATAAACCGTTGTACGTCATACGTCCGGTAAACAATTCTTTATGGAATTCCTTTCGAAATTACAACCTCGGATGCTTTCGGAGATAAATAACTATATGTTTGTTTTTAATTTTTAATAATAGCACCAACAAAGATATAATGCATTTAACAAATTCTAATATTTTTAAGTGGATCTGAAATTTTGTTTTTTAGCATTTGCATTTGCTCCCTACGCCACGTCAACAAAAACAGGAAATAATGGGCAAAATAATTTATTATTTCAAAGATATTAATAATAGTAATCACCTAAGCATGCGGATATACTAATACAATTAACAAAATTAACACAAAAACCCACAATGTTATTTATACTTAACTGAATTTAATGACTGTTATTATTAAAAACAAATTAACGTATTAGTAAAATATCAAACACAAACTTTTAATAATGGCATGTTTACCTTTAGCCTGTATTAAAAAATTAAGTTAAATAAATAACATGTCACTGATCGCTCTAATACGCAATAGAATAAATTAACGATAATTTCACACTACTTCAATGTAAACCGTATAGCGAGGTGTAAATGCCAAAAATAGTCGACTAACCAACAACGTTTAACGGTCCAGCTGAGCTATTTCGGAGAAAAGAGTGGGCGCCACCAACTTGATTATTTAACAACTCGCAAATCTAAGTTGGAAGATTCTCCGTTGACATTTTAATGGCAACTTGTATTGAATGGATTATATCAAAAATACACTTACTAGACGTAGGTTCTTTCATAACCTGTTATATAATGGAAAAAGACATAAATGCGGCGCAACTAAAGTGATATTTATTTTCAATAAATTCAGACAAATAGTATAATTCGTAATTTTGATACCGAAATAAAATATTGACTATGTTATCTAATGACAAGATAATTGGGGTGAACCCAACAACATACCCACGACGTATACACGTACATAACTTCTAATTTCAAATGTAAATTGAACATACAAATGAACAAAGCGCAAGGCAAGTAGAAAAAACTACCTCGTCAACATGATGTGTTTTATCGGACTTTTTCCACTGTCTAGGGTGTATATCACACAACGTTTCGGGAAAGCTATTCGATCCGAGATATCACGCGCAGATTCGTTCAAATAAGCCAAACAATGTAATGTCGGGAATGAAATGTCAAATAACTTTACACATGTTGTACAAGAGAAACTACCTACTGCACTCGAGTGCCAGCTGTCAGCCTTCAGAAACTTTTAATTTTTCAGGTAAATATCGAGCGGCTTAGCAACAAGTACGGCTGCAATTCTCAACATAACCTAGTGATAGAAAAGAAACACCTATATTCTCGAAATTTGCGTAGCCAATAAATAGCTTTTAAGGGGAAACTGATGAGCTTAACAAACTTCACACTTTGTACCCTATAAAACATTTCAATATCTGCGTAAAGATAGTAACGTTTTGTGACGTCGTTGATAAATAATAATGAGTTAGGTACATTTTATTTTTTAATGTTTTATGAAAATTGACGAGATAATTATAAAGAGAGAGTAATTTGTTACCAGGCGTCGAATGTTCTATTAGTCAATATTTTCTACTCCTGCACAATACGGTACCGTATTACTCACTGCTCTGCAGGTGCAAACAACAAGTCGACGTCTGACTGTTTTTGGTAATGCTTTTCTATTAATTATGTGAAAATATCGTTTGCAATAGTAGATGTTGGTAACACTGTGTTGATTTCATTGTAATTCTAACCACAATTAATTTTAGATTTCAATGTCAGATGCGAATATTGTAAAAGTAACCAAGGTCGGCGCACATAAACAAAAAAAACGAAATCGAAGATTAGTCTACAAAACTATTACTAACAATACAGTTTAATATTCTTCTTCTGGGACCTTGAACAATTACAGAAGTTAACGACCACCAAGTCAAGTAAATTACTATTTTTATTTATTGTTATCGACTTGCAAGAGCTGTTTTATTATAATCGATTTTTTATTAAAAATTGAACTTTGGGGCCCTATAACTTCTTACTGAAGAGACCTTATACTAAGGTATATTAGGTTTAATCGATTTATTATGCCGTAAAGAATCTATGCCTAGTCGGTGTCCCATTCTTTTTGGGACACCCTGTATATTAGTTTAGCAGAAATTCTTGTAATATTGTTTGAAATTAGGTTGGTACTAACGGGCACTATTTATGTATACATTTCGATAATGGATGTTTGTGTTATTATTATAACCTCCCTTTTAACGTCTTCGTCTTGCAACTGAAGTTGTGTTTATGCCTGTTAATAATCGCTTAGAAAAACAGTGACTTTAAAAACGACTTATTGCCGTGCCAATTATTATTGCCATTATTTTGCAACAGTTTACATGCAACCCTTCGTTGCGAATTCGTCTGAAGTCGGGGTAACTGGCAATCCTTTTAGCCAAAATATACTTGTACACGAAGACTAAAGCTACTGTTGCGAGATTAATAAGACACTTAAGTACGAATACTTGCATTTATTTTCGGTCGTTTACAGAAAAACTTAAGTTTAACACCGTTACTTATTAACTAACTAAATTCTAAGTCCAGTTTGACCAAGAAAACTCGGTAGGCGTTCTCAAATTTTCAAATAAGCCTATCAGAGCAGTTCTAAATGTTGGACTACTGTCACGTACAGCTGTACGTGACAATTCACAATAGCTCTATGAATTTGACAAATTTGTAGGTTTCAATGCTAAAATTGGTCAAGCGGTCGACACCTCGCAAATTATCGTTAATAAAGTTTAACAATTCTACTAAGAGGAATTTGCTCCAGTCGGCACGTAGTTCTGCTTAATTTTTGGGCTTACGAGCTAACCTTGCATAAATATGCCCTTAATCATTCCGTGGGCTTGGAATATTTCCATCTTCTCAGAGAAAGGCACGCTTCTAAAGACCGGCTAAATACGCACCTGTTGTAACTTTAATATGACCATTTTGCCTACGAAATTCTACCTTAAAATATTTACTATAAAAATTGCTTATAGTTAACTAAAGTGCAGTCTATTCGTACAACCGCGTACAGTTCATTTTCACTCAATATCGCAAATCGTAACACCTTATACGTACCTATTTTACATAACTCAGGAAACAAGTCGTGATCAAGACTTCCCGTAATAAACGCAATGGAAATATTTCCAAAGTCTGCAGAAGAACAAGAAGAAGAAAATCATAATCACGCTTTATCTAATGTCTATTGACAGCTTCATATTTTCTGGTGTTATAATACACACCACCTCAACATTGCAAAGCCATCCTTGATGAACTTTCTTTTTGCTCATACGATATTATAAAGTATTATCAAATTTATTTTCATCTAGTATGGCTATGGAATATTTCCTAATTTATTACTGCAACTATAATCCATTTAGGAAACTCCCGTGAAGTAAAAGTCACTTCAGTTGGTTAATATGAAAATCGCTAGTAGGCTGTTAGTAATTTTTGCATTTTATGTTGGCGCCATTTTCAATTTAAAGTTTTTGTTTTTTACTTTTACTTGGACATTTTGATTAATTTGGTTGCATATATAATACAAGATTACTTACTAAAGTTATTAATAAAGTATGTTTTTACTTTGTTTCACTGCGGTTAAGTTTAGCAAAATAACAAATAATTTGTCATAACTTTACTTACAAGTTTGACGCTATTGACCATTAAGTACAATCAGCTGAAATAGTAGATACTTAGTAGGTACTTATCAAGTATAGGTACTCAAAATTTTGCATTTGACACTGTAAATGTCACGGGAGCTTCCTGAATGGATTATAATAGTATATTATTATACTAGTTTCATGAGATGGCCCATTGTAGCACGCGTGGGCTTGGAACAAGTGCTACAATGCCTCTTATTGAACAGTATAATATACTATTTTATCTACTATGAGTTGCTGATTTTATAGGAATTATAAATTTCGGATACTAAAAACATTTCATTGCAATCTAGGGATTTTTGAGCGTAATGGTGGCGACTTTATCAAGTGACATTTGACAGTCGCCATCTATTGGACAAAATCTCAATTTCGTTGCTCTGACATTTGAATTAGTTTAAATTTGGTGCAATCTTTTTGGTTCGTGTGCTGTTCAAATAGCGCTTTACCTAGAACAATAATTGTGTTTAATTAATTTATTAAAAAGTACCTTTCGTTAAAGTAGATAATAGCTATTTATGCAACAAGTGCTAAAAGTGGAGGTTTATGCACGAAACATGAAAATTATGAAACGAAGTCGAAGGCTGAATTTCATAACATGTCTCGTGCATAAATCACTTTTAGCACGAGTTGCATAAAATATTTTATCTACGACCACCACCAAAAGTAGGCCTTTTACCGCTAGCTTTTTTCACTAAAAGTGACGTTTTATAACGGGTGTTCATAAACAGTCGTCATCCCAGTTGCTTTGAAAAACAAAATGTTATATCTTTGATTAATTCATGCAACACAATGAAACGTCATTGAGTACTGTCATAGCGCATTTTTTCTCAATTTTAATAGACATACGTTTCTGAAGTCAAAACCTACTGGGATGACGACTGTTTATGAACACCCGTTAGTTTATCGTGTTTAAAGAAATCAGCTGTTTACTTTTAGCGCGAGTGTGAGATAAAGTGAAGTGAGGTTATAAACTACAATTTCGAACTGGAAGTGAAGTTGTAAAATTATTCTAGTTACTTCTTGCGTTAGAGGTAAAGTGTTTTTGAAATAATTAAAGCGTTATGTAATGAATACAGTCAAATGTGTAGTATTAATAGCTGCCTTTGATTACTGACTTTGACAGTACTGGCTCCACAAACATTCGCCTGCGCGTAAAGGGCCTCTCTTTTTTATGACATAAATTCTAACTGTCACAGATGCAAACCTTTGTTAAATCGATATTTATGGATTAATAACAGTAAAATTAAGGTCGTAGATAAAATAGTGTATGCAACGCGTGCTAAAAGTCGTTTATGCACGAGACATGAAAATTATAAAACGAAGCCGAAGGCTGAGTTTCATAACATTTCTCGTGCATAAACGACTTTTAGCACTTGTTGCATAAATAGCTATTTTCTACGACTTTAAATTTACTGTTATTAATCCATAAATGTCGATTTAACAAAGGTTTGCATCTACGACAGTTATAATTTATGTCATAATAAACAGATGGCCTTGACGCGCAGGTGAATGTTTGTGGAGCGAGTACTGTCAAAGTCAGTTATCAAAGGTAATTATTAATACTACACATCTGACTGTATTCATTACATGACGCTTTAATTATTTAAAAAACATTTTACCTCTAACAGAAGAAGTAACTAGAATAACTTTACAATCTCACTTTACTTTATAACACAGTTGCTAAAAGTAAACAGCTGATTTTTTTAAACACGCTAAATTGTACTTCACTTTTAGTGAAAAAAGCTAGCGCTAAAATACCTTCTTTTAGTGGTGGTCGTAGAAAAAGTTTATTTTTTTGCTATAATACCTTTCAAACTGTTGTAAGGTTGGCAAAATTTACAGTAAATTTAGTTGGATGATGTTTTGAGCCCTGTCAACTCGGCGTGCTGACAATTTAAAAATTAATTTTTTTAGGTTACCTTGGTCTTCTTCAGTTTTTGTCTTCATTCATAATGTTCTTCTTTTCATGACATTTACCATTTTGTATTCTGTTAAAATAATTTAAAATTGTTTATTGTTACCGACTTACCTATTTATTTTCATAATAGTGATTTGTCATTCTGACTCTGACAGCTACTTACGTTACCTAACCTCACAGTCTGATTTATAAAATTTGTTACTAGAAACCAGAGGTAACAACATAAATTCTGTAGGGACCCCAACAAATACCAATAGAAACACTAAAGCTTTGACACTGACAGGTATTATAGAATAAAAAAAGTGGACGTGACTACCTCCCTGGACTTTCCCATACTGGAAACTGTTCATATCGTCTTTATTCAACAGTCTTTACAACATATCAAAATTTCAACTCGATGACTCACGTCTTCACCGTGATAAGCGTTTACACTTTCACGTAAATTGCGGGTAAATATAAAAGAATGTGTAGTTCAAAACGTGACCACCGAGCTTGTGTAGATGACGCCAAGTGGACAAGCTGCCACTGTGCTAGTTTATGTATTATTTTCCTCAAAACGGCTGTAGCACCGAGGTCAAATTTTCTAAGTACCTGGAAATTATATTTTCTAGGGCATACAAAATCGATTTTTTTATTTTCGCGGAAAAAGATTCTTTGACGCAAAAATATAACAACCGTTAGAATAAAAAAAATATTTTTCAAAAATAGAGGGGGGAGGGGGCCGGTGCGCTTACATATATCCACGAGTGTAATATTTTTTTGCATATTCATATGCTCCATTATGCACTGAGCAATTCGGTGAAAACCCTAGCTACCTATCTTGTTTTGTTTATTAATTAAAGTGGTTTAAATTTTCAAACTTCAAAGCTTTGTAGAGGGCGCCACATATAATTCATGAAATTCTTTAAAAAACAGATCGATAGCCCTTTTTGGGGTCTATCAGTGTATGAAGTTTAAACAAATTCCTGTGGGCAGTTTTTGAGAAATGATTTTTAGAAAATTTTCAAAACTTTGAAAATTTTTAATTTAGGCCCCTTAATATTTTTCAAAATACTTTTTATATCACCTCATGTTAGCCTTCATATACTATTCAGAAAACAAAAATCAATTGAATCGATTCATCCGTTTTTGAGTAATAGGGCGTTAAACTCAAAATCTTCAAAAAATCATAGCGCCCTTCATTTTAAACCTAGCGAGTTCGGCAAAAAACTAACAGATTTGTCTTATGACCCTCTATCGTGACCCGCAATAAAATTTTCAAAATTTTAATCACGAAAACAGTGATACCAAAAAAACATGCGTAACTTCCGCTTCCGGTTTCGGATTTTTTTGAAAAGCTTATTTTATCGATGAATTTTCGATACACCCCCGCATTCCAAAGCGCATCAAAATCGGAGCAATACTTTCGGCTGTAGGAGCGTCACCCACCCACACACCCACACACCCACACACCCACACACAGACAGACATTTTTTAAAAACCACTTTTTTGGGTTCCTAGAGGCCCAACACGGATATTTCTGTGAAAATCTCGATTTCCAAAATTTTCATGATTCCAAGACTTCCCTATACCTATGGGTATGGGAAAGTAAAAACTGTACGTTTATACTTAACTGTCAAACTGACATTTGATTTTTAAGTTGCTTCCAGTTGCATTCGTAAATTAGGAACTATTCCACAGCCACATTAGAAAAAAATAATTTTTGATCATACTATAGTTCAAAAATAAGTATTTTTGAATCATGTCGTTGACTTTCTAATCTGGGTGGAAAAAATTAGGGTGGAAGCTTTAATGACGTGTGCTGTTAGCATAGACATTTGTTTGACATTAAGTGTCAAACGCGTTTATACGTCAAACGTTTGAAAACTACCAACGTTGCATTCTCCACGATAATTACTATCGGCAACGCTGTCTAGTGGAAAATGATTTTTTCACATTTACCGTTAACAAAATTCTAGTTTTTCTGGACATATTTAAGGTCAAATAATAAAAACTCGCGTTTAAACGTTCTAAAAATAAAAAATTCAACGAATTGGAATTTTATTTTGAATCAAAATAATGGCATAATCAGAGATACGAGTATGTCATATTTTGTGCTGTTTCGAATATACCATGAATAGTTATTTGGGGAAGAAAAATGTTGAAGATGATGTCAACTAGTAGGACATATAATAAGAGGAAAGGCATGCTGAACACAATTATAAGAGAGAGAGAGAGAGCGAGAGAGAGAGAGAGAGAGAGAGAGAG
The DNA here is from genome assembly GCA_940337035.1 of Agriotes lineatus. NCBI lineage: Eukaryota > Metazoa > Arthropoda > Insecta > Coleoptera > Elateridae > Agriotes > Agriotes lineatus. The sequence goes on from OW679203.1 coordinate 67,262,717, forward strand.
AAAGTTATTTGTATATCAAGGCACTGAAGTTTACCTTCTTATCGCGAATATAGATTAGAGGCCAGAGGCATATAAACCGCATGAAGGATAAATAGGAACTTAATGAGGTGCCCGCTATGTTTTTTATATCGAGATTAACCAACTCTTAGAGGTTATGTTGAAGTTTTCTGTCATGCACCTGTCACTCAGCCGACTACAAAAAGTCGCAAAACAATGGATTACTTCACTGCCGATTTCTCGTATTTTAATGACGATTTCGGCATTTACAAAAATACAATATCTACATTTTATAGGTTTTCAACTGTTAGCAACCTAATTCAACAGGCGGCGATTTTTAAATTTTGGAAGTTTTTTTTAAATTTACCATTACAGGTATAAAACTGTATTACTTATAATTAATAATAATTAACCAGAGCTGTCAATACTAAAGTGTTAATTGCTCTAGCTAGTTTGAGAGTAATAAAGAATAAAGCGGCATATGAACATTTATATACAGAAAAAATCAAAGACAACTAGATGTAGTTCTTTTATAATCTGTTACGGTCTAAATCGACTTTTAAGACACCGCGCCGGCTCATACAAAAACTAAACGGCCGTCGCGGACGATATTTTACATAATCGGGACAACGACTCATTTAGGCCGCTGCCCAACTCGCAACAAGATAGTGTCGGCTAAACATCAGTGGAGCGAGGTTCTTCACGCGATTACCTACGGATAAAAGTATCAACTTGGGGTTCTCAGTAGTCAAACTCGGCTCTTGCTCTTGCACTCGATGCAAATTCTACTTTCTATGCTTTTATACAAATAACCAATTTTTATAAATAAATAACCTAAAATGTAACCATTTTATGTTATTTTCGAGTTTTTCAGAGAAATAACCTACAATATGACATATCATGTCATTTTTGACAGAAATCAAATTATTAACATTAATATGACTATTCAGCAATTACTTAATTACACCGTTTTGTCCAAATAAAGTTCCAAGAAGGGTTTCTTAATTCTGGAGTTTAGTTACCAAATTCTGAGAATATGTCCGTTGCGTGAATTCTGAATCACTCTGTATAACATCAACAAATGAGCTCACTAGATGCAAAACTCTGCGTTTATACCGTTAGTGAATTTGTGCTAGAGGCAAAAAACTGTTAGGTCGTGTTTACTACATTACTCGACCTGAAAAAGTGACCCAATAGATGGCACTACCACGAAAGAATATCATATTATCTTATTTTTCTTGAATATTTTCTAGTTTCAACGTAAACTGTGTTTTAAAAATGAACTTACATAGTTTTGCATCTAACTTACAGTTTCACTTAGTTTTGCATTTGAATAACGAGAATGACAGGAATATAATTTACAACCTGTATAAAAGCCAAACCGCGGTAATAGAATACAACGATGAACAAGACGAAGCAAAAATCAGACGAGGAGTCCGACAAGGCTGCGAATTGTCGCCTATGCTGTTCAGTATATATATATATATATATATATATATACAACAAGCCATTAATGAACTCAACACATCACAGACATCAGGTGTATACATATATGGAGAAAGAATTAACGCTATAAGATACGCCGACGACATCGCACTAATCACGGAAACACAAGAAGAATTAAAACAAGCAATAGAAGCTATGGACAAAGTTTTTCAAAACCGCTATAACATTAAGATAAACAAAACCAAGACGAAAGTGATGAAATGCTCAAGAAACGATCAAAAGATGGATGACATAATCATTAATGGTGAAACAATAGAAGCTGTGAGCGAATTCAAATATTTAGGAAGCATAGTCACACAGGATGGAAGATCCACCAAAGAAATAAAAAATCAAATAAATATGGCCAAGAGAGCTTTTTACGAAAAGAAACAACTGCTTACATCGAACGACCTAACAATAGACACAAGAGTACAATTTACAAAAACATACATATGGAGCTTAGCGCTATATGGTTGCGAATCGTGGACAATAGGAAAAGCGAAACAAAAGAAATTAAAATCCTTCGAGATGTGGTGCTTCAGAAGAATATTGAAGATCTCATGGACGGAAAGGAAAACCGATGAAGAAGTACTAAGAACAATAAAACAAACAAGGAATATTTGGAACCACATAAGGAAAAGAAGAATGGAAATGATAGGCCACATACTGAGAAGAGAAGGCATACTAAATATAATAATTGATGGGAACCTAACCGGAAAAACCCCAAGAGGAAGACCACGCCTACAATACATTAAGCAAATAATAGGAGACTCGGGCAGTGGAAATTATAATGAATTGAAAGGAAAGGCCCTAAATCGACAAACATGGAAGGCTGCAACAAACCAGTCCAGATACGAACAACCTAGGGGGAGGAGGAACGACCAAATTTTGAAAGTCAATTCAAGTTTTACCTTTACCAATTCATAATTGACTATGTACAGATTGTTTAATTAACAAGGTCCGAAAAATTATATTTTTTGTAGAACTTTTTTTATTTTTTACGTCCAAAGTGAAAACAATAAAAAGTATACAAATAATGTTAGTTTCACTGTTTAAAGTTGCAGTTCTTCATTTTCGTTGTCAGTTTCAGTATCTTCTTTCCGAATTTCTTCGCTTGTAGTTTCTTTAGTACAACCAATAATTTTGTAGAGTTCTAATTTTGGGTCCCTTCTCCAGTAAATTCAGTAATGGTTCTTTAACAAAGTATCAATAAACGCCTGCCATATCAACAAATGGACAGGGTCATGTGACGTGAATTTTGAGTCGTGATTGATCAAAATAAAAATCTGGTGTGATACACGCACACAACTTCTTTTTACAGTGCTCTTACAATTAACCGAAATTTTTTTTTTAATTTTTAAACAAAAATTTTCAAGAATTACAAATTCTAGAGAAAGCGTACAAAATAGCGTGTTAGTTTAAAAGACACATTTTCTTTAGAATTTTAAGCCGAATTCAAAAATGTAATAACATACCTGGTGTTCTATTTAAAATACTAGTTAATGAAAAAAATAAAACAAAACAAAAGAAACCTATTTCAGAGGTATTCAACTGGAAAATCACCTATATCACATCAATACACATTAAAAATTTAATAAAAATGCAAAGTTTGAAAAACATTGTTAGAGCCGTTTTAAAAAAAATCGAAAAAAACTGAAAAATCACAAGAGTAAACACCATACTTTCGGTTAAGGTCACTCAGGGTAAGTATACATTTGGGGCAAATGGAACCCATCTCATTATTTTGCTGAAAAGTAATAGTTAAGTGACGGCATCTACCGGAATTATATTGCATTAGCATCTAGTGCAGTGGTATTCAACCTTTTTTTTTCGCGTACCCCTTCAAACATTTTCCTTATAATCAAGTACCCCCTACCTTAAAACTCAAATAATACAGTGTTGTTATGGTTTGTAGTGTTATTTATTGTGGTAGAAAAGGTTACATGTGAATTTAAATATATATAATAGTATATTAGTGAGAAACTTGAGCTTGCTTATTAGCCCACAATCTTTAATGCGCGGTTGAACATTAGTCAGTCCGAGTATAAAAGGGGCTTCTAGATTAAGCTGATTGCGGTGTTTATTTTTTATTGTCGAAAATGCAGAAGGGCCTTGTTCGCAAATGTAAGTACTTGAAAATATAAGAAGTTCACCAATAGCAAAGTCACTTAGTTGTTTGTACTCTTTCCGGCATTTAAACCAAAATTCGTTCAGTGAAACTTGTTCAAAAGTTATTTTTAAAGTCATATCAAAACTTAATTCTAATAACTGTTTCTTTAGTTGCATTTCCATATTAGTTTCCAAAATATTTACATTAAAGGGGTTAAGTATCCACACTTCTTTAACATTATTGTTTTATATTTCAGTAAAATATTGCTCAAACTTGTCCTGCAAAACTGTATATATATATATAATTGTTTGATTGCCGTTTTGTTTAATTATAAATACCTAGATTGGAGATCCTCGCGTACCCCTGAGGAACTATTCTCGTACCCTCAGGGGTACGCGTACCCCCGGTTGAATACCACTGATCTAGTGTACATGCAGTGCACGCTGGAACAGGCAAGACAACACATGTTGTCGACGCTGCTCATCGTTAACTGTGATGGTGATTTCACTCGAATGCTAGCCAATTCGCATATTGTATTTTCTGTTGTGAAAAGTGGATTTGAAGAAACTTCAAAACGTTTTTAAGGTAGGTATTTGTTTATATATAGATTTATAATAAAGTGATAAGGTTTACAGTGAATTTTGATAATTAACCTAAAAAACTGTTTGGGTTCCACTTGCCCCCAGAAAAATTGCTATCAGGGTAAGTGGAACCGCATGGGTTCCACTTTCCCCAAAAAATTGTTTCTGGTATTATTAGTGCTATTTTGGTTTATTACAGATATGGTTCGGACTTACAAGCGCAAAACTGCACCGCCGTCCTATACTCGTGAAGATTTGAAAAATACTGTGACAGCTGTAAAAAATGGACAGCTAGCAGTATACCGTGCTGCAAAGCTGTATAAAATCCCAAAAGCAACCCTTTTCAATCATGTGAAGGGACAAAGAGGCGCAAAGAGCAAGTCACTGAGACGATCCACTGCTCTTCCTCTTGAAGATGCGAAGAACATTGCAGATGGCCTCAAAGCCATGGAGAAATGGGGCTTCGGTCTCTCCAAGAGAGAAGTTTTAGAGACCATAGGTCGATATGTTATAGCTATTAACAAAGCTAGGAATGTTATGAGTATCATAACTGCCGCAGATGTATTGAAATCCAAGCTCGCAGAGCGAGGATTTTTAAAACATCTAAGGCTGTTATGATTCATAACATCCGTGATTTGTTCAATAGTTTATCGGTTGCCATGTAGGGTAATGGTTGCCATGTACGGTAATGGACTATTGCCGTACAGATCAGTTATGATTTAGTTACCAGCCTACTTTTGTATATGTAAACAAGGGATTAATATCCAGCAACCGATAAAAGAAAATAACATAGACACCTTTTAAAGACGGAGTTCCTGGTGACGATTTCTTTGTTCGATTAAAAAAAACTCACAAGTTGAGTCTAAAAAAGCCTCAAGCTGTGGAAGTTTCGAGGAAAAAAGTGTAGATCCGTTCGTAATTTATGAATATTTCAAGATTCTGAAGGAAGTCACTATCGATGTTGGCCCAACAGAAATATGGAACCTTGACGAAACTAGTTTCTGGTTAGATCCCAGCCGAGTTAAAGTCCTTGGACCAAGAGGAATGCCATGTCACCGAGCAACTAGCGGTCTTGGTAAAGAGAACATTACGGTCTTATTGGCAGCCAATGCTGCTGGCGAAAAACTACCGCCGTTAATAGTGTTCCGAGGTAAAAATGTATGGGATTCCTGGATGTCACCTGACTCCGCAGGATTTGAGGGAATTACTTATGCTGCAACAAAAAATGGCTGGATGGAGTCAGAAATCTTTACCAATTATTTCATACGAAATTTTCTGCGAAATATTCACCCTAAAAGGCCAGCTGTTGTGATATATGACGGTCATGCTTCCCATATTGGTTTACCACTTATCCAAGAAGCAAGAGATGAATGTATTACAATATTAAAATTACCACCACACACCAGTCATGTTTTACAACCGCTAGATCTGAGTGTCTTCAGACCTATGAAAATACAGTGGGATAGTGAATTGGTGAAATGACAGAGAAGAAATTATGGTAGAAAATTGCCAAAATCAGTTTTCTCAACCATGATTGCCACCATTTGGAAAAACCTTAATCCTGACATAATAAAAAGTGGTTGTGAGAAAGGTGGAATATTTCCTTTTTCTGACAAAGTAGTTCCACCAGAAAAGTTTGAACCAGAGGCATATCAAAGGTGGCTAACTTTTTTAGAAAATAAAAATACCGAAACTAGGGCCTCAACATCCCATGAAGAAGATAGAATAGCTACAACGTCAACATATATTGCACAAGACTCTGCTGAGGCTCTTCCTCTAAACCCTGATATAGATGAATTAAACCCAACTCTACCAGAAATACAATCTACAATACAAACTGAACCAACACCTGCCCCAAAAAAATCGTTTGAAGCATTATTGTTGGAGCAAGTGAAACAAGTCCCTAACATAAAAACAGGAAGAAAGCGTATTTGTGCAGGAGCAGAGATCATAACATCGGCTGAAGCAATGGAAAGAATAGCAATTAAAGAAGCTGAAAGAAAAATTCCTCGAAAAAGCCAAAACCAACAAAAGCAGAAAACCGCCCCTGCAATCAAATGGGACGAAGATAATGAAGAACCTCCAGAGTCTATCGAAGATGAATCAGATGACGGTGATATATTCGACGAAATCCAAGAAAAGGCAGACGATAAATTCATAGAAGTGGTGGACAAAGGTTTTGAAACATTAAGTGTGAATGATTGGGTGATAGTTAAGCTTTCATCAGAGAAAACGGCCAAGATGTATGTTGCTCAGATTAGTGAAACGACACCCTGTCTCTACGTAAAATTTGCCAGAAGGATTGGTACATCTTCAACATTCCATTGGCCAAATGTTGATGATACTAGTATTACTACTTCTGAAGAAGTATACCAGATTTTGCCACCTCCAGTTATTGATAAGCGAGGAAAAATGAAGTTCTGTGTTTGTTTCGACTCTTACAGTTTATTTTAAGAATTTAAAATGTATAAACATTATGTTTTTAGCTTCATTTCAATAAAGTTTTTTCATAACAGTGTAAAGAGAAGTTTGACATTTTATTTACACTTGCCCCGTTCCATTTAAATGTTTTCTACACAGCAATTCAAGCTTTTTTTTTGTTAGACATCCCCATTTATTTGCAATCTGTATAGATACATTCAGCAAATGGTGTATAATACATTGAGCGTAAGCTCAGTAGCGTACTTCTGTTACAAATAGGCCTCAATGCCTGTTTTGGCTTTAGGGAAATAACTTACCAGCTAAATCTTAAGAACTAAAACTATACTACGCTTAAATAAACTCAAAATCTGGTTAGCAGATCTGTTGGCGCGTGTCTTTGTAGCCTCCTGTTATTGGGAGGTTTATTCAAAAGGTTCACTACTAGGTTATTTGGGTGCGCATTAAGACGATCACGGTAGTTGGAGCTATATCGGCGAATTTCTTCTTTGACTGATGTCATCTGGAGGTCTATCAATATAACCGCGTTTGGCACGAACCAGGGAGCGTTCACAATCATGCGCAGCACTTTCGATTGGAAGCGTTCTAAAATTTCTATGTTGGAAGTGGAAGCGGTGCCCCAGAGCTGGATACCATACGTCCATATTGGTTTGATGGTTGATTTATATAAGTAAAAGGAGTTTGTTATTCAGGGTGAATTTTGAATTACAACCGAGTATCCAATACATTTTGGTAAGGGTGAGTCCCAGTTGTTTCCTTTTCGTGAAAATATGTTTGCGCCAAGTAAGCCTTCTATCAAGGTGCAGTCCGAGATATTTGACTTCCTCCTTTTGCGGGAGTTGATTATTGTTCAAATAGACTGGAGGGCATGTTGCTCGTCGTGTCGTGAAGGTTATGTGGACAGATTTGAATTCGTTGACTTTTACTCGCTAGTTCTTTAACCATTGTTGGATTGCTGTTAGATTGGCTTGTAGCTTCTGAGAAGCAACGGCAGGATCAATGTCAGAGGCTACAACTGCAGTAACGTCAGCGAAGGTTGCTGTTAGAACTTCTGGTGTGGTTGGCAGATCTGCAGTATATAACAAGTATAGCAGTGGCCCAATGACACTGCCCTGGGACACTCCGGCTTTTATTGGGTGTAGTTCCGTGTACTCAGTTTCAATTTTTACCAGAAAGTGTCTATTATCTAGATATGAGTTAAGGATAAGGAAATAGTTCTAAGGAAAGAGGAGACGTAGCTTACAAAGTCCGACATGCCAGACTTTATCGAACGCCTGTGTGATGTCGAGGAAAGCTTGTCAGGTCATTTTGGTATTTTAAGTAGCCACCTAGGCTTTAGGGCAGCGTGCCCGTATGCTAAACCCTTTTAGTTACTTATTTGGCTCCATCGCCTAATTCTACAATAATGATTTTGCACATATTTGGCCCCAAACGCAGTATTTCTCGTCAGTTGGAGCACCTCTTTGCTGCTACTTTGGCAGCCGGGTGTTATCGCTCGCAAGAATTCCGAAACTTCTAGAAATCACTCCGTTGAGGCGCTTCGCCATTGGCTGTCTTTGATACCGGAATTAATTTGTTTTGTGGAGCGCATCGCCATTGGCTGCCGAGAGTCACGTGGCAAGGCCGTTTGGCTCACGCCACTTTAAACGTCGTAACGCTCCTTGCGGGGGATTCTTTCCGTTACGGGTCGTCAATCGAGACAGTCGCAAGTGTGTTGATTTTAAGTTTGGCGGCGCCTCGCCTTGTTGCGAGGCGCCGACGCCGTCTCTTCAATATGTGCCATTACGGCAAGGTGTCCCCGCGTTATTGCAGCGATTAAGGTATAGAAACAGTTTCGCATGAAGAGTTCAGCTCTGACTGTTGATCGAAGGAGGTCGCGTGTGGTTGTGTGAGTGGCACGCCTTTACGCTAAGGCGTAGGTGTGTGAAGGGCTTCTTGGGGCCAGTTCTGCGTTGGTGAGAAAGGGGGCTTCCCCTTTGCGACTCGCTGTTTCGAGGATCTTTCTAGGCAGGACGAAGTAGGCCTCTTTGCCGCTGTAGTGTGTTCTTAGGAGAGCGTCCTAACGCCGCCATCTTGGCTGATTCCAGCCCGTTTACCCCTAATGCCGTGTTTTGGTGATTGAGCTGCCACAGACTGCCGCCTTCTACCAACTGACTGCACGCCACTCTCATGGACCGTCTGCGGACTAAGGTATTTGTAATTGCAACCATTTAAACATAGTAACTGTCACTTGTGCGAGCGTTGGTGCTTTGTGCTCAACTTTATATGGGCGGATGCATGCCCCTTGCTTGCTTGTCGCGGCTTTTAATGTCGGTTTGAGGCCACCATGCTGCAAGACGCTACTTTGGTAGCCTGCTAGTAAGTTCATGTGCGCGAGTTTCGCGTTTCATCGCCTAAATAGCTAAAGAACTCTGCGCCTCTGATTTGGTGTTACGTTTGTGCTAATTTTTAATTCAGTAACGTTAGGTGCGCGAGCTTCGCTATAGTGTACCGATTAATACCTAAATAGAATTAACGCCTCGCCGTGCTGAGCCTGGCGCGCCCTAATCTGTTCGAGTTTTTTTTTTGTTTATGTTTGCGAGGGCTTTGTGCTTTGCTTCCTAGGTGTTAACCGCAGGTCGGCGTCTGTTATCGCGCACTAACGCGCTTTTTTGCCGGAGCGCGTATTTCTAAACTGTACTCTAATATGTAAAGGGCCGAGACCACTGCGGCCGGCCACCCATAACGTGTTGTTCATTAGCATAGCGCGTCCATCAGCTGGTGCTTAACGTAAGCAGTAACATAAGCTTGGCGGCACGAGTTGCTGCCCAGATGTAATTAGCGATCAATAGACGCATATTTAGTTAAGGGACGTATTATTCCTATTCGACCTGTGCATGCTTTGTTTCAGATAGCGCCTTTTTCAGTGTAAAGATTGGTGTACGGCGAGACGTGAGAGATCAGAGCGTGCAGGTAAGTCCAGTGATTGCGCAGTCTCGGCCAAAGAGTCCCAATATTACCATTCCAGTACGAAATTGTTATTTGAGCTTGCAGCTCATGAGAATTCTTATCGACGGAGTGTCTTGAATGTTTCGCTCCCGTTTAACCGCCCAGGCCCGGTTATTCGAGTTAAGACAGGCTTGGTGGCGCCCTCATAATTTTGACGTACCATATACATATGCCTCTACACGCTTGCCCAGAACGTATCGTGTGACTCACGCCCGACTCCCTGAGCGTTCCAGCCGTGGCCCTTTAGCCTGTTTCTAGCGAATCTCAGGGCAAGTGTGCCAGTTTTCCAGGACTGATTCCGTGGTGCGATGCTCACCTTGGGTGGGTGTCGTAGAGTTGTTTTAATACCGTAACAAGCTGCCGAACAATACTGCCTGTTTTCAAATGTTTGATTGATTGTTTGTACAAGTCGATGGATCTGCTCTATAGTTAAGTGCATTCGTCGAAACCCGAACTGGTGCTCAGGTACTAGCTCATTGTTCTCAAGAGTTGAGGAGAGTCTTTTAAGTAAGAGCTGTTCAAAAACTTTGGATACAACGGGTAAAAGACTTATTGATCTATAAGAGTTTAGTTTGCTAGGTGGTTTTCCTGGTTTTAAGATTAGGATAATCTGCGCGACTTTCCACTGCGACGGAAAATACGCTATGTGCAAAACTGCATTGAATAATTGAGTGCGATATTTTATTCCAATGACAGGTAACTCTTTGAAAATTTTTCCCGTTATTAGGTCATATCCCGGTGCTTTCCTAGGATCAAAGGAAGAAATTGTTTCTTGAATATCGACGACTTTGAAACGCTGAAGAGGCGGTTATAGTTGGTAAGGAGTCTTCAATATGCTAGTGAGGTTAGCTTCTTGCTGGGGTTGATTTTCCGGCGGATGTGGTTGGAATACTTCGGTTAAGTGTTCCGCAAACGCGCGCGCTTTTTCTTCATAGCTTCTTGCCCAAGAGCCTTGTAGTGTTCTAATGGGTGGCGAAGCTCTTTTCACCTGTTGAAATGCATCCGTTTTTATTATGATTAAGTAGCTCTTTTAGTTCTTGAGTTGCAGCGTTCAATAATCGTTTATTCTCTGGTGTTCTCCATCTGTGCCACTGCCTCCGGTCTTCTTTTTTCAGCAATTTTCTGCCTGATTGATGCAGGGCAGTCGTAAGTTGGTAGAGTCTCTGACTGTTCTGGCGTTGCGTTCCAACCTGCCCATTGTATGGTATCATTAAAGACTTTTACCGCAGCTTCAATATCGTCTTCCGTTTTGAGAGAAACCGATAAAGTCAACTTTTCATCCACCAGACTTCTAAAGTCATCCCAGTTGGTACCTTTGTTGCTTAATTTGGGCTGTGTGTCCTTAGCAAGTACATTTGTGGATAATGTAATTAGAACCGGGGAATAATCTGAAGACAGATTAAAACATGATTTTGCTGTTGCGAAGTTCGGGGGGATGCCGTTTGTGATGCAAAAGTCTACTAGATCAGGCACTTTATTCCTGTCTGTAGGCCAATACGTAGGTTCACCCGTGGATAGGTGCTTTAGGTTGTTGCTTTCCAATGTTTTAAGTGGTTCTCTTCCTTTGGGTGTTATAAGTCTGGATCCCCAATCTGAGTGCTTGGAATTGTAGTCCCCACCTGCAATAAACCGTTGTCCAAGGGTGTTGTAAAAGTCTTCAAATTGCTCCTGTTTTACCGTGTGTCTTGGGGAAAAATAAACTGCAGAGATGGTTAATGGACCGATTGAGTCCGATATTGACACGCCGGTTGCTTGCAAAAAGTTTTTTCTGTAATCGTTTGTTGGTAATGTTTAATTGTATTTTTAATTATTATACATACCAGTTCCACCACGAGCGGTTCCGGTTGGGTGGTTCGTACGATAGATCGAATACTTAGGAATTTTTAAGTAACTTCGTTCTGTAAAGTGTGTCTCCGAAATTAGCATGAAAGCAATATTATGATCAAAATGACGCAAATCCTAACCTGCTAACTTCGAATTTGACATTGACGTACACTGTCACCAACATATTATTCATACATTGAATTTCCACAGCCCGCTGAGGAACAGTTTTTTTTTGGATCTCTCGATATAAATGTTTTTAGTTATTCTGTGTGTTGTGACAGGCCATTGGCATTCCACAAGGCAGGTTGTATTGTATTATGCATTACTTAAGTTTGGAGATCACGGTGGTAAGGAGGTTTAACATGCATGTCATTAGGTTGCTGAAGTGATGGAGGTGTGTTCTGGATTTGTGCTATATTAGTAGGGAGGTACGAATGTCGATTTTGTCCAGTGATAGCTTGTCAGGGTTCGCCACAGTGGGCCCAGCCCGAAAAAACCCGACGAGTTTTTTCGGGCTGGGCCCACGTGAAAAAACCCGCTCGAAAACCCCACTGAGTTTTTCGGTCCTGGATTCACTCCAAGGGACTAGTAACTACTGACTTATTGTCCGAGTTCTTGCAACAATTTGATAAAAAAATGAGACAGCAAAAACGGAAAAATACTGCTTTTCCTCGACAATGCTGCCTCTCACCCAAGTGATATACGATTGACAAATATTAAAATAAATTTTCTTCCCCCAAATATCGCTGCATTTTGCCAACCGTTAGTTCAAGGGATAATCAAAAATTATAAAACTTGGTATCGATCTACAATAAATTTTGAAAAATATTTTATCTAGAATGGACTCCGTTGACTCAGCAGAAGAGCTACAAAAATCCATTAATTTAGTAGATGTCATTTACTTTATTAAAAAGGCATGGGAGCAAGTGAACCCTACAACCATAAAGAATTGGTTTAAGAAAGAAAGCAGGATTTACATTTTCAGATGTTCCCGAAGTTTCTACAAAATTTGAACCCGATGATGAGTTACCTTTGTCTATTATTTCTAAAAGGTCTAAAATGATCCAATAAACTACAACAAATGACGTGGATTTTGAGACGTACGTTGGGATAGATTAAAATTTAGTGTATGAAGATGAAAGTTGTTTATATCAATTTTGAGGGTGTCGAATCACAACAAGAAACAGGTAGTGAAATTGCGGTTGTAGTACAGCAGTATAACTCTGAAAATGGTATCAAATCAAATAAAGAAGTTTTGTCAATTCTGCAAACAATCAAATCGTTTACCACAGAAAAGAGCGATATAAAAGGATATGAATTAACGACCAGTTTAGAGGAGTATTTTAAAAATGTATTACTAGAAAAAAACAAATTGTGTCAAAAAACAATTATAAACTTTTTTCAACCCTCTTAATCACATGTATGTGTTTTAAACTTTTATGTTCATTTAAATGTGTATTTTTTTATCTTTAAGTATACCTGCTCTAATTGTTTATTGTATCTACTTTATACATTATGTACTAATACATTTAATGTAAAATAACTTCTGTTGATTATTAGTACAAATTTCTCGTGAACGGACACCTCCTTTAAGCGAGCAAATTTTCAACGACCGTGGGTGTCCGCCTAACAGAGAGTATACTGTACTATTGGTACCACAAAAAACTAGGACAACTTCTAAATCCATTAGTCATGCATTTTTATTGTTTTAGTTGATTAAATGACCTTAAGAAACTGTCATATGACAGGTTAGAATTATCTATGTCATAAAATTTTAATATCAAAAGCTACAATATAAAATAGTTATAAAACTAAATCAACATGCAATTTGCTAAATAATTACACCGTTTTCTAAGCAAGCGTTAATCCTAGCTTTTGAAATTGAACTTATTTTAGGCATGATTGACAGTGACGTTTTGAAATAATTTGAAAGTTAATCAAATCTCAGTTGCCAATTAAAAATTCCTATTTACACAAGTAAAAAACCGTTGTCCTAGTTTTTTTTGGTAGCAATAGTACATATATCTACACATTGTGAATTTAGGTGCCTTGCAAATGTTCTAGATTAGAATGTCCGACCACTCAGACGGCAGAAATCTACTGCAACTTGTCGAAAAAAAAACGATGAACCCGGGAAGACGGAAAACCCCCGAAAGAGCCCGAAAAAACCGAAAAAGCCCGAAAAAAAACCCATGGGCCCAGTGTGACCTAATTTTTCAATTTCTTTTTTAATATCCTCAGTGCTGATGGAATAATGCATATTTTTAAGTACCACTTTGTAACTTCGCTCTTCTTTAAGTTTATAGGTGTGGAATTGCGTTTGTTTTTCATTGAAAGCTTTTATAATAACACTATAAATCTGGGTTGATTTTGGTTGAACCTTTACCTGGTTGTTAGCGAGGGCTTTAATTTCATATTGCTGATTTGCAATCTGATCTAAAAGTTGTATGAGAGGTGCAATTGTAGTAGTGCCGGTTATAAATATCGGAGGAGGTTTAGGGGTTTTTTCGAGATTCGTGTTCTGTTGTTGATCCTCTTGTTCTTGATTTGATAGGGCTGAATAACGATTTGAAGAGGAAGGTGGATTGAGCCAGTATTCATTGTCTTTTGCGTGTTTGGTTTTTATTTCAAAATAATCTTGAGTTCTACCTCTTTTGTGCGTAATTTTAGTCCAGTCGTTATGGAATTCTGTTTGGGGTGGGAGCGCCGTGGTTTGGATTTGGTGATAGGGCTGGGAGAAAAAGAATTGTTGTGGCTGTGGAATGAAATTACCTGGCATTTGTTGAAGCTGAGTATTAAACATCTGGGTTTGGTCGGCCGTTAACATTGGCTTATGCGCTCAAGTTACACTTATCCCGTGCCTCAGTTACACTTGCCCCTTGTAAGGGGCAAGTGTAACCCAAGGCATATAATATATATAATATATATATATTTCCCTGGTAAGCCAAAACTGGCATCTGAAGATTTATGCAAATTTTTCCAATGTTACCTCATATATCTACAAGTTATTACTCACCTGAAATTTCAAGTCATTTAAAGCAATCTTTCCTAAGCTATAGCAAATCAAAACTGGCTAATGTATATTGCCGTTCCACTTACCCCGAGTGACCTTATGCGATTTTTTTTCAAACGTTTGCTGTTGCATCTAGATAGTACAAAAAACGTACTATACAGGAAGTTTCAACGCTATACCTCTTTTCGTTTTTGAGATATTCTGTTCACAGACAGACACACAGACATACAGACACACAGACAGAGATACCAATGAGCAACAACATGTTTTTTGTGTTCAGGAGACTCGAAAACGTGAAGATCTCTTGAAAACCCAATTTCGGGGGAGAATCCAATACTTCCTTTATTGTAAAAGGAAGTAAAAACACAGAGTTTTGCATCTAACATGATCACATTTTCACTGAGTTTTGCATCTGACATAGATTTTTACATGACTATACAATCTAAAATAGTGAGTTATGCATCTTTAACATTTCACTATGCTATAGGCTACTCCTTAAAACAACGAATCCATTGACACCAATATCTAATTTTTTGTATTTTGTGCAAATATCGAATTTTGAATTTAGTGGGCTCAAATATATTATTACCGCTAAGTAGTCATGGAAACGTAGCTCACATGTTCAGCGATAAAATAAACTGACGGTATAATTTGAAAATAAAGATTTTGCTCACAGAATTGATTACAATTTTATTGATTATAGTCCTACAGCATTTCATGTTAAAAGACAACGCATCTGCTGGCGCGTTAAGAACATCACATACGTCATAGGCTCAACATATTGTATTGAATGAATCATCTCCACAGCGCATGTCTACACTTGAAACGCAAGCCTCGAACGTTCTAGTGATAAGGCTAATCCGAGCTGTTTGGAAAAGCTTGGAAGCTCCTAATTTAAGTTTTGAGGCAAGCAAACAAACTAGCCAAAACAGCGTGGCACGAAGAGTTTCGCTGTGTAACCAGTTCGCCTATGTGTAGCCTTTTGTGATCTTTACAATAACGTAAGTTGGGCAATTGTGTAATTACAAACCCTAACCTCACTTCTGCGATTAGATATAAATCAATGTTTTCCTCATTTGTTGAAATTTAAGTTATCGTTCGGTTGTAGCAACGTGAAACTTGCTAAATAGCATTTTAATTCAACAGAGACAGGACTGAACATGTCAGATACGAGTGATTTAGATCGTCAAATAGAACAGCTAAAGCGGTGTGAAATTATAAAAGAAGCCGAAGTAAAGGCTCTATGTGCCAAAGCCAGAGAGATTCTAGTGGAGGAGAGTAATGTACAGCGTGTGGACTCACCAGTGACTGTAAGTAAACGTTTCGTTTCTATATTGTGTAACTGACGTATATTGTAATGATTCGTAGGTTTGTGGTGATATTCATGGACAATTCTACGATTTGAAAGAACTATTCAAAGTCGGAGGCGATGTTCCTGAAACCAACTACCTCTTCATGGGAGATTTTGTAGATCGAGGTTTTTATAGTGTTGAAACGTTTTTGCTACTACTAGCTTTAAAGGTACAATTTTTCCTCAAAATCCGACATTCTCTAACTTGCTTCTCCTTGCAGGTTAGGTATCCCGATCGTATAACCTTGATTAGAGGCAACCACGAGTCGAGACAAATAACACAAGTGTATGGCTTCTACGACGAATGCCTTAGGAAATATGGATCGATAACTGTGTGG
This sequence comes from Agriotes lineatus, assembly GCA_940337035.1. NCBI lineage: Eukaryota > Metazoa > Arthropoda > Insecta > Coleoptera > Elateridae > Agriotes > Agriotes lineatus. The sequence goes on from OW679203.1 coordinate 67,278,843, forward strand.
CGATACTGCACGGAGATATTCGACTACCTATCCCTGTCGGCGATAATAGATGGCAAGATATTTTGTGTTCACGGTGGCCTGTCTCCCTCAATTCAGACGTTAGACCAGATCAGGACTATCGACCGTAAACAAGAAGTTCCTCACGACGGCCCTATGTGTGATCTGCTGTGGAGCGACCCTGAAGACACCCAAGGCTGGGGCGTGTCGCCACGAGGCGCTGGTTACTTATTTGGTTCGGACGTCGTAGCCCAGTTCAACGCCGCAAACGACATTGACATGATCTGCCGGGCGCATCAGCTCGTCATGGAGGGATACAAGTGGCATTTCAATGAAACTGTGCTTACGGTTTGGTCTGCACCTAATTATTGCTATCGGTAAGTACATACCAATTGGGTTTTAACGAGACTCGTTCAAGGTGACTGAAGCTTGTAAAATAAGCCTATAAATAATGTTGATCTTACAATGTATCGGAAATTTTGCGGGTAGCTAACTAGGTGTTGAATATAGGTTATGTCATATGTGACAGTTACATCTCATTCTTGGAGCGTTTCGTAAACTGCTGTAACTTGATTCTTTCCAGTACGAGATGTTAATGCAGGGTCACCAAGCAGTTTTTGAGAACCTTTAAACGATAAAATTAAATGTAACTGGTCAACTTGGTCTTGACCTGTTAATGCTGGAAGAATTTTTCTGTTCACGACAACTACATTCATTTCAGATAAATCGAATTCAGCTCGAAGTTTTTCAGCGTATTCTGTTCTAAGTCGTTCGGGGCTTCGATAAATTGATCGACTAATTAATAAATTATTTACATCCACTCCAAATGCTTCTCCAGCTGCGATTAAAAGGTGTACTGCATTTGTATCACTTATTTTACATCTGTCCAATGCCGCAGCAAGTCTTGGTGTAATAGATCCTCAGTACCTCTTACTGCAGCACTAGAAAGACCTGGTTGTTCCTTAACGACGATTTTGTGAGATGTATCAAGAATACTTAAAGTACTAGAAGACGATGTTGAAGACACCGTGATCAACCGTTTCAACTGAAGTAGATAACTTTCATAAAACATTAATTACAAATCGTCTTAAAATAGGTTGTTTCGCAATAATTATTTTCAAAAGGCACTGTTTGATCAAAAACGATGATAATTTTTGTCAATTTCGATAATTTACATCATAATTATATACAGGGTGGAGCGCGAGAACTTGTGTTTTTGAGGACGGTGTGAAGTCTAAAAGGGTCTCAGTGGATCGGGGCAGATGGGAAGTGTGTGTTCCCACCCGTTTTAGTCACGAAAATGCAGTGGTCAGTGGAGGAGCGCGCTTTTGCCACTAAGGCTTATTTTTCTAACAATCACTCGATCATCGCAATGCAACGTGCTTTTCATTTACGATTCGAAATGCCTGTCAGAGGTCATATACCTGGTGGGCAATCGATTTTATCGTGAGTGGATGCATTTAGGGGTTCAGGGAATGGGTCCACGGTAAGAAGAGGGCCACAGAGAACAGTTACAACACCGAAAAACATCGAGCAAGTTTGATTGTCAATGCTGCGATCTCTCAAGCGATCTGCCTGGAAACATTCAGTTGCTCTTGGCATTGCAAGATGTTCTCTTCATTTGCACCTGTATAAAATGGTTGTGGTCCAACAACTGACATTGATTAAGCGCGCGTGCTTGCCTGATTTATCCCCCTGTGATTACTTTCTTTGGGGTTATCTCAAATCCCTGGTATATAACGATCGCTTCCAGACCCTGGAGCCCTACAGGACAACATTCAAGCTGAAATTGCCAACATACCGGTTGCCATGCTCCAAAGTGTGGAGATAAACTTCTGATTTTGACTTAACCAGTGTATTGACAATGGAGGACGACATTTACAAGACATTCTTTGTAAAATCGTTCAATATCAAACTTCCCATATTATCTTACAAATGAAAAATTAAAATTAAGGGTCTTAAAACCTGTACAGTTGATTTAATTTTGAAAAAAACAAGTTGCCACGCTCCACCCTGTATATTGTGAAAATTTGAAGGTATTTAAATTGTGTATATCGTAAGCAAACCTTTATGATTAAGTAAACAATTACATACTTACATTTTCCATCTCCTCATTTTACATGTTTAAATAATGCTTATTTGCACATTTACAGGTAAATCACAAATTACCAAAGTATCTACTTTTACCTAAAAATAAAAATTAATATTTAATCAGATTTTTACATAGGTAATCCACAAAACAGTAAATTTAGCTAAAACGTGAAAAATCCCAATAAAACCCCAAAAAACCCAGTGGGCAGATAATTTCTGAAAAAACCGGGTTTTTGCCAACCCTGGGTGCGACCGACATAATTGCGGGGTTGCAAAATTAGAACCACCCTTATGCATTTATAATGCATACAAACATTTTTTCTCATTTATACATGCCAGCTGTTTTCTTTTTTCATTCTTTTCTTTTCATTACTTGTTCTACTTTCAAGTCTTTAAACCATCATTTTGAGGTCATTTTCTCTTGTTTATGCCGCCTGGTGATACTTATACTCTGTTCACTTCGTTTTTGCATAAAGGTTGGTCATGACAGTTTCTCCAATTCAGCTCTGTAAAATTACTTTGTTGTGTTTAAACGAGGTTTACATTTGAGGTTACCAAATACTTTTAGTAGCATAATTAGAGGGATAAAGGCTGGTATAAGAAAATCAGATTTCAGAGGGATTGAATTTGAAGTTTGAGTAAAAGAGAGATTTAAGATGGCTCATATAATATAAGCAATACGATAGGTTCCTGCATATTTGAAGCCGGACCAAATGTAAGTAACTAATGCAAACGGTTGGTTATGTGCATAATGAATATGAGCGTAGAGTTATTAATAAACGTACGGGCCAGTGAAATGCAAGCAAGCTGAAAGGTAGATGGAAATCAAAGCAAGATACGATAGAATTTGCAAAGAGCAATGCGGAACGAGGGCAACTGAAATGAAGAATAATTAGTGACATGGGTAAAATTGAACTCAAGTGCCAGTGCAATTTAAAACTAAGTGTTTTTTTTTGTTTTGGTACTCAGCCAACAGCCGTCAGGCCAATTATAGGCGTCGCTGTACATTTTATGGGAACTTCCAACCCCACTAACGACTGTCATGATGTTATTATGACATCCGGGACCAACTATTTCCGTGACAGCCGTATCGCGAGGCGCCGAGAGAAGCAGCCATGGAACTCCCATCCAAGTTCTGACCAGAAAGAGCGTTGCTTAACTCGACTGATCGAACGTGGACGCTTGATCAAGCTACACCACTCTGTTCATAGCAGAGCAGTGATAAATAACATTTTACGTGACAAGAAAGGATACTTTTTATGTATAAGAAATAAAGACAATTTCTAGTTTTAAGCAACAAACATGTTAAAAATTTTATTCTTTTATGTTAAATTGTAACCAAAACTTATTTCCTTTGTTCAATATTAGATCGCGGTTACTAGGTAACTTAAAATAATAGAAAAATAATTCCTGTAATGTCAACTTGTGGGCAAATGATGCTCCTGATTTTTGGTGTTTTTATATAATAAAAGTTATTTGCAAAGTCTAAAAAGTGTACAACGTTATTCCACAAGTCACCGGTCATAAGTGGAAGTGTTATTAAAAGTTTCTCTACCGAAAAAGTGCAAGCCAAGATCGGCGTGCGTTCAGCTCCGACAACCTGGAAATTTCAAACTGCGATACCAGTCCATTCCAACATCAGCAGTCAGGGCTCTCAAGTCCTACAGCTCAGGAAGAGGTGTAACAACATCCTAGAAGAAGATTTGGTGCCAAGAAAGCGACTTCCAGCAAATAAGGGCGGTGGCGTCACCCGCAGCAGCTCCAGAGGCGAGGTCGGCGATATTTTAAAAGGTACGATTTGGCAGGTTTTTATGTGGTTGGAGTCCGGAAAGCCAGTGGACTTCGAGAACACACCCTGCTGAAGAGATTCATCGTGTTTCCAGATACGTCCAAATTCTAGAAAATCGCCTGGCGTCACTAGAAAATGCGATTTATGCCAGGATTTGCAGTTTTCACAGGAAGCCAGGACAAAAGATAGTAGCGCGTCGTTTTTACGTCACAACCTGAAACAAAACCAAGTTAGATGATGCTAGGCGGGAGATTCGATTCAGTTTACCTGCAAGGAAACCGCAAATTTCGTTTTTGAATATCAAAATAAAACGCTTATGCACCCGCGAACCTTTTGTGGTGTAAGTCAATTTTGTGAGGTTATAAATTATTGAAGTGAGTAGAGCAGTTGTACTAAAATTTTGAGTATTTGAGCTACTCTGAGTTAAATATTCTACAGATTACTTTTAATATAAAATTCAAATTTGAACCTAACCTGAGATAACAGTCTTGTGTTTTGCCGGAGCAAGCCCATAGGATTATTGCAATTTGATAAAATATAGAACGGGGCAATTAACCATTTTATTGGAGAGTAATAAGTACGTTTCATTTTAGTTAGCCTAAGATACTGATAGGCATAGTTTCTCCATTTGTCTGTCCATTGCCAACCTTCTCAGCTGTTGGATCGTCTTTTTTGTTTCCCTTTCTCCATGATGTCCTTGGTCTACGTATTTTCCGTCGTTTTTGTGGATTCTACTCTAGGGCTATGCTACAGATTTCTTCTTTGCTTTTTCTTAGGGTGTGTCCAATCAATATTTTATTTTTTGTATTTCTGACTGAGTATACATCCGGCTGGCCGTTTCATCCATCAGTTCATGTTTTTTTTTAAATTTGTTATAGCTGGATCTGCAAGATATTCAATACGCGGCTATGTTATAAATAATATATCTAGCGACAACTTATAACTAGTGAGGATTCAGTGACATGTCACATCTCTGTCTTTAATGTATATTTTATGGCTATAAATTTATAAATTAAACCAAGTCCTGGGACAGCTTTCGTTTGAGGCGTGTGTGGACGTCTTTTTGTCCTAGTTCTAGTTTGGTAGCGCTTGCACACAACACCAAGTTCTGGAAGAACTTCTGAGTAATTTTATTGATGAATTCGGTTATTAGAGGAACACCTAGTTCATTGTGAATTTGGATTTGAAACCGTGTATTTCCATCGTATGGCAAGGATATATCTTAGGCATATATTTAAAAAATTTGTAATTTTGCTTTAGTCGCACTGGAATTTCTCAATGATTGACACCCATATAACTATACTGCTTTAACGGTTGAGTTAAACACCTTTAGCTTTGTTTAAACTTTTAATTTACCTGCTCTCCCTTTGCTTATTTTGTATTCAGTGTCTTGATCTGCGCCAATATCACTCGTGATTATGCTACCTAAGTATGTACATTTTTCAGTTCTTTTCACCACGCTGGCATCTAAGTAGTAAATGTTATTGTCTTCGGTGTTTGCAGACATTTTAGTTTTTTTCATGATTCTTGTTCGCTTCTTGTTGTAACGTATTAAATTTTTCTTGCATGGATTTTCGGTTTTGGGACAGTAGGCTTTTAAGATTCTTACAGTATCAAACTGTTTTAACGACACTCACGAGTGAGGGAGTGCCAAATGCTTAATCAAATCTGGGAGACGTCAGCACTTACCCTGGAAATCTCACCAAACAGGCTAAAAGGCCACGGCTCGCTACGCTCAGGGAGTTGGGCGTGATCTTAGAAGCGGTACACAACAGGGCAAGCGTAACGGTTGCAAAAGAAATGGGCGCCACGAGATTCAATCTGGAAACCCACGCTTAACAGAACCTCGAAGGCCACACGGGGTATGATACAAGTGCTCGGCTGCAGCAGCAAGCGTCGCCAACTTACCTGTCACGCTTAAACACTTAGGCCTCGCCGTACATTTATCTTTACATAGTATATGACATAACCTGAAAATAAGCATGCACAGACTCGTCGGAAATCATAAGGCGTTTTATGAACCGATCTATTGGTCTAAAAACATGTAATTAAGATGGGTACACACAATATAAACATAAAGAATGGGCTAAATCTATAACCCAGCTGGGAGACGCTTTAACTCTAATTATAATTAAACAAGCAAATGAAATTAGTGTGCCTTCTAAAGGTAGGTTGTTTATAGTTGGTACACCTTAAACTACCTTCTAACATGAAATAACCTTATTTACTACTGTAGATTTGTAGACAGTGATCAATCTTTTTTTCCAAAATTTAACTATGTCGCATGTACCATGATATTAAACATACTAGGTGAAACACTCTTTCAATGTCCAGCATTTAAAGAAATATCGGAAAATGTTCAACTGACTATTTTGGGTATGTCAAAAGCAATACTAAATCACATTTCTGTTTCAGGTGTGGCAACGTCGCAGCAATCCTAGAATTAAATGAACACTTACAACGAGATTTCACGATTTTTGAAGCAGCCCCTCAGGAGACCAGAGGCATCCCCTCGAAGAAGCCCCAAGCCGACTACTTCCTGTAAATTACTACTAACGTCATCCCATTTTGTTAATATCGACGCCCATTTCAACCCATTTTTGGCCCTCCCGTAATTAGGATAATTGTATTGAAATTGTCAGCTTTGAGGACTGGATGCTGTTTCTGATATTGGTAGCCTAGATCCGTATCTTATTTATTTTTTCTGTCTCGTTAATAACTGGTATGAGCAAATAATTGAAAGTGTCTTGAAACGTGTTAGTTGCTGAAAGGATGTAATTCTGCATTTCGCTTCTGCGTCGTACTACCTCCACTTGAAATTCACGATTTATTTTTGTCTCGCCTGGAACTATACAAATTTAGGAACGCAGGATGTAAATAGTAAGCGAGCGATAATGCAGAAATTATTTCTTTTTTCGTGAACATTTATTATGAAACTTCTAAATAATAACACCACATTTCAATTGTTCAAATACACAAAATACAAATAGGTTATATAAAATAGCTCTGAATTGTTTATATATATATAGTACTAAGTTTTAAATGTAATTATTAAGCAACACTACTCATCTGGTAGGTAGGATAATAGCCTTAGTTCTAGGTAATCGTGCTTGGCTAGTGTTGCTAAATGTTGCATTTCTTATCAACGTTGATACCATGCAGTGAATCACTAGTATAGAGTAATAGGTAGTATTAATTTGGTTAATGTGTACTTTTGTAACCATTTTCATGTTTTTAGTAAATTTTAATATGCTGAATTTGAGTATTTTCTTTAAAGTTGCGATGGACTTAGATCCTGTTTAATAAAATAACTACTGACAATAACAAAAAACAATAAAAGTACCACAAAATGGTGAATTTTAAGAAAATGTGAAAATTATATATAATATACGACCCCACAAGAAAACAGAAGTGCTTCAGTCAGCTCAGTAGGGAAAGGGTCACAATTTGTACCGTAAAGATACTGGTACAAATTCGGGGAATTGTTAGGCGCCACCTGCCGTGTCTGTTGGGATGAAGTTTCCCTCGTTTGCAGGAATTTGTTCTGCTCCTAGATATGACTTAATTTATTTCATATTTAAAATTACTTATCTTACCTTAAAATTTGCGTAACTGCATCCTAGTTCACAAATAAATCACAAAGCATTAAATTGAATAACACTAATACACTTAGCATGGGTCACAGTTACATACTGGCTGAGACAACAAAATCCTAAGAATTCTACCTGCTTTGTGATGTCACATTGCGCTATACAAAGAAATCCCTGAACATATTTTTCTGTGGTGCAGTTCCACAAGTACTGATAGCCTGGTTACAGGCGCCCGACAATTCGCTTAAGGCAGTTAATTTCTTAAATACAGAGTGCTTGAAAAAATGTGTTCTTAAATGACCTGTGCTGTTGTAAAACAAAAAATGGCAAGTCGCAGCTTTGTTAAAAAAATATTTAACTTCAAACAAACTGCTTTCAATAATATTGTTAAGCTTCTGTCAAAAATACAATCTGAGGTTATGTTAGGTGAGTAAGAACAACAGTTCAAATTCCAAGGCATACTTTGAGGATACATTTTTTTGATCACTATGTTGCAATGGTTTACTGCCCAATTCTGATTGCCTATCACAGAAAATAAATAATTTCAAAATGAGCACAGGATTAAATATTTTATTTATTGCAAGAAAGTCAGTAATTTTACACTAATAAATGCACTTGAGATTAGTAGCAGTAATTATAATTTGAGTGAGAAAGGTTGGCATTAGATAAGGCAGGAATCAAGAGGGTTACATTCAGCGTTTTATTAATAATATATGTTAGAAATGGCAAACGCAGCTTAATTTATGTAGCTGACAGATGTGAGTTTGGTTAAATCAATAGGTGCAATGATATGAATTTTAATATAATACAGAGATGGTTTGTGAAGTCAATTATATGAGCGTTATGATTAAAAGCTTGTATTACTCGCAAACGGCAATTAGGCTACCTATCAAAGGAAACAGACATCGTGCAGTGCTAAAATAAACATGTGAAACAGTGCATTTAAAACTGAAGTGATTAAAAGCAGAGAATTAAAGTGTAAAAGTGATAATTCCCAAGAAAATACAGTTTAGTATTTAAGCAAGATTGTGACGTTAGCGCCGGCCCAAATCTGTATTTTTACGCATTGGAATGCGTTCGATTTGGTCCCCCTAAAACTTCGTCACAATAATCAGGTGAAAGCATCTTCAAGGCGCGAGGGCCGAGATAACGGGAAGAAGCCATCATTCTGCGCCGACATCGGGCAACCGTCTTCCAGCGCATCCCCACCAGTACCCTAGCATAGATTAAGTGAATTGGTAACGTATAAAATCACAGAACGCACGCTATTAGAGGAGGGAGGGGGAGACCGAGCTCCGTGGCTTAGTGCGTAGCACGTCCACTTAGCATTCGGGAGGTCGTGGGTTCGATTCCTGCGGCCGCCTGCCTTGATTCAGGTTTTTAGGTGGTTTTCCTGAGTCAACAGAGTGCCTTCTCTGAGGTGAATGCCGGGGCAGTATTTCTCCATCTTTCCTGACCTTTCTTCCAGTCTCCACCCCTCCTTTCTCTCACCCATCTCGAGTTTCTCGTTCTTGGCAGAAGAGGGACGGAAGGTCCCTATAGCAGCCCGCCCCCAGTTGGGGGAATTGAAATAACCTTTACCTTTGCCCTTTTGGCTATTAGAGGCTCTCGCGTCCGGCGATCCGAACCCGCTTTCCGCCCTAGGCCCTTTGGGGTCTAAACCCTGATTCTGCCAGAAGCACTTATATTTCTGTGACCTGCCCTCCCTAGAAACAATCCGAGCTCCCGACCGTAGCTTAAACGTGGCTCGCTGTCTTAAGCGCGTATTAGGTTACAGACCTTTTGCCTCCTCGAAGCCGTTTCCGACCGTAGCCTAAAGGTGGCTTGCTGTCTTAAGCGCCTATTAGGTTACAATTCCCTTGAAACTGCTTCCCAAAACTCACTAAATTTCCTAGAATACAAACTCAGCGATTCACTCACCTTGTAGAAAACAAATTTCATGCGACCAGAAAACCACCTGTAGTGCTTTCAATTCTTAGGGCCGGTTGCAGAAAGCAATGTTAAGTCTGGTGTTAGCTAACGTCGCGTCAAAGAGAACAAAATCGCATCAAATTTTGTTTACTAATGTATTAGTTACCATAAACATTTGAGATTTGATTCGTTTTTGTTCACGTTGACGTTGCGTTAGCTAACACCAGACTTAACGTTGCTTTCTGCAACCGGCCCTTACTGTTCCAGAACACGGAAGTTATTCATAAAACTTAAAGGGGCTTTACTCACCTTTTGGAACGTTATTAACTAGCTTCCAGTAACTCCCAAGAGTGCCCTTGTATTAAAGTAAAAGCTTCAAAGTTAAAATTAGACACGTAAACTTGGTTTGAGGTTAATGCAACACCGGCCCATGAAATAAGTATATTCACTGCCATTTCACCTGTTAAACGATTTTGGGGCACTGCAGTATAGCTTTGATGAGACGGGCTTAAGCCTTACACAAAATTCATTCACGGTACCCTTGAATAAACATATTTCTAATCCCTTTTATTGTACAAGCGAATAATAAACAAACGAGCTAATTTTTCTCGTGTTTCTAGCTTTGGGCATCAGAGTACGCCCTTGCCAACCACGGCCTTCGTCATCGTGTAGACGAGTGGACCCAAAGACGTCACGATCAGAGAAGTAAAAACGGTTGCCTGGCCGGTCCGTGGAAGACTCTAAGTTAACTTTTATTGTAAAATACACCAAAATACATGAAATAGTTTATTAATTATTTTGAAGTGTAAATAGGTATACCTAATAAAACCTTTATGTTATGTGTACTTGCTTATATACTTGAAAGAACAAATTGACCCTTGGCATCTGGCTGCCCGTGGGGGCATTAGAATATTAACAGTGGTAATTATTGAAGCCCGAAAAGAGTAAGCAATAATTAGTAAGTTACTACCGTTACAAAACAGTATTCCAAAAGTATAGTTCATAAGTTAGAACACGATATCAAAAGTCATTTTCATAAAAACAAATGTAGATCGTAATCGCTAGGGTACGAAACAGTAAATTGTTTGAATGTCGGAAAAGGAAGCCTTGTAAAATTTGGTAGGTGCAAGAGGTGCTGCCAGTTTTGGTGTAAAATTATGAATAGAAAAGTTATTTGTACCAGCCAAAATGTGTTTTCCATATTCACCAGTCTGCAGGGAATCTTTGAGTGTAATTTGCATCGTGGTAAAACATCCAGTGAACAAGAATCAGCCCAGCAAAAGTTCACCAGGTGCGTCCTACAGCGAGGCCAAATTCGGGGTTCCTTTACGAGTAGCAGAGACATCGGCCAGCAAGAAGCATAGATGTACCATATAAAGCAGACTTTTCCGAGCGCCTGAGTGCAGAAATTTGGAGGAAGAAGCCATCACCAAGTCCGTAATTGCCGTGGCGTCCTTCGATTGTGCGAGCCAGCGTAGGAGTACCGCTTCCAAAGGTAAAAATTCACAGGAAGCAGTTGGAGCAGGCCCGTAAAACTTGGGCTTCATCAAGATTAGACTGTCTACAAGGTGTAACACCAGGCACCAGTTCCTAGAAGCGTTCCAGATATTTTTAATTGACATTTTACGCCTTCTATCGAGGGCCAATAAACAAGATTATGGTTCCAAAATGAAATAAAGATGTTTCTTTTGCAGTACTAGTACACGTAAAACACACCAGAAGTGCACATAAAGCTTTATGTTTCCATGTGGCCATGTGCCATTCGCAAGTGCATAATCTGGAAAATACACACTATAAAAATCCTAGAATGCTATTTCGGCATCCAGCTGTAGTAAATAATTCATATTGTCAGTGATGGGTGCCATGAATACGGATAAAATATAGTAAAATGCAATGAAAATTCCGCTGATGTCGCAAAGTCACTTATTAAACGCTATCTTAATGCAAATTCAGCATCCAATTGCTAGGAGGGACATAAAGAGATTTCTTTTGCAATACTAGTAACGTAAAAAGCCTTATGTTTCTATGTGGCCATTCGCAAATGCATAATTTGTAAAATACACACTATAAAAATCCCAGCGTGCTATTTCGGCAGCCAGCCGTAGTAAATCGTTCATATTGTTACGTTCTTACCGTTCGGGCTATTTAAAAATTATACGACGCTTCTTGTATTAAACATTTATTTACATCAATTAGATTAATTATTATTATTTGCAAACACACGAGAATTATAGAGCCGATTACAAATTACTTAAACTACAGACGCTATTTCTATCGATACATTTATTTAATATTTACACTGGTTAAACTTCAACTATTTATTTATTTCACTCTTAACACTAACGATTTATTTCTATTTATATGGTTATTTATGTCAATAGTTATATGTACACACGGGCTTTTATTTATGTGGGAGCTCTACACGGCTCTACGCGAATTCCGATTGAACTCAGGACTGCGGGAGAACTGCCCGCTATTCCCGCTTGCGAGTATTGATATTGCCAGATAGTTCCTTCTGGAAAACGTCTAGAGTTCGCTCGACCTTTCTGGCAACTCTGACGTGTCACGAGCAAGGTCGTTTCTGGAATGTTCTGGAAGACTGACTCACGCCGTCTCATGCAGCTGCCTCCAAGGTCGTTCTGCAATGCTGTCGCACGGGACGCTGAGTCATATTTCTGGGGCGACGGCCTAGCCCCACGATCGTTACAATATTGTCATTGATAGGTGCCATGAATACCGATAAAATATAATAAAATGTATTCAAAAGTTCGCTAAAGTCGAAAATGCACTTATTAAACGCTAACTTAATGCAAATTCAGCCTCCAATAGCTAGGAGGGGCATGAAGATATGTCTTTTGCAATACCAGTACACGTAAAACACACCTATGTGGCCATTCGCACGTGCATAATCTGAAAAATACACACTATAAAAATCCCAGAGTGCTATTTCGGCAGCCAGCCGTAGTAAATTGTTCATATTGTCAGTGATGGGTGCAATGAATACGGATAAAATATAGTAAAATGCAATGAAATGTCCGCTGATGTCGCAAATGCACTTACTAAACGCTATCTTAATGCAAATTCAGCTTCCCATTGCTAGGAGAGGCAACCATTGTGTGCGGTGTGTGTCTTTGTGATGTGTTGACCTTATTGCTCTATCCCTTAGGGCTATGGTATAATAATACAATACCTATAATGCAAGAAAGTGTCCATTCGCTTTAAAAATGATGCAATTCATTTGTCGAGTCTCCAATGTATTACTAGTAGCTGTAAAATCACATATAATGTACAGGAGACGTTCAAGTACTCTTCTTTATACAGGCTTAGTCGTTTTTTAAGGACTAACATGGTGACGTATTATTTTAAAGCTGGCAGATTGAGCGTAACTACTTGCTACTACTTAGAAATCACGCAGAGTTATTTAGCTAGAAAAGCATTGCAAAGCAACAAGTATAGTATAATAATATAATTCCTATAACGGAAGGAAATACTTTAAACGCCGCCATTCGCTTTAAAAATAATGCAATTCATTCGTAGAGCCTCCAATGTATTACTAGTAGCTGTAAAGTCAGATATAGTGGGCAGGAGACGTTTAAGTACTCGTCTTTATACAGGCTTAGTCGTTTTTTAAGGACGAACATGGTGACATATTGATAAAGCTGACAGTTTGTGTAAAATTACGTGCTAGTACCATCGGTTGCATAAAAAACTGGTACAGCTAGTTTTGGGTTGGTTATACAACGTATGAATAATATGTTGGTGGCACTGTAAGTCTATGTCAAATTCGAGGTGAGCAGGTTAGATTTTGTGTCAAAACTGACGGCAAACCCAACCTGATAACCTCAAATTTGATAGCGGCCCTGATCACTTGTTGACCCACGTCACTACTTTATTTCTAAATTTATCAAGAATGATTAACAGACAATCTCGCTGATATACGTAGACTATCTCGTGGTTGAGCAGTGCTTGTTTTTTAATGCTATCAAAAAGATTTGTTTATGACTGCAATTATTGGATCAGGCCTTGCGTAATCGGAGTTTGTCGATTTGGTTCAGAAAGCCTTTAAGTAGACAAGTCCTTTAGTACATGTATAATCCCTGTATACTATTATTTATACCATGAAGTTTTTCATAATAATTTACGTACACAACACAAACCTGGTCGCTAAACTGCTTATTTGAATCCCGAGTTTGTTTTGTGTATACGGAATTTAGTGTCATTTATATATTACGCATACTTTTACGTTTATTAATTGATTCACTTATGTATGATACCTTTACTGGCCTCGAATGATTCGGTTTATTAAAGAGATGTAGTTTTAACTAATCTTGTTCTGTTGTCGCTGTAAGGCAATTGGCACTCATACACTTACTATTTGCCAATAACCATTTTTGTTAATCTA